>PVJN01000056.1:0-320633 GCA_004026805.1 Lasiurus borealis | reverse complement strand
TACATACCTGGTCACCCCTAACTGCCCTCCCCTGCAGGCCTGGTTCCCCCAACTACTCTTCCCTGCAGGCCTGGGTCCCTCCCCCGCAAACTGCCCTTCCCTGCAGGTCCAGTTACCCCCAACTTCCCTCCTCTGTTGGCCTGGTCACTCCTAACTGCCCTCCCCTAAAGGCTTGATCACCCCCAACTGCCATCCCTTGCAGGCCTGATCCCTCCCAGCTACCCCCTACCCCTGCTGGCCATCTTGTGTTCACATGGGGGCAGTTATCTTTGACCACATGGGAACAGCCATCTTGTGTGTTGGAGTTTTGGTCAATTTGCATATTATACTTTTATTAGATAGGATATATATATATATATATATATATATATATATATATATATCTTATATTTAAAATCTTGAAATCTAAAGAGACCAATTTTCATTTCCCAATTAAAAGGTTAAATTTAGATTGTTTCTTAATACTTGACATTTTGACTTCATGGATTATTAGACCTGAAGGAAAGTGAAAATTGTCTAGCCATTTTACATATTGGGAATCCAAAACGAATCATTAGCACAGCATGGATTTGAAGCTGGGTCCCTTGACTCTTATTCCCACTGCAAACACTTTACTCTGTACAAAGCTCCTTCATCCTACAAAGAGCTATGGCTTTTTACCCTAAAATCTATACTGTAGAAAGAACAAACATACTCTATGGTTCAGAAAGGGAAGAAGTCTCAAAGAAAGCCAAGGGCATCCTGTATCAGGGGGGTAGTAAAACTGGGGACTCAGGTCGTCAGATTTAATTCATCTTTTTTCTATCCATTGGACCAAACTAAGCCAATGAATGTAAAAATGGAGATATCTTTAAAAAAATGAAAAGAGTGGAGGAAGTACGAACTAAAGATATATCCAAAGCGGGTGTTGACAATCAAAGTCAAAAGGATTGCATACTGCCTTGAGTGGTGAGGCTAACAAAACTCGCCGGCCATGAGTTTGACATGCTTGAGTTATAGCATCAGCCCACAGATGGGAGAGTGGGAGGTTTGATTTCCAGTCAAGGGCATGTACTGGGTTGCAGATTAGATCCCTGGCCATGGTTGTGGTTTGTGCAGTAGGCAACCAATTGATGTGTCTTTCTCGCATCAATCTCTCTCCTCTCTTTCTCTTACTCCACCTCTCCTCTCCCTTCCACTTTCTCTTAAAATCAATAGAAAAAAAACATCCTCTGTTGAGGATTTAACAACAACAACAAAAGATTGCCTGCTCAGTACCCTCTTTAAATCTCACCTGGACAATTCTGAGGGCAAGGACAACTGTGCTCTGCAATGGAAACCAACCCAAATATGAGAACAAAACAACCCTCCCCCTTTTTTTAATTTATGAGGAAAATATTATCTCTCTCTACTTAGGAGCCATCTTGGTATGGAACACAGGAAAAAGAGACCAGCTCTCCCAGGGAATTGAACTTTGGATACTTTTTCTTACTAAATTTTAATTACTATGCCACTCTCATCTTCTGTGCTATCTTCATGTCACTTGTATCATTAAAACGTGAAAATGCATGAAGAAATTCAGGAGAAATATACATGAGGTAGATTTGTGGCTACAGTGTCTGACATAAGGTTCTTGGAAGGAAGCATGCTGGCTTACCTTGCTTCCCTGCAGAAGTGCCTGCTCCCCACAGAGTGGGAGCCAGCAGGAGTGTGAACAGGGCAGTTCCCTGCCTTTCAGGGAAGGAGCTCTAGGGCATGGGGGTTCAGCAAGGAGATGCATGCCTGCCCAGACAGAAAGGAGTCACAACGATCCTAATGAGGCATTGCCACTTGGCTGCTCTCAGTTGGAATCAAAGTAAACAAGTTGTCTTGTAGAGGATGAATAATTAACAACTCCGAGGACTAAAATAAGAACTATGATTATGGCTCTCTTCTTTGATTCCTGAATTAATCCCATTTATTGTAATGTTCCTTTTCCTGTCATCATGCAGTCAATAAACACCTTCTGAAGACCCACGGACACTATGATTTTGTGGGTTTATTCCGTGTCTCTTCCACACAGGAAGATCTGATCACCTGGAGACTAAACTCTGCCTTCTGTTCCCACTCTGAGTTCTCATGATCTCAGAATGTCTTACCAAGTGGCTCAAGTGTGCTGCCATGGACTGCCTGAGCCACTTTCCTGAGTCCAACTTCTGACTGGGGGTGCACAAAAGTTCATGCAATTGGATCTTGGAAAATAAGCCAAGTTCTGATGGTTTGTGAAGTCTGAAGTGAGCCTGGACTTAAGGCCTGGAGTGTCCATTTGTATGCACACAAAGCTACATGTTGTGCAGGAACTAACTTGGGGTGAAAATAAAGGAGACAAGGACATGGGCCAAGAGATTCCATGGATGTTCTTATCATGGCCCATACATATGAGAAATAGGTCTTCACAATTAATCTTCACAATACATCTGTGAAAAATAGGTGGCATATTGTGTCTACCCCACAAAAGAACAAACTGATTGAAAGAGTGGTTAAGTGACTCTCTTTGCTCTCAATACTGGTCCCCCAAATAAATAGACATACATATATACTCAGTGGCCAGATTATTATGATCTCTGAATGCAGAATAATTTGGCCACTCAGTATATATTTTATATAATAAAAGGCTAATATGTAAATTGTCCCCTCAATCAGGAGTTCATCCAGCAGGCAGACTGGCCAACTGCCCAACTGCCCACGTCCCCTCCCCCTGGCCAAGCTGGCAGGATCCCACCTATGCAGGAATTCATGCACTGGGCCTCTAATATATATAGGAGTGGACATATTATGCATTCAGAGATCATAATAATCTGGCCACTCAGCAGTGTGTATCTTAATCATTCTCCAATTCCAGTTGCCTGTATGCTCTTGATTAAGTCATTTATCTGTGTTCTGATTGTCAGTTAGAGACAGAAGGGAGGGCTTATGATAGCAATGGCTTTTTAGGTCAAAACTCTTAGAGCTGCATTCCTTCTGATAATGTTAACCACAGGAAGGACTGGTGGGGGCTTGGGTGGGTGTTGATGAAATACTAATTTGGAGTTATTTTGACAAGTGAAAATAATATGGTTGGAAAATTTTACTTGGAATGCCAAATGTCTGTTTTATGGAGTCATTTGTGGCTTAGTATCCTTACCTGGGTTTTCTGAATATATGTGTGTGTGTGTGTGTGTGTGTGTGTGTATGAATGATAAAAAGATCTCAAAGAGTTTCACAAATACAGGGTGTCCCCAAAAATGTATACACACAGTTTGAATTATTACAAAGGCAGTGTTTATTAACATGCATTTGATTTTCAAAATTGACCTATCAGCTGTTAAAGTGTGTAAACATTTTTTTAGGGGGACACTCTGTATTTGTTAATACTCCTTTAAAAAATATTTTGTAAAACATTTATTGACTCCTTAAATGAAGCTGTTGAAGTTGTGACGCCCCATTCTAAGATTTCAGGCAATTTTTTAGTTTCCTTCACTTATTATTAACACTCAAGCGTATCTGTGCTTCTAGGAGGATGGTTCTATCTATTCTATCTAATTCAATTCTACACCAGAGGTGAGGCCCAGTGTAGAATTGTAAATAAGTAACTTAAATGAGAAAGTTCAGAAAAATATAGACTGTTCATATAGGTTTTGGTTTCTAACTTCAAAGAATCACAGCTCAGTATCAGTTTATGTAATATTTAATAAGCCTGTAATATGTGCCAGGCATTCGGATTGGTGCTGAACTGGCTTTTTCTTTGACTTTCCTTCTGTAACTACTTTTTAATATATAAGAGCAATAAATATAGCTGGGTCGCCTCTGCCATGTATTAGCTCTGAGACCTTGGCCGTATATTCTCTAGATCTCAAATTGGAAAGAAATCTGTGAAAATTAAGAGATTTTTCAACCTCAAAAGGTTGTGAGATTTAAAGATCTAAAATATATGAAGGAATTCAACACATTGCATTGAAATCAAAATAAATGTTAAATGATGAAGGCGTGGCTATAGCACTACGAAAAGTTATTACCTTGGGAATTGATAAGTCAGTACCGATATCTACTAAAGAGAGACATAAAATACTCTATGAATCAGCAATTCTGATTCTAGGTATAAGCTCAAAGGAAGAGTGAGTACATTTACTGCAACATGTGCAAGAATGTTTACAACAGCTTAGTCATGTTAACCAAATAATGGAAACCACCCCAGAACCAGTACAGTAGAATGGATCAATTGTGATGCAGTCACATAATGGGAAACAATGCAGCAAAATAAATAACATTAGAAAACACAGTCTACTGCTAGACATGGATTAGTCTCACATATAGTATAAAGAAGAAAGAAATGGGCATAAAGAATCCCAGTTAGTATGATTCCATTTATATGAATTTCCAAAACAGACAAAACTAATCTTTGCTGATATGTCAAAATATTTTACACTTGGTACAGGCAGGTACTGACCAGAAGGGATATGAGGAAGTCATAAAATAGTTAAAAAGGTTTATCTTGAAGTTTGTACTTGTGTGTGTGTGTGTGTGTGTATACAAACTAGTCGAAGTGTATATGTCGGATATGTGTATTATCTATCTCAATATTAAATTGAATAGAGAGATAAGACTATATCCATTTCTCTAAATAATGAGCATTGTGTGAAATTGGGCCTAGATCTTGGCTTTGATTAGTACCATATTTTCTGGCATATAAGACGACTGGGCGTATAAGATGACCCCCAACTTTTCCCAGTTAAAATATAGAGTTTGGGATATACCCGCCCTATACGATGACCCCCAATATTTGAGAAAGTTTTCCTGGGTTAAAAAGTCGTCTTATATGCCAGAAAATACTATTTGCAGAGATAGGGCCCAGTGTAAAATGAAAATACAGGCTCCTTGTTCAAATACTCTTAAGAATTTCATGATGCCAACAGCTGATCATTTAACCAAGTGTGGGAACACTCTAAGTACTGGGCCCTGTGTGACCACACAGGTTGCACACCCACGAGACCAATCCTTCACAGAGGTAAGTTGGAAAATATCCTTAAAAGTAAGAAAGGCTCCCCGAGACTGGTTTGGCTCAGTGGATAGAGCGTTGGCTTGTGGACTGAAAGGTCCCAGGTTCCATTCCGGTCGGGGGCATGTACCTTGCTGCAGGCACACCTCCTGCAGGGCGTGCAGGAGGCGGCTGATCAATGTCTCTCTCTCATCGATGTTTCTGACTTTCTATCTCTCTCCCTTCCTCTCTGTAAAAAATCAATAAAATATATTTTAAAAGAAAGAAAGAAAGAAAGAAAGAAAGAAAGAAAGAAAGAAAGAAAGAAAGAAAGAAAGAAAGAAAGGCTTGCCAGGAACAGGCATCTACATGGCATGAAATGTATGATAAAAATTCCTGGTTCAGCCAGGAGAGTATAATTTTGAGTGAAAGAGTTCATGTCCTATTGATCCGGATGACCCTGTATTGAAAAGGCAACAGGATGCATACTTATTATGGGAAAATACAAAACCAAGATTTGCTAGATTTACTTAATTAAAAAGGAAAACATTTACATGAGAGTTATAAATAGACACATATGTTCTATTGAAAGGAAACATGAAGTGAACACATGCCAGGAAAGACACATTGAGATGATACAGTGTTAGAAGCTAGAGTAGAGCAGCATATGGATCGCTGATGACTTTTGATTCCCTGATTGAGAATTTTTAATGCTGTTTTCATGTCACTTGCATTATTAAATAGACTAAAATCCTTTAAGAAATCCATGCCTGTAGAGTGAAGTGTTTGACTCAGAGAGTGAGATGGAGAGATCCTGGGGACAAAGTCTGGGAACTCTGAAGGGAGGCTGGGAGGCTAGGGGATGCTCCACAATCAGCCCGCAGGTGTGATCAGGGAGCTACCCGCCTTTCAGAGGCAGAGTCTCTAGTGGGAGATGAGGGTTTAACACGCAAATGAGAGTCTACTTGGGAGGGGAAAGAATCACATTGTTCTTTTTTAAAAATATATATATTTTATTGACTTTCTACAGAGAGGAAAGGAGAGAGATAGACAGAAACATTGATGAGAGAGATACATCAATCAGCTGCCTCCTGCACGCCCCCTACTGGGAACGTGCTCACATCCAAGGTACACGCCCTTAACTGGAATTGAACCTGGGACCCTTCAGTCCGCAGGCCAATGCTCTATCCACTGAGCCAAACCGGTTTCAGTGAGTCACATTGTTCTTAAGGAGGCATTACAACCTGGTGGGTCCCAGTTGGAATCCGAGTGAAGGAAGTTTCTCTGTGGATGGTGAATAACTATCAGCCTTGGGGAAGAAAGCAAAACAACAAAACAACATAGAGTAAGTAACTTGGTTATTGGTTCCTTTCTCTTGGGTTCTTGAATGGCAGTCTATGTTCCCATTGATTTCACTGCCTCTGTTTCCCACTACAAGCAGTAAGGACCTTTGGCAGAACCAGTGGCATAGAGCAGGCCCTCTATTGATGTTCACTGACTCTGAGCTGCTGGGGTTCACAAAGGAATGTGAGCCTTGAGACTTCCTGGAAAACTGTTCAGCTTCTTACCTGATGGCTATACTGCCAGTACCTCTCTATTCAGCAAATATTGGAAACGTGAACTATTCAAGGCTTCAGAAGGCTGCTGGCCTACATGAAGCTTTACTTGCATTCATATTTGAATTAATTCTGACCCGCATTGCTTGGCAATCTCTCCCTTATTATGTCTGCATGTGCTGAGGGGTGTTTCATACATGCCCACCTACACTGCTGGCTCCTGAAGCCATTTTGAAATCAGTCCCTCATCACTGACCTTATGAAAGGGGGCACTACAGCAATGAAGAGTCTCTGGATGAGTGATCAGAGGAGGATCGTATGAGGCCCAGGAGACTATTGAAAAAAATATGACTAATCAGGAAGAGAAGTTTCCCTTTAAGAAGAGACACTTGTGCTGAATTCTGAAGGGTGTGTGGGAATTAACAAGGCGGCATCAGAACAGTGGGTGGGAAATATGCTAAAGAAAAAGTGGCTACTGTCATAACAAAACACCTGAAATATCAGTGCTTTCACACAATAGCTGTTTTTCAAACTTTAACTTTATAGTTGAAAGTATTACCTGTGTCCCTCTTTTTCCCTATTGACCCCCACACATGCTCTCCACACAGCAGCTGTTTATCCCTTGCTTCCATAGACAAAAATGGCATTAGAGGGCATCACACAATCTTCCAAAACCCCTGGCTGACTGAGGCGCCACCAACATCAGTGCTTGACTTTCAATGGCCATTTGTGCATGGACAGTCCAGAGGCAGAAGGGCAAGGAAAAGAGCATGGGCATAGTGTGGGGAGATTTTACGAGTCTAGTCTGGAAAAGGTACATAAATAACTCTTCCACTCATATGTCAGTCATCCCGTCTGAGGAACAGGGACATCGAGGATGGTCAAACCTCTGGAGGAATTAAAATTTTAAGAAAATAATTCCATGTTCAGAAATTTTATAGATGATACCTGAGACCATTAGAATCCGAGACAGTTTCTCACTTGTAGCTGAGTTGAGATATGGTCTCACTCCTCTACTCATTTTTTCAGACTTTGTCCATTTATTCTCTGAACATCCATCAGGTCCCTACATTGTGCTAGGGCAATAATCAATAAACCACATTTTTCTGCGGCGCTTAATAGGGTGGACAAGGTTCTAAACGGAAATATTAGGTGACATAGACAAATTTGATGCCTTTCACGTGGCGGATAATCATTTAAGGAGAAAAATGTAATTGCTCACTGGTGATTCAATGCTTATCAATACAGAACAGGTGGAATTAGGGAAAAAATCTGAAAGTAGGGAATTTAGATTTTTCTTGGGGGGGGGAACACTTGATCAAATAAAATTGTTAAAGTATCTTTAGTGCAAATCCAGTGTTCAATTATTTCATTTTGCTCTGTGCTTGTAGATGTCCCAGGCCTAGTCATTCAAACTAGCGTACATACGCCTCCCTCTCACTCACTGAGAAACCCAGGAGAGTGGGTAGCTTTATGAATCACCAAGAAAGATGTTAAGAAACATGTAACGACTTTGACATTCCTCTTTTATAGTTTGAAAATAAATTTTTAAATTGCAAGACGTGATCAATAATGAATGACGACTAATGAGGCGTTGGTGGCTCCAGAAATCTCTGAAGCACGGGGAAATGTGAGACTTGTCCTTGTTTTTGACAATCTGGAGCCAGGTGACTGATACAACGTTTTTCTAAATTCGAACAGGAGCCTGTTTAAACCCCGTGCAGATCAGCAAAGGAATCCATTACCTTTACCTTACATCCACATTGGAACAACTGTCCTGCCATATTTTCTTTCTCCCTGGCTCACCTGTGACACATACAGAACGCTTTAAAAAGAGCTTGAATAATTAAATCAACAAGCAATTAACTAATTGGTCCTAAAAAGCAGGTTCTACAGCATCAACATCCTAATTGCAGCCATTTTGTGGGGCAGTCTGGCTATGATCGTTTGTGAGTGTTCGTTTTTATTCTTGTCTATTAAATCACCAGACAAAATAATTTCACAGACACATTTTGACTGGCACTTTGAACATTTGACCTTATCTCAGTCGCTGTCTCTCACCTGTGTCCCTTTCCTCACTCCATCTATATGGACCTGTCCCTTTCCCCACTCCTTCCAGGCCAACTAACAGGTTATCCATTACATGTTAGGGGAACTCTTTCCTTATCGTCTCTCTGCCTTTCGAAGACTCCATTTATACACTTGTTCTAGGCTGCCATGGCTTCCTTCTGTGTGCCTTGCATGGTTAGGACCAGCTGAATAATTTTTTAAATATATTTTATTGATTTTTTACAGAGAGGAAGGGAGAAGGATAGAAAGTCAGAAACATCGATGAGGGAGAGACATCGATCAGCCGCCTCCTGCACGCCCCACAGTGGAGATGTGCCCACAAGCAAAGTACATGCCTCCAACCAAAATCGAACCCGGGACCTTTCCGTCCGCAGGCTGACGCTCTATCCACTGAGCCACACCGGTCTCGGCCAGCTGAATAATTTGAATGACGCAGTGAAAATGAAAATTCAGGGCCTGTGTTAAAAAAAACTCAGTAGGTCAAGACAGCCATTAGAAGAACATTAAACCAACCTTTCTGTGTTTGCGATCCTGTGTGTCAGTGAAGCCAACCCTCATCATAGCAATGCCCTGTGATCGCTGCTGCCTTCCCTCTGAGGTTAGAGCTGCACAAAGCAAGAACTGGGCATAACTAGTTTCTGTGTTACCCAGGACACAAGGGCTTTGGGGGTTGACCCCCAGGACTGTGTAAGCTACTCTGTGTAAGACAAAGGAGACCATCTGCAATTTTAGTTCCAAAAGAGGGAACAGGGAAAGAGGAGTTCACAGAAATGGGGGAATTGGATAGTGTAGGATTAAATATCACGATCTAAGGCAATGGTTCTCAACCTTTCTAATGCTGAGACCCTTTAATACAGTTCCTCATGTTGTGGTGACCCTCAACCATAAAATTATTTTCCTTGCTACTTCATCACTGTCATTTTGCTACTGTTATGAATCATAATGTAAATATCTGTGTTTTTGATGGCCTTAGGCTCTACAGCAGCGGTTCTCAACCTGTGGGCCGACCCACAGATTGAGAACCACTAGCATGGATCTTCCTTACAAGGTTTTGGACTTGTATGGGACTTATCCCTCCTTCCTTCTCTCTGATTTTTTAAAAAAATATTTTATTGATTTTTTACAGAGAGGAAAAGAGAGAGATAGAAAGTCAGAAACATCGATGAGAGAGAGACATCGATCAGCTGCCTCCTGCACACTCCACAGTGGAGATGTGCCCGCAAGCAAGGTACATGCCCCCGACCATAATCAAACCTGGGACCTTTCAGTCCACAAGCCAACGCTCTATCCACTGAGCCAAAACAGTCTCGGCCCTCTGATTTTTTTTTTATAAGGGAATCTCTATCCCACGCCTCTCCCATTATTGTATTTTGGAAATACATAAGTTGTTGGGTTGTAGAGGTTCACAGCTAGGATTGCCTAAGATGAGCTGAACTTCTAGATTCAGCCATACCTGATTTAGATAATACTTAAATAAAACTTTAGAGTTGGTCCTAAAACAAGTTAAGATTTGGGGGTCGTTGGAATGGAACGCATACACCTTGCATGTGAGAAGGACACGGGTTTGGGGGGACTGGGGCTGCACCAACATCTGAGCCACAGAATTCCACCAGAATGCTACAGATTGCATGTCTGTATCCTGTACAGTTTTTTGTATCCTCTCCTCAATTCATATACAGTGCTACCTCGAGATACAGGTGCCCTAACATACGAGATTTTTGAGATACGAGCCATCGAGCGAGCGATTTTTGCTTTGAAATACGAGCAACATTTGAGATAGGAGTCATCGCGTGGATCGGCCGGCTGCACATGACCCACCAGTTTACTGCGACTCGAGCATCTCATAGTTTCCCACACCTCAAGGTTACGAAACGAATTAAATTCGTATCTCGAGGTACCACTGTATTAATGCCTTAATGTGACAGGTAGGAGAGCTGGAACTTGAAGGAGGTGATTAGGTCAAGATGGAGCAGCCCCAGTGATGAGATCAGAGTTCTTATAAGAAGAGGAGGAGAGGTAGCCTTTTCTCTCTCTTTGCGATGTGAGCAGAGGATGAAGAAATGATCATCTGTAAACCAGGAAGAGGGCCTTCACCAGTATCCCCCACCCTTTCTGGCTCCAGAAGTGTGAGAAATAAATGTTTGCGGTTTATGGCACTCAGTGAACGTCATTTTGTGGCTGTAGACTGAGCAACTAGGACAGGAGTGAAGTGGTAATTGAATGAGATGAAAACTGTCATTAGTACAGTGGGTGTAATTAGGCTCTGTGTTCATGTTTCCTTTTGATATTATAATTTTAAATCCACATGAACAGAACATAAAAGCATGCAAGAGTCTGTGCACTTATTTCATGTTCACAGTTACTATCCGTCTCCTCAATGCAAAAATAAATATAGAGTTCATTATCTTTGAATGTTTCTGAAACAGGATATGATTCATAATTAATCCATACATTTAATGGGATGTTTTTCTCAGGAGAGAAAAAAAGTTGGGACATTTTTCTCATGATGTGCCACCAAATGGATGTCATCGCAGAATTAAAGATGCATAAAAATGTAATGAAACTATTTACCTATAACAAAATGCTGACATTACCTTCTGGTGAAACACTCTACAATTACATTCCTCTTTTGAACTCTAATAAATTTGCCCTCTGGGTATAATTGGATGGCTGCTTATAAGTTATATGTCTAGAGAAAAAGATTCAAAAATCAATTCATGTCCCTAAGAATAATATAAAACAATGTGGAATGGATGACTATTAGGGAGAATTATGACCCCGGATCTCTATGTGGAAGCATAAAAATAAATCATGCACTGAGGTCATGCCATTCCAGCGAGCAAAATAATCAGAAGAGCAACACAAATAAGGATTTCAAACCACGCATTGTATGCCTACTATGTGCCAAGCTGCGGACTCTCGATTCCACACAAATCCAGGGATTTCAGGAGAAGGGTGTATAATGACACTGAAAAATCAGGAATGAAAACTTTGTTTTCTTGGAAATATTTTAAGCCAAGTTAGCTGAGACTAACCTTGCCACCCTTCAATCGTTTCCATCCCTCATTTGAGAGTTATACTGCTCTGTGGAAAACGCTGCCTCATCTGTGAGGGATTGCTCATCTGCCAACAGCGGTACAGCTGTGTTTCATTATGTGCACGGGCCATGGCGAATCCCTGGTCCTCATTTCATCCTTAACTAGCCTCGTGCTGTTGAACACGTGACCGCCCTCTCTCAGCACTAGAGAGCATCGCCCTGACACGCTCAGGAGGGGACTGCACGGCACCAGTGCCACCAACTGACCCAGGCAGCACGGGTAAGTGGTTTCCCCTCATCACGTATAAAGCTTCAGAAGGCCACCTTCTGTTATTAAGCTGCGTGCCCCCTATGTGGCAGCTTAGGATTCTAGTCTCAGGGCCCTTTACAATATAATGCCCAGCCGAGACCGGTTTGGCTCAGTGGATAGAGCATTGGCCTTTGGACTGAAGGGTCCCAGGTTCGATTCTGTTTGGGGGCATGTACTTTGCTTTCAGGCACATCTCCAGCGTGGGGTATGCAGGAGGTGGCTGATCGATGTCTCTCATCAATGTTTCTGACTTTCTATCCCTCTCTCTTCCTCTCTGTAAAAAAAATCAATAAAATATTTAAAAATATATATATAATGCCCAGCCCTAGCCGGTTTGCTCAGTGGATAGATCATCGACCTACAGACCAAAGGATCCCGGGTTCGATTCTGGTCAAGGGCAGTGTACCTTGGTTGCCGGCAGGAGGCAACCAATCCATGTGTTTCTCTTACATGGATATTTCTCAGTCTCACCTTTCTTCCACTCTCTCTTCCACTCTCTTTCTCATGTTTATTGGAATATATATATGTATATGTGTACATATATATGTATATGTGTACATATACATATATAAATTCCAATAAACATGATGTCTTCTTTCTTTGCTACCAGATACACCAAGCTCTCAGAGGAAGGTGCCACAGAGTGGCGGCTGAGCTATGCGGTATTTGCTACCCCGCACTTGTGAACGCTATGGAGGTCTATCTTTGTTCAGACTCTCTCTGTGCTTAACTGAAGACAATTCTCTCTTGGACCATTTTGCTTTTTACTGTAATAAATGACACAGATGCGGAATACATGGAGGGTTTGCTTGGCAACATAATCCTAGCAGGCCGAATCTCAGGGTGACGCTAATATTTCTGAAAGCAGTAATTCTCAGATCTACCCGGATTTGCTTGCCTTGCCCTATCCAGGGAAGGATTACTGCTGATAAATTGTAACTCCTTTTCCAAATATTTACTTTCTTTCAAGGTTTCTGTCTGAAAGCTTGGAAACTCACAAATAAATGCCAGGAAAGCTAGCAGAGCAGCTGGGCCACCGAAATGTAATCACACATTTAATTGGCATGCGACTCGGTAGGTGGAACAATAGGCAAATAGATTCTTAAACTCTGTTGACCATTAGAGTTTCTGTATCCTGGTCTTTTATTTTATTTTTATAGTTTTAGGAATGACAAGTAAAGCACAGCGTCCCTGTGTTTACTTTTAAAGCCTGTGGAGTTCAGGATACGGGTGGGGAACTGTTTGCTGACCTTTCTCTTTTGGTTACTGATCATCTCTCCCCGTTTATCATTGGATCACCAGCACCTGATGCCATGTCTGAACACAGGAGATGCCTGCCCAGCCCCCAGCCCTCCACCTTAAGTTCAGACTGGTTAGAGGAGGTTTACACACCTGCGTGCTTGTTGAGCCTCACCTTCCTGCAGTCCTGAAATCAGGCAACCCAGATCTGCTCGCTTTCTGCTTGGTTCAAAGTCAGGGCAGGGAGATGTGATGGGCATGTCCCCGCGAGTATTTAGCAAATAGCACTTAGTAAAGGAAACAATAACAATATCACTTTTTAAAAATAGTAAAATGCCCTGGCCTGTGTGGCTCAGTTTGTTGAGCATTGTCCCCTGTACTGACAGGTCACCACCAGTTTGATTCCTGGTCAGGGCACATGCCCAGGTTTTGGGCTCAACCCCCAGTAGGAGGCATGCAGGAGGCAGTTGATTGATGCTACTCTCACATTGCTCTTTCTGTCTCTTCCTCTCCCTTCCTCTCTCTAAAATCAATAATAAAAACATATCTAAAAAAGTAAAAAAAAAAATAGTAAAAAAATTAAAAAGGCAAAAATCCTTCCCCTTCCTCCCTTGTTTCTTCTTAGTGGGAGAATTGCAGTATTAGAATGAACAAAATTAGTATTCAGAAGTGTGCACTGGTCAAAATCATTAACACAGGCACAGGAAGCTTAAAATCCTCTTTGCCCTGCTTTTCTCATATTAAGAATCGTGTTTCTTCACAAAGATTACATTAGTGTTTTTTTCTTCAACATTTAACCGTAGGAATGAAGCATCCATCTTATAGAAAAACTGCTGTTTGAAATTTTAACACAGCTATTGGCTTCTGTAAATGCTTGCTTGCTTAAGTAATAAGGAAAATGAGACTAATCTCACTTCAGAGAGGTCATTAAACCTTCCCTGGACAAAATGATCAGTGCTGGCGCCAGGCCAGGCCTTGGGCTGAGGTCTCAAGGCCTCAGCACATAGGGGCCCTTTAAGAACTTGCAAAGGGGAGGGAAACATCCCATATTTGGGAGACAAAGAAAGTAAAAACATATAAATAGAGAAAATTTCTGCATGTTGGGGCCCAGAATTTGAGAAACATTTGCCTCTGGACCCTTAATAAATATAACTTCAAGCTCTCCGAGCATGGGTCGATTATTACAGTTTTCTGTAACAGGAAGGGACATGCACTATAAGTTTCAGAGCATCCGTGGTCTGATGATAAACATGTTTGAATCCTTATTGATGTAACTAAAGGCAGAAAATGAAAAAATAAATGCAAATTTCAAAATTAAAGGGAAAGTATCATCCCTGAATGTAATGGTTTACCAGGCCTCTAGTATTTGAATAAAGATTTTGTAAATCTGAATAATTACTAAAAGCACAACTTCTATGGACATAATTTTTCTCTCTTGAATGGAAAAAAAATTAACCAAAGAGAATGGAGGAGTTGAATTAGTTAATTTTCAGAGGGTCCAAGTGTTTGTGTGTCTTGCTTTTCTATGTAGCTATCAGAGGATGGCCTTGTATTGAAGAAAGCAGCATCCTTAGTGTCCTGTCATTGAGCTTTTAGAACATTAAGTAGGTTGCACACAGTCTTATGAGAAGCATTTTACATTGCTGAAGGACATAAACTGCGGCTAGTCAGATTATAATTCTGTCCTTTGGAATATTAATGGGTAACCAAACCATTGTGGCTCAGTGGCTTAGAGTCTACTTATGAACAAGGAAAGAGATCATGGTTTGATTCCAGTCAGGGTACATGCCCGGGTTGCAGGCTAATCCCAGTAGGGGGCATGTAGGAGGCAGCCAATAAATAATTCTCTGATTCTCTCTCATCATTGATGTTTCTCTCTCTCTCCTTCTCCCTTCTTCTCTGAAATCAATAAAAATATATATCGAAATTCATCAATTCAAAATAATCTTTTCATAATGCATGTTTAATTTGCTGAGGACTGAACTGGATTTCTTAGGGATTCTCTGGAGACAATCTAGTCCAGCGGTTCTCAACCTGTGGGTCTCGACCCCTTTGGGAGTCAAACGACCCTTTCACAGGGGTCGCCTAAAACCATCGGAAAATGCAGATATTTACATCACGCATAACAGTAGCAAAATTTCATGGTTGGGGGTCACCACCACATGAGGAACTGTGCAAGGGTCGCAGCCTTAGGAAGGTTGAGAACCACTGCTCTAGTCATATATTTTAGAAAAAAAAAAATGTAAGAAATGTTAATTACCACTTCTAATATATTTTCATGGGAGTTGAGAAGAGAGAAAAAGCATTGCTTTGATTCAATGTCTTATTTGATTCAAGAGTTTATTCGGATTGTCTGGCTGTGGTTGCTTGCTATTGAAGATGTAGCGGGTTAAGTGCGTAAAAACAGGATATGGTGAGTCAAGAGGTTTTTGCTTTGAAGATTTGCTTTTCCCCTGCTGACTCATTCTTCAACTCAGTGCAAACTGCCCCCTTTAATAAAAGGCCATCTGTAGGCATTTGCAATAAATGCTTTGGAGTGATGGGATCACTACTCAAAACTCATGGTGAAGATTAATACTTAGCAAAATTGTTAAATATGACAAGCCTTTCCCCAACCCTGCTATGTGCTACATGGTTTGTAAAGGTTTCCTCATTTATGTGTCACAACTACCTGATGAACTGGGAATTGGTGCCAGTTACTGCTGTTGGTACTACTCGGTCCATTTGACAGATGGGAATATTGAGGTTCAGAAAAGCCGAGTGTATTTCTTAAAGTCACAGGCCTCTAAAGCACACGGTCAGGCTTCAGTTCCAGGGCTATTGGGCTGCAGAGCCTGTGTCCTCCACCCTCGCTGGAGGCTCTTCTGTATTTGTTGTCATTCTGCGTCAGGCCAATTAGGACAGGAGCGGCGTGTTGTCAGGATGTATTAGGCATAGAAGTTCACAACCCGCAGGCAGAGCGCCAACTTGCAGAAGGAAAGAAATGCTAGAGAATGAGTCAGGAGGATCTAACTCCTCATGCCAAGCCTCAAATTGCTGGTGAAGACGAACCTCCAGGCACTGTGCTCCCGACAGTGTTTCTGCTCTGTTCTTCTGAGTCATCAAAATCCTATTAAATTTCTCACCAAGTTTCCTCTGTGCCTGGCATAGGATAGGCATGCATCCTTAAAGCAACAAAACGAAAGTGAATTTCAGAACATCAAGATGGACGTGCCTGGCTGGGTAGCTCAGTTGGCTAGAGGGTCATAGCAATGTGTCAAGGTTGTGGGTTCCATGCCCAGTCAGGGCATATGCAGGAATCAACCAATGAATGCATAAATAAGTGGAATGATGAATCTCTCTCTCTCTTGTTTCCTCTCTATAAAATACTAATTAAAAAAAAATAGCTAGAAGACATCACAGAATGAATGAGCAGGTCTCACCCTTAGAAATTATACCTTTTGCAACTTGCCATAGTCTCTAAAATGTTTCTTTACCCTTAATAAATACCAAATAGCTGACTCTGTATTTAATACCTCAGCCATTTAAAAAAATAATTTTAATTTTACTGTCTACAGTCACACATGGTTAGCTTCTCTAGAATTTTATATTGGCTCTGGGTGGAATGAGAAACTAATATGAACATATAAGCTAACTATATTAAAATATAAGTATCATGCTATGATCTTGAAGATTGTCAGAGATGGACCTATACCCATATAAGTGATAACTTTAACTTTTATTGGCTTAGCTTTCCTTAGAGGTTTAACAAAATAAACACTTATTGCCATATTTCCCAGAAGAAAATGAAAGGAGGACATACTTGCATTACCTTAAGCAAAACATAGGGAATCTAGAAAAAGTAAAATAAAATATGAAGCCCATGCTACCCTAAAATATGATTTTTGGTGGGCATTTTTGTTTGTTTTTGTTTATTTGCTTTAATCCAAAACATAAGTTGGGCTACTGAGGGGAAAAATAATAGGTTAAGAAAGGGAGGAAGGTGCATTATATGTTTGATTTAAGGGCATAGAGTAGAGCTAGTTTGAATATTACCTAAGTCCTTTAACTATTGGATTTCTAAGTAAGATTAGGAATTTGAACCAATTTCACTTAGAAATGCTTGATAAGCTGATGTGTACTACTCAGAAGAATGTATTTTATCAGCATCATCTCTCCCCGACCCCACCTCTCCTGGAGGCCCCCGACACACTTCCCCAGATAAGAGCACTTCCGCTGAAAATCCTCTGACGTTTGCAGTGTTTCTGTGGCCACAGCAGGAGCCTCTGCTGGAAAGGATTTGTGTGTGTCTCTAGGCTTGTCTAGTGCAAGCATTTGGGCTAAGAAAAGTGTACAGGTCTCTCATCTAATCACTGATGCCTTATCACAATTTGGTTTGATCTCTAGGACAGGGGTGGGGAAACTCAGGCCCTGGGACAGTACTGCAAAATCATTTGGTCTGCCCCTAGCCAGGCATTAGAGGTGAGTTAAGTAAATGTTTGACCAAATATAGCAGGCTAAGGTTTAAGTTGATAATGTGTATGGCCTGCAAATTATGTTATTAATATCCAAATAGCCCTTGGCAGAAGAAAGTTCCACGCCCCTGCTCTCGGATAATAAAAGTTTGGACCAGAATTTCTTTTTTCAAAGTGTAAGAGAATGGCAGAGAGAAAGAGGGCAGAAATATATTTTAAAGGGTATTGAGGATAGATACTTGAAAATTTGTACATGTGGGCAGAAAGCAAATAGAGGTGCACAGTTAACTGGAAATAAGAATGGGGTTATTGGTGCTGAAATCAAGGAAAGAAGGTGTTTCTTGGTCCTCTAGATAAGAGAGAGTCGATGTTTGAAGCCATCACTAGAAGCTGCACTTGGCTAGTAAAAGGGTCTGAAATGAAGGTAGCGGTGGAGAAAAGTGACACAATGGAATCACGTTTTCCTTCTGTTATTGCTTCTCATAACTGTCTGCTAGCACGGGTGATGGCTAGTGTGGATCCATTTGCTGTTTGTGGAAGTGAGTGAAAAGGGTGTTAAACTCCTCTCAAATGAAGAAGAACTAGCCCTAACCAGTTTGGCTCAATGGATAGAGTGTCAGCCTGCAGACTCAAGGGTCCCAGGTTCAATTCCAGCCAAGGGCATGTACCTTGGTTGCGGGCACATCCCCAGTAGGGGGCGTGCAGGAGGTAGCTGATTGATGTTTCTCTCTCATCGATGTGTCTTACTCCCCTTTCCTCTCTGTGAAATAACCAATAAAATGTATTTTTAAAAACAGATGAACTAGTAGTGTTTGCTCCTAAGGATTAGTTGAAATGGTCCATGAGGATGATTGTGAACCAGTTACCTTTCATTCAGAGGCAGGACTGGCTTTGTTTTCACATTTGCAGAAACTCGTAAGACATGCTTTTCTCTCCCCATTTCACAGACAAGTAAACGGAGGCAGGCAAAGGCATGGAGCTATGAGTCTGGGAGAATAGAAGAAGAAAAGCTCCTGGCAGAGTGCCAGGTAAATATGCAAGGAAAACATACACACCTTCTCTGGATCTAGGGCTGAGTGAGATCCACAAAAGCTTCCTGAGAACTGAAGTCTGAGGCAGAGGAAGTGGCAGTTTTCTTCCAAATCTGAGCACAACTGGGGTTTTAGAAAATAAAACAGCTTTGTTTTAGAAGTCAAACCAAGAGTGGTGTGTCTTGCTCAATATCTATGTTTCTAGAAATGACACTGAAGGAAAACTTTTTTTTTTACAGCTCTTGGAATTGTGTGTGTATTAAAATTACATTTTCCTATCTGGATGTGCTTACCTAGTACCACCTGGTGGCAGCTAAAAATATTTCAGGAAAGAAGACAACATTCCCAATTTCTCAGACTCGAGCTGCGGTCTCAGGAGGGAGAGGCTAAGCACGGAAAAAGTTATTGGGAGGGGACCACGTGGGTGAGGTGGTCTGAGTTCAGCAAAGAGCGGGCACTGCAAGCCCTTGTCCAGTTGCCAGTGTCAAGAATGACCCCACTGTCATTAGGAATGCATTTCCAGGGGAATTCTCTTTAGCCACAATGGATAGAAGTTTATTTCTTCATTCTCTGCCTCCCTGGTCCAAAACATAGATGCATGAGGCAGTTGGCGAGTGGCGGGAATGCCAAGTAAACCATGACAGCAGAGAACAAACCTAAGTGGAACATGCAAAGGTGTCAGACCTCTCACCTTGGCCTCGTTAATATCAGGTCACAGCTAATTGTGCTCAGAGCGCTCGCAGTCTCTCCCCCATCCTTATGTAATAATGACTTTCTTTTTATCACCGGCTGAAATTGCTCTTTCGGATCCAGGCCCTTGAAATTTCTCATCTTCCTCTAGGCACTCCCCTATAAAATATTTATTCAGCCAATATGAAGTAGCCACAATTGCCAAATGCAATGCTAGATACTACGGGTTTAACATTGAATCAGAGGGTTCAATTCATATGCTCAGAGTTTTAATGGAAGAAACTACTTATATTACTACTACTGCTGCTAACAATAATAATAATAATAATAATAATAATAATAATAATAAGTGCTATCATGCCAGGCTTTGTTCTAAGTGATTTATTTGGATTGATTCATTTAATTTTCCCAAAGCCCTAATAGGTAGATACTATTTTTATCCCAATTTTTTTAATGAAGAAACCGAACACAGATAAGCCAGTGACCCATCCATACTCACCAAATCAATCAGTGGTAGAGATGAGATTCAAAGCTAAGGTGACTCCAGAATCTGTCCTTAACCAGTGCTTCCTACTGCCTTTCCGTGTACAAGAAAGCAAACAATAGACAAGAACATTTATAAACAGATTTACAGTAATTTACAAGAGCAAATAATTACTTTAGAATTGACAATCATTTGTAAAGTAACTTACATTAGCAAATGAGCCATCAGGAAAATCAAATATAATAGTAGGGCTAGAGGCATAGATATGAGTCTAGAGGGGGCTTCTCTCCATTCAGGCTGGCCAGAGACACTAGAGCTGGGATCGGAGGAATAACAGAGAATTCATTCTGTGAAGGTCAATGGGGAAGAGCTTTCCTGGCAGAAGGAACAGCGAGTTCAAGGGCAAGAGGGATGTGTAAGAAGGTTCAGGGAGCAGAAAGATGGCTCCTGCCCTTGGAGTGTTGTGAGCAAGGATGTGGAGAGGAAGTTGGAAAGAGAACAAGAGACTGAGCCTGCAGGGCCTTACATGTGAAGGTGTAGAGTGAGAAAACGTGTGGTCTGATTGTGCCAGTCCTTCTGAAGAGAGAGACCCATTCTAATTTCCGTGAGAAACCACTGGGTGGCTTGGAGCAAGAAAATAGGATCCTTTCTATCCTTCAGATTGCTTCTGCTGAGATGTTTTCTCCTATTCACAGCTTCCCTAGTACAGTGGTACCTCGAGATATGAGTGCTCTAACATATGAAATTTTTGAGATACAAGCCATCAAGCGAGCGATTTTTTGCTTTGAAATACGAGCAACATTTGAGATATGAGTAATCGTGAGGATTGGCCGGCTGCACATGGCCCACCAGTTTACCTCAACTAGAGTGTCTCATAGTTTCCCACGCTCAAGGTTACAGAACGAATTAAACTTGTATCTCGAGGTACCACTGTACTTCTCAAGATAGGTGACCTACATCTAATATCCAAAATGTCCGTGACTGGCTCCCTCACTAGAAGGTCGAACCCCTTCTTTCTCCTGACTTCTCTTTTCCAGACATTCCTTTTCTTCTAATTGGTCTGAATGTCCGCATACGGCATCCTTATCAGCGAAGGTACAGCCATAAATATATCTTCTCTGATTAAGGGCTGCACTAGAGGCATCTCAGAAGTGCTGAAAGCAAATGAAATCATGTTTTATCGCCAGAAACTGGAGACGGTTTGGCATTTAGTAAAGCAAATGTTTGACCCAAGGGCGCCATTGTATCTGTATTAGTCATGATTCTCTTCAATGTTAGTGCCATCTTGAAACTGAGTAAAACTATCCGGTGAATAATGTTCCCACCGTGAATGTGAAAGGGCCAAAGGAAAGAATTACAGTATCGGCAGTAATGGCACAGTGAGGACAGGAGGAAAGCTGCCTCGTTGTCATACAGGAGTCAGGGAGCATGTCTCTTCAAATACACGGAGTCTGCAAACTTAGTGTTCACAGTATCTACCACATGTGCTTGACTTAAGTTTACCTATTAGAATGAACATTCCCTAAACATCAAAGTTGGACTGTTCTTTTTTTATACAATGTCAATCATAATATTTTGTAATGTATAAGGTATACATTAGTTTGGATGGATGGATGGATGTGTGGAGGATAGCTGTTTGTATGGTTGGGTGGATGGGTAGGTGTATTGATGAATGAGTGGATGAAAAAAAAAAAACTTAAAGGTCTGGAGAGTCAGAGTGCAGTCTAGGTAATGCACCCTCCTATAAAGAAACCTTTGTGTTGGTTAAACCAGATGTCACATGATCTCAGGAACTAAAATATCATTGATAATCAGTCTTCAGAGAAGGTTAAGCTTTCTTGTCTAGAGAATAGCTGGTTTCTAGCTCTCCTGTTTCTAAGGGTGAATCCAGGCAAGTCAAGAATATTTAATCAATTGAGGGCAAAATTTGTCATCCTATCTTCACCCCCTGGGTCAAGGTCTCAACTTGGTATGGGTCTCACTTTAGGTGTCCTTATGTCACTTTCCTCAGAAATATATTCCCGACCCCCAAGACAAGTTAAAGGCCCATCCCAGATGCCTCTACTGTACAAAAATATACCATTATTTATATGTAAATGTCATATTGTTTTCAAGCTATGCTCTCAGTGTTTAAAAGCTAGTATGTACTAAAATTATTAAGAATGTCACCTCTTAGTGGGACAAGTCACCCTCTGCCTGATTTTCAAACTTAAGACAGATCCTTCTCTTTTAGGATAAGCCTATAACTCTATCCTTATCCTTGTAATTAGGAGATTGGGATGAGCTAATAAGATGATAGATGATAGATAGATAGATAGATAGATAGATAGATAGATAATAGAAACTGAATTTTTAATAGGCAGTATTTGTGAACATATAATATAGTCATTCTTTTATATATTGGTCTAGAAGCATTTAGAGGGATGGAGGATGGAGGGGCACTTGAAGGAGAAAAGCTATTACAATTCACCAACATTGCTCTTTGTCTTTCTATTCAATCTACATAATAAAAATAAGTAAACATTTTAATTTTAAAATAGGTCTATGATATATGCTCCAACATGATTAATTCATATATATATATATATATATATATATATATATATATATATGATTTTGTTTTGTTCTTGTGTTCTATTCCCAATACACTTCATTTATTTTCCTCCTTAGCTATCCATCTACTTAAAACACAGAACTTCTAGTTCTTCCCAGTTCATTTCACATTCAACCATCTGTGCTTTTTGTTTTATTAGCTTTTTATTTTATTTTATAAAATTTCACTAATACATATATATCTTACTTTTTCATCAAAAATTATGTTTTAATATTTCTAACGTTGAACTCTAGATGTATATTCATACTGTTTATTATAAATCAATCTATATTTTTCTCATGTATACACAATGTAAATGAAAAAGTACTATTGGAATTCTGGTCATAAGCTTTGGAACCAGAAATCTGATTCGTGCAATTAATCTGGAACTACTTTAGCAGCATTTTAAGTGTTTGTTTATGGATTTTAGAAGGATGTAGATGTCAGATTTATAAGAATTTGAGAAATTGTGTTTTGGGGCACTTATTTTTAAATGGTGTCATCGTAAACATTTTAGTGTATTTTGCGGGCTCGGTGTCTGAGTGATGAGATGCAGTGGAATAAGTACTTGGTTTCTTAACGGCCTGTTACAAGCCCCTGATGGAAAAAAATATTTATTGCCTGAACAGTTTCCTCAACTGCCACCATTATTGTAACCTCGGTGACCTGCTCTGTACACTGTAGTGAAGGTTGAGTGAGCAGAAAGTTAAAAGCTTCACCAAAAGAACAGAGAGTAAAGAATAGAGCAATGCCTGGTGGAAGGTCAATGGAATCCCTGTAGCCTAGCCTGAGAAATGAGTCCTTAAAAGGCATATACTTCCTTAAAGATAGAAAGGAAGAAGAAAACATGGTAGAAAATACAGATGTTTGGTGTTGAAAGGAAATGCTAGAGAGGCTCTCTTCTGATAACCCCTCCTCTGACAGCCACCGGAAATAAAATCACCTGATGAAAAGGAAGATAAGAATGCAGTTGAGGACTTGAGGAGGTAAAAGTTTCGGAATAACCCATTTTCCTCAGGGGAAAGTATGCAAAGTGGCATAAATACCAACTTCCATTTTTTGGATTCCCAATCATATGCTGGGAATGAGTCTCAGGATATTAGTTGTTCATTGCATGTCATTTTTTTGTGTGTGTGTGAACTCTGAAAAATAAGAATGCAAATGAGGAATTTAACATCATAGTAACTACTACAGACACATGGATACTATACCCAAGAATCATTCTAGACGTGTGCAGTCACTGCCGTCATGTTAAAGGCATTATCAACTATGGAACTGACAGCAAGTGGCACCTGGAATCACCATACTCAAATCTGGAAAACACTGTTCTGGACAAGAAACAATAAAAATCTTCATTTTTACTAATATTTATTTTTTCCAACTAGAGAAAGAATTGGGGTGGGGGGGGGAATCCATTGAATTTCAAGCATATTTTCTAACTTATGATTGCATAGATAGTCAAAAGTAAGCCTTGAAATGCCTTGTGGCTTTTGCAGGCCCCAGGCAAACACTTTGATTAATAGATAGGACCTTATTTCTACAGCAGATAATTAGAATATGTTGTCACAGAGATGGAAATGATAGTGTCTTATGCCAAAAAGGTCCATGGGGTTTTGAAGCTGAAGTAGGTTGAGGCTTTAATAGTGAAAAGATGTTTCTGACAAACCTGCCTGGGGCATGCATAGAGATAGGTCTTGTTCAAGCTGCGGTTAAGAGTGGAATGCTGAATTTAATTTCAAAAAGTGTAATATCTTGGGAAATGTGGGGAAATTATTGGAAACTTAGTTTACAGTTTTATTTTTAGGTGTACTATAATTTTCATGCATGAAGTGGTTTTAAATATTCATTCATTTAATAGCCATGTTTTAACCTCTAATGTGTACAGGGTGCACGCAAGGTAGAGGATCAGAGAGAAGAAATATAAAGATGAACATAAACTTTCTTGATCTTGGGATCTGTTCCCCATAATGTATAGTCTGATAAGACATCACTCACCTAGTTTATGCTTAAAACATTCATCTTGCTGAAACCGGTTTGGCTCAGTAGATAGAGCATCGGCCTGCAGACTGAAAGGTCCCAGGTTCAATTCCAGTCAAGGGTACATACCTTGTTTGTGGGCACATCCCCAGTAGGAGGTGTGCAGGAGGCAGCTGGTCGATGTCTCTCTCCCTTCCTCTCTGTAAAAAAAAATCAATAAGATATATTAAAAAAAAAAAAATTCATCTTGAACTAGAACTCCAAAGAACCCAAACCTCCATCCTACTTTTTAAAATTTAGAGTTAAGAGAGTGCTAAAGAAAAACAAATATCTTCCACCAGATTGTATTCTCCATGGGGTCAAGGTTCACTTTGTTTGTTCTCTATACTGAAGCAGTGTCTGTATACAGTAGGTACTCAATGACTTCAATAAGTAAACCCATTGCACCAGTCATGCTGACCCAGGGATCTGAAATTCTCACCACTGAAGTAAAGTTTGTTGTGGATTTGGAAGTTATCTTCAGAGTAGAGCCTGTTAAAATGTAAATATGTATTATTTGAGAGGTATCTCCTCACTAGATGCCTGTTTTTCAGCCACAGGACTAGATTAATAGATGAGATAGCTGAAATTGTGAAAAAAGACCGTAGGCCTGAGGGGAAGGAGAGAAATGCTGGATTTACTTTGATACAGTAGGAGGGGGCTTGAGGTTTGGAAAGAACCTTAAAATATGAAAACTAGAAAGCCCATAAAAATGTCACAATTGAGTAGGATTTTTTTTTTCCAACTGTGGTAGTATCTACCTCTTTCAAATGAGTTGAGAACAGGACCCCGATTTATTTCAGTTATCTCAGTATAGATGATCTTGCAGCCCCCACTTATACTCCTCTTGGTCCCCTTGCCCATGGAAACTTGTGGGGAATCACCAGACCCAACTGTGAAACCAGGAATCTAGCTTCCTCACTTTTTAGAAGAGGGAGTCAAGGCCATGTGAGTTAGATTATCTTAGCAGGACAATGACCTTGACAGGATAAGAATTTAAGCTATTTTCTTGGTCTTAAATCCCATTCAAGTCCACAGGAAAGGAGCACAGCTGATCCTAGGTTTTTGCCTAAGTGTCTTGTTTACATTAGCCAATGTTAAAGAAAAATGGCACTGGCTAAATTAGACAGTCAAGGAAAGCTTTATTCAAGACTATTGCAAAAAGAGGTCTCTATTGCAGTAGAGAGAGATTGGACTCAACTCCTCAGTTAAAAAAAAAAAAGTGGGAGGATTTTTAAGTGTTGAGGTTAACGAATAGAATAGTACTAGAGGGCTGGTTGGTCAATATTATGGTCAGAGCCTATGAATTCATCTGTGTTTTCTAATTGATGTTTATCCAAGGTCGACCCCTCCTCTCCCACAGAAATTTGAAATAGGGATCCTGTCTTAGTTGATGATAATATTTCAAAGGGGGGTGTAATCACATCCTTGAGAAAGACATTTCTTGGTTTTAGAAGATTTACATCTGAAAGGGTGAAGGAAGGAATTTATGACTTCATTTTCTAACATAAATGTTCTAAGGAAAGAGAAGTCAGGTGCCTACCATCAATAAGAAGCTTGTCTAAAGTTTAGTGAAGGTGAGGGGATTTCAGTGCCCCCGTTTGTAAAGAGCAGGTAACAAAATCATATCTTAAGAAATTTTTTTGAAAATTACATGGGTTAATACTACCATGCATTTTTATTATTTTATTTTTAAAATACATTTTATTGATTTTTTTATAGAGAGGAAGAGAGAGGGATAAAGAGTTAGAGACATCCATGACAGAGAAACATCAATCGGCTGCCTCCTAACTGAGGATGTGCCCACAACAACTAAGGTACATGACCTTGTCTGAAATCGAACCTGGGACCCTTCAGTCCCCAGGCCGACACTCAAGCCACGGAGCCAAACCAGTTAGGACTATCATGCATTTTTGTATAAAGAACTTTATATCATAGAAATATCAAATACAGAGAGCCTATTAGAGCTCATCAGATGAAACCAGCTTCTAAAAAGAGTAAGTGAAATAAAGGGTAAAAATAACAATCCCTGATGTTTTACAACTCCCTAATAAATGTCAAGTGCTAACATTATTTCTAATCCCTTACAAATTATTCTGCTTTTGTAAGGAAACAAACTCTCAGAAAGGTTAAGTCCTTTTTGGTTCAAGGTCACACACCAGCAGGGGTAGAACTGTGATTCAATCAATCATAGACCTGTCTAACCTCTGAATCTCCCCCCGCCCCTAAAATGCCAAGCTTTTTATCAAAAAGCATATCCTTACCAATTCCAGAAAACACCCACCTCTATAGTTACCTGTCCGGGAATTTGAGGGGTCAACTTTTTTTTGTTATTTTGTCCCCAAGTTTGTTTCTAGTTTTTTGAGGGAATGCGGGGGGGGGGGGGTGTTGAAATGAGTGACAAAAATTGAGTGGACCCATTGACTGGACAATAAAGCTATTCAACTGCCAACTAAGAGCTATAACGGTGCAATCTGACATTTTCTGGAACAGGCCATGTGAGTGCTTAAGGACATCCGTGCCCCATGAGGTGGCAGGCAGGTGACCTTTTATTCCCTGCCTTCTATAAGCGGGGTGAGCATGAAAGGAGGAGAGTGTGCGAAGAAGAGAAAAGCTCTCTGTTGTAAGCAAGAGCACTTAACCTCCTTGGGCACAGCGGGGTGGGGAGGATTTTATGAGAAGTCACCTACAAAATAAAGATTTCTCTTTGTTTAGACCGAAGCATGTGACTTCCTCTCTCCCACTGCTTATCAGTTCAAGGAGAGCCCATTCAAGGGTTCTGCTGGAGATGTGATTTGGGAGGTGCCCTCACCTAGCTGAGGTCAGCAGCTCTCTGCAGAGGACTGGGCTGACTGTCACAGCCTTGGGGGTTAAGCTACTTTCACTAGGAGGCTCTGACTGTGGACAGAGCGATTTTTTTTTCCCCTCTGAGCCTCAGCTTCCTACTCAACATAAAGATGTAAACTGAGTCACTCCTAAGATGTGTTTCTTGCAGTCTTGTCTTTGGGATTCTAGACAGCTGTCTAAGGGATTTTTCTTCCCAAGGCCCTTGGGCAGTTAGCCCAGCCAGAAGAGAGCCTGCCTTTTCTGAACTCCCATCCCATTGACTGAGCCCCTCAGATACACTGCCCTCTTGTTTGTGTGAGAGGCAGCCTGCAAACACCCAAACACCCATAGATCTATCTATGCCTATATGCTCAATCTGCTGCTTCTCACTTTACGTAATATGAAATAAGTGTTCTACCCTCTAAGCCTCAGTTTCCTTGTCTATAAAATGGAGGTCTAGTGGATGTTTTGCAAGTGTTTTATTTTTTTTCTAGAACTTTGTGAAATACCTTTCCTCTAATTGGAGAATTCCCCATTTCGGGAATCTTTCTCTCCAAATTTAAGCCACAAACTCGCTTTTCCATCCTACCTTGCAGCTAGGTCTTAGACACCTGACCTAACCCTCCACCAATGAGATGCATCATCATAAGACTTGATTTGAAGGTGAGGAAGTGCCATTAAGAACACACAAGAATTCAGGAAGAGTCACTCAGGTTCCAGCAGAGAAGTGTTAGGGATTTAGGTTTCAAGCCACCTTAGCTGTCAAAGTTTTGCACCAGTAGTCTTGGTGACATGATTGATCACTGAGCCTGACCAAGATTAACCCAAGAATAATTCTCTGAATCTCTCAGAAATTCTCAGGGCACTACTTAATATCCTATCGAATAAAAGAGTAATATGCAAATTAACCATCACTCTGTTACACCCACCAGCCAATCAGGAGGGAGTATGCAAATTAACCCAACCAAAGATAGCTGCAGCCATGAAGAGAGAAGGAGGGAGGCTTGGATTTCCCTGGCAATGGAAGAAGCCAAGCTTTCCGCACATCCTGGCCAGCCCAGGCCTCCACTCAAGGCTACAAAGTTTCAATTATAGAAGATAAATAAATTCCAACAAAAATGGCAGTAGCCACAGAGCTGGAGAGAGCAGGAGGCTAGGGTTGCTACTGGCAATAGAGGAAGCCAAGCTTCCCCCACAGTGACCTAAGCAGAGGCCCTGGCCTGCCTTGGCCTCTGCTTAAGGCTACAAAGTTTCAGTTGTAGAAAATAAATAAATCCCAGATACCAGGGCTTCCACTTGGGTCACTGTGGGATGTGCTGGCCTGCAAACCACTACAGGCCCCTCACCCAGGCTGCCCTATACTCAAAGGAACCCCCACCCTGATGCGGGACACCTTTCAGGGCAAACCAACTGGCCCCCACCCATGTACTAGGCCTCTCTCTTATCTAATAAAAGAGTAATATGCAGATTGACCATCACTCCAACACACAAGATGGCTGCCCTCAGGTGGACACAGGGCCATCACAAGATGGCAGCAAAGGAGGGTACTTGGGAGGGACCAGGCTTGTAAGGGAGGGCAGTTGGGAGGGAACAGGCCAGCAGGGAAAGGCAGTTGGAGAAAACAGGCCTGCAAGGAAGGGCAGTTGGGAGGTACCAGGTGTGTAAGGGAGGGCAGTTGGGGGCGATCAAACCTGCAGGGGTGATCAGGCCAGCAGAGGAGGGAAGTTGGGGGGGCAGGCTTGCAGGGAAGGGCAGTTTAGGGGACCAGGCCTGCAGGGGAGGCAGTTGGGGGGGACCGGGCCTATAGGGGGGGACAGGGGAGTGGTTAGGGGGTGATCAGCCTGGTAGGCAGAAGTGGTTAGGGGCAAAGTAGGCAGGAATGCAGTTGGGAGCCAGCAGTCCTGGATTGTGAGAGATATGTAGGGGCAAACATCACTCGAGGGGTCCCTGATTGGAGAGAGTGAAGGCTGGGCTGAGGGACACCCCCCACCCCCCTGCATGAATTTTGTGCACTGGGCCTCTAGTTCTTTAATAAATTCTGTTTTTGCCCAAACTCAGTACAGTGGAGTCTGCATTTAAAACTGGAATCTCTGACTGTTGCATGTGGATAAGCATACCTTTCATGTAAAGATTGTTTGAAGATTAAATAAGGTCAGTAGTGCACTGAACCCTATACATGGAACAGAGTCAGGCTTTACAATGGTATTGTGTTTTATTATCTTTGCACATTGAATGGTCTCAAATAAATTGAGAGCTCTTTGAAGACCACTATGCATGTTGTACCAAGGCCCCATGTTCAATGCTTAGAGGGAATCAAAGAAACATTAATAATGGTCTTTCTCATAAGGACATTATATCTCAACAGGAGCAGCAATAAAACTTGAGCTCACGTGTTAGGTTATCTGCAGTCCAATCCCATCTTTTGAAGCCCTTAGCTCTCTCACTAAGTTTAGAATACATAACAACCCTATGCCTCTGTTGTTCTTCTCTATAAAATAATATTTTTTCTTACCTTATATGGCCATGTGACTATTAAATTAGTTAATTCAGTTGAAGCATTCAGAATAGAGTCTGGTACATAGTAAGTGCTCATCAAATGTTGGCTCTTAGGAAATTTAGATAATCAGGCTAACTGTCAATAGAATTATTAAATGATCAGAGTTTACAAAGCACAAGTTCCCAATTGCCCAAAGAGTAGAGTAGAAATGTCACCTAGGGCTCGGTGTCTTGGAAACTTGAGAGAACTACCATGAACCAAGCACATACTGAGATCCAAGACCTCTAATACCCTTGCACACCCATCATCCCATTCATTTCTCCCAGGAAACATGGAGCTAATAGTGACTATTCCTGCTCTACAAATAAAGGGTTGCTTAGTGACATGGTCAAGGACCCAAGCTAGAAAGAAGGGCCCAGACTTGAACCCAGGCTCTCTGACCCTAAATCCATGTTCTTAATTCCTGCTCCTCAATTCTGTGGGAGATTTGGATTCTCCTGACCAAGTGATTGTGATGAATTTTGCCTTCCCCACCCTTCTAATAATGCATTTAGCACTTATGTGGTACATGGAAACATGGTAATGCCAATTATTTCAGAAAGTGTAATGGGAACTGTCAAGGGAGAAGAGCCATCTTTTGGGTATAGTTATTTAAAAGCAGGACAGCTCATACCTGGCCAGGTAGCTCAGTTGGTCAGAAGGTCAGAATATCATCTCTGTATGCCAAGGTTGTTGGTATGATCCCCAGTCAGGGCACATATAAGAATTAACCAAGGAATACAAAATAAGTGGAACAACAAACCCTCTCTCTCTCTCTCTCTCTCTCTCTCTCTCTCTCTCTGTCTCTCTCTCTCTCTTTCTCTCTCTCTTTCCCTCTCCTTCCTCTTTCTCTAAAATTAATAAAACATATATTTTAAAAGTAATAAAAATAAAAGCAGGACAGCTTTAGTACTCTATGTGTAAAAAAGAAAAGGGATTGTCTATCAGTACAAGGTATTTCATTTTGAAGAATCTCCTTTTATTGCGTCTACATAGTCACTATTTGTTTAGGAACTTGTAAAGAGTTATTTTAGGAAAACATTGCTGACAATTTCCTAATGGGTAGAATTTTCTTCTTAATGATTTAGATACAACCCACTTTGCCACAGATGCAATTGGATTTGGCCATTTACCCACCTGAAAGCATAATTAAAAGTTGGCAAAAATAATCAATAGAGAAAATGAAACCATTTATGTAGATTTATTTGAAAGTCAATACTTCAGTTGTTAATGGCAATTGAATTGAAAAGTACTACAATCTCTCAGAATAAAAGTTAAAGCTGCCAAAACCGGTTTGGCTCAGTAGATAGAGCATTGGCCTGCGGACTAAAAGGTCCCAGGTTCTGATCAAGAGCATGTATCTTGGATGAAGGCACATCCCCAGTAGGGAGCGTGCAGGAGGCAGCTGATCGATGTCTCTCTCTCATCGATGTGTCTGTCTATTCCTCTCCTTTCCTCTCTGTAAAAATTCAATAAAATACATTTTTTTTAAAAGAGTTAAAGCTTAAGAAACCAAAATAGTTGGCATATTAAGCAAGTTCCTAAATCATAACCCATTTTCCACTTAAAAATTAAATCCAGTGTTGATTAAATGCAGCTGTTGTAGATATAGGAAACATCTGACACAGGGAATTAAAGAATAATTAGAATGACAAATCAAACTTTATATCAGAAAAAGGGGAAGTTTACATTTTGCATATAAAAATTTATTTCAGCTGATGTCTAAGCAACAGATGTATTGTCATAAATTTCCCCCCACAGATAAAGGATCCCCAGTCAGTACCATCCTATCACCAAACTTGACTAGGATAAAGGCAATGATTAAAAGAAAATAAGATAGTGTTGGTTTAGTACAGAAAATGAGACCACTGTCTCTTCCTTCCTTTCTTACTGTTTTTTCATTTTTTTCCTTTATTACATTAAAGAAAAAAATGATCTTCTAATCAAGGAAGTGGACATATGAATTCCTTTAGGAACACACTTTATTAAAAAATAAATAAAATAAAATAAAATAATTTGCTACCAAGAAGTCAAGGTGGATGAAAAGCTGTCCAAAATTTTCTAATGATGGTAGCTATCGGGTGACAAGATACTGATTTCCTGAGGACACTGGGGTGGCTTCATCAAAGTACCGGCAGTCGTCCCCAGGACTGTGAATCACTGCATAATTTCCGTCCGTGTACTTTTCTGTTCACAAAAGCAAATATGGGAATGCAATTGTCCATAATAACTAGAAATGACAGTTCACCAGCTTTGTGATCCTCTGTCTCATTGTAAATTTTAAAGAAGTATTGAGAAGTGGTAGGTGAGCAGGACTTTCATTTACATTCTGCACTCTTGGGGATAATTTGAACTTAGGCCTGAGAAAAATGTACAATTTTATAAATATGCAACAAAAGAGACTACGGCCCCACTCATGTGACTCAGTGGTTGAGGATGCTAGTTCAGTTCCCAGTCAGGGCACATATGTAGGGTGTGGGCTCAACCGCCAGTAGGGGGTGTGTAGGAGACAGTTGATGAATATTTCTCGTGGATGTTTCTCTCTCTCCCTTCTTCTTTCATTAAAAATCAATAAAACATTTTTTTAAAGTGACTATTGATGACAAGTGATGGACTAATCTTTAAGGGGCAACAATACTTTGAATTTCAGTGTTGAAAATATCAGCATTTAAGCTTTTAGAATATGATCTCTTTATTTCTACATAACAGAAAGGGTAAATTTTCAGCAATAGTATTTGAGGGATACTAGTTTTTTGTGCATGCCAAACTTATCTCTACCCTTATGAAAATGTTTGAGTGAATGATGGAAAACAAATAATTTAATGAATCTGAAACATATTTTAAATCAGGGAAATCCTAAGTGATAATTCTTTTTGTTTTATATTGTTACAGTTTTAAATTAAGGTATATTGACATATAATAAACTGCCCATATTTAAAATGTTTAATATGACAGAGAGCTTTGGGCCTGATATGATTGTATGAGCCTGTGGAAGTCATTAGTTAGCGTTCTAATTGTATTAAAGTCTTCATAATCCTTTTACAGAGATAGAGTTATTTAGAGCTTGATCAATGGCGTCAGCGCCACTAGGATTCATCATTAAAATCACCCTGCTGTAACTGGAAACATTTAAGTTTTTGTGGAAGACAGGTTTCCAATGCAATCGCTCTAGCAAAGGTACTTTTCTTTATGAGTCTTAAGTTTTGAGATCTTAAGTTATGAGTCTTAAGTTTTGAGTTCTTACAGCGTTAAAAATATATTTCGATATTACAGAAAGACTGTCTTTGTCTGCTCCTGAGTAAAATGTAGATTGAAACATGATTCTGTGATGACAGGATGGGGAATGAGTGTGCAGATATGTTTCAGTAACAGGGATGTAAATGTTATATTCATTAGCTTCTGTGTCAATTAACAAGAAGTAATGGCTAGCTTGGAGTTTGTCTTGTCAAACCACCCGAGTCAACAGATTGCCTCTCTTTCAAACTCCTTTATTAGCTCCTTATTAAGACTGATAGTCTGTAAATGTAGGTCTGCTTTCCTACCAGGGTAGAATTACACTATACAGGGCTCATAAATTTCTGATTTGATTCAATTGAACTTTCAAGAATTTTCTTATTGAATGGGTAAACACAGTCACACAATTTTCTACTCACAAGGTGTCTCAGCATAACAACCACTGGAATCATGCTCTTATTTCTGGGTCCTTTGCATTTATCCCTGCTCTGACACCCACATTCACTCCCACACTCCCAGACAAGGGTAGTTTCTTTTCCCACAGTCTCAGCCCGGTATTCCTGCCCAGCTTGTGACCAGGCTAATTGAGATCATAGTCAGAAAACATCAAAGTCTAGGGTGGTTTTGCAAGTGACCCATTGATTTCAGAGAGGAAGGAGAGGGAGAGAGAAACATCAGTGATGAGAGAGAATTACTGATAGGCTGCCTCCTGCATGCCCTATACTGGGGACTGAGCCCATAACCCGGGCATGTGCCCTGACCTGGAATTGAACTGTGGCCTCCAGGTTCATAAGTGGATGTTCAACCACTGAGCCACTCTGGCTGGACACTCTCGTCATTTTTAAATCAATCCCAAGCTACCCAAGGCGTTTAAAAATAGCCTGGGTGTTTTAAATAGCCTACTTGTCAGATGGAGCTCCCACTTCTTGGAATCCAGAGGCCTGCTTCCTAACCCCCCCCCCCAAACCCCCCTCTTTACCCCTTCTGCTTGCTGCCCTGTGAAGAGTCTCACGCCCTCTCCAAGGTCCCTGCAGGTTCCGGAGTACCTTTCACTCCTAAACCTGCTCTCTACTCAATTACTTTTCACTCCACCTATAGATCCTAACAGGTAATTCTGTCTCTTCATCTCTGTCCTGATGCTACAACAAATATGGAACTTGCTTTGATTTCTACAAAAGAACAGCAAAACACTAAAAATGTGTGTGTGTGTGTGTGTGTGTGTGTGTGTGTGTGTGTGTGTGTGTTTCTTTGAGGAAAGATGATACTGAATATTGGGGGTAAGGGGTAATAAAAAGGATTTTCAACCCAGCTGAACAAACAAAATCTATCTTCTCAGAAGACTTTGCCCATCCCCTACCCTTCATATTTCTAGCCCTGCTCCTTTTTTCTTCCTGCTCCTTCTCATTGTTTTTCTTACATCCCTAGCAACCCATAAAATCCAGTTTCTTTTCAAAGTGAAAAGAAACTAGCTTTCTGTTTTCTTGATTTCATTGCTTGCCACCAGCTTTCCTAAACAAAACTTATTTCACTCCTAATAGGCATCCTTGGGACAAGAACTAATGAAATATAGATTATTTGACAGTCTAAAAATTCTTTCTTTCTTTTCTTTATATCAACAATGTTCTCTTTCTAAACTTCACATCTTTGTTTCTGCCAAAGTTAACTTGGGATTTCATGGGCGCTCTCATTTACAGAATTTTCAAAATGTTGCTACCTCTCCTTAGAATCCCCTTCAGTTATGAGTCTTTCCTGTTCATTGGATAATTCCTCTTCATCTTTCAGGTCTCGTCTAGAATAACTCTGTGGTAGACTTCTGTGGTTCTAGAGCAGCCACTGAGAGCATACTCAAATATATAGACATTCCCATGACTCAGATGGAATACTATGACCACTTTTTTCTCTCTTGAAAACCACGAGGTTTATATATCTAATCCTCACCCAAGACAAATTTCGTACATAAGATTATTTCAAGAAATAGTAAAAATGCATAAATGTGTGAAGGAAGAAAGAGACGGAAATTCAGAGTTGTGCTAAATTGTTCAATCCAAAACTATAAAACCCTTTTTTAATTCACTGCCAATGTCTTTGATCAAACCAGACCTGTCTCTTAGTATAATCTTCTCAGCCTTTTACTGCAGTTAGAGCTTCTAGAACATTTCAAATTCAAGGAGTGAGACATAATCAATTATGATTTTAGTTTCCACACTTAGGTAATTCCTCTCAAGCAAAGTATTTTGGTTCAAATAAAGCTGCTGGAAAGACAGTTCTAAGCCGACAATTCATCTTTGAATGCAGCATACTCAAAGCCAATTTAATTCACGTCTTCTTTTACTGTATCCAAATTGGACATGTAAGAAGTAGTGCAATTTTCTGTTCAGCAAAGTTTGAGTGTTTATCAAAACAGAGAGATTATTCACATTGCCACTCAGAATAAATAAAATAATTTCGCAAATTGAATTGTGCTCTCTTTCTCAGTAGGGATAAATGGTCTGTTATTTGCTGTAATTCTTCACTTTTCTTGGCCTTTCTTAATGTTGTTTACTTCAGTCGCTTCTCTTTTTTCTTCTAGAATCTAGAGTCTCACATTTTGAATTTAGTTCAGTTCTCTTTTAGGAACAACACTGTTTGGGCTGAAAAAAACAATCCAATAATAATGCATTTTGATAGCAGAAGATTAATTACTGTTTTTATTTAACTACTAGAGGCACGGTGCATGAAATTTGTGCACTTGTGGAGGGCAGGTACCCTCAGCCTGGCCTGCACCCTCTCACAGTTCAGGAAACCTGGGGGGATGTCCGATTGAAGGCTTAATGAGCCTAAGCCATCAGTCGGACCTCCTTAGCTTTGCCATGGAGGCAGGAAAGGCTCCCACCACTGCCACTGTGCTCACCAGCAATGAGCCTGGCTTCTGGCTGAGTGGTGCTCACCTGTGGGGACACACTGACCACCAGGGGCAGCTCCTGCATTGAGTGTCTGCCCCCTGGTGGTCATCACGCATCATAGTGACCAGTCATTCCACCATTTGGTCATTTGATGTTGCCTTTTATTATGTAGGATACGCTGTAGATGAGGCCCCCAAGAACCAGAAGAAATGCCAAAAATTCACTGTTAACTCATTCTTGAATTGCCCCCACTTAAAATAAAGTCACCCCTCCCTCCCCTGCCCCTCATGGGGTGTGTGCTGCACCTTGAGAACCCCTGGGCTTGACACTTTTCCTCTCTGAGCTTAATTTCTGAGTACATACGCATATACCATGGGAATTGTAATCTCTTCTCTGCCTACCTCACTGGGTTGTCATGAGGAGGTTCTGAGCTAATAAACCTAGAAACGTTTCATTAAGTAAGTGATGTCTAAACGGGAAGGGATTGTTATTTTTAAGCCCACAGGTGCCCTCGCAGGTAGCAGGTGCTGATTAGGGGAGGAGGACATGATTGTTTCCTGGGACTGTAGCTGTGGAAGCTTTGCAGAGGGTTCTGCAGGCCTCAGAGGGGTGGGCTCTGACCAGCAGCCCTGCAGCCGTGGTTGTTCCTGGAGGTGCTGGTGGGGAGCAGGGCGTTAGAGGGGTGCTAGGGGGGGTGGCAAGGCCAAAGGGGAAGTAACTGTCAAACCTTCCCACTTGGCATCATTGTTTAAACTGTGCTGACCTAAGCTTGCAGTCAGACATCCCTTGAAGGGTCCCGGACTGTAAGAGGGTGCACACCTGGCTGAGAGACTCCCTCCCCCAGTGCACAAATGTCATGCACTGGACTTCTAAAATATATATGTATATATATTGCTTTATTTCTCAGAGATTCTCCCTGGGCAAACACATATCTCTGATAAGAAATTTGCTGAGGGCTCTATCTATGGGTGGATAGGTGATTATTTGGGGTCTGTAAGACTGTGATATAATGTGACAGAAAGATATTTTATCATTTTAGACATACAGAAGGCACTCCTACCTGCATTTTATTTGAGGTGGGCATCTTAGTGGGAATCCTATATAATAAAAGGCTAATATGCAAATTGACAAAGTGACAGAACAACTAGTCACTATGATGCACACTGACCACCGGAGGTCAGAGGCTCAATGCAGGAGCTGCCCCCTGGTGGTCAGTGCGCTCCCACACAGGGAGCACCCCTCAGCCAGAAGCCGGCCTCATAGCTGGCGAGCCCAGTAGTGGTGGCAGGAGCCTCTTCCACCTCCACTGCAGGCAGGCGGTAAGGAGCAAGGGGGCCTGACTGTGAGAACCCCGCACTGTGAGAGGACACAGGCTGGGCTGAGGGGTCCCTCAGTGCATGAATGTTGTGCACTGGGCCTCTACTGTAAATATAATGCTGATGATGGATCCTCCCTCTGTGGCTGACAGAATCATTAATTCTTCATACCAGTGTTCCACATTTAAGGTATTTTCTCTTTCTCAGTATCCAAAACAATTATTTTAATGATGGACTTTAGAAAGCAAAACATATAACCAAGAATGACAAAATGCATATTTTAAAATGGATCACACATCCCGACTTAAACAGTTTTATTTAAGCACAAAGATATAAGTAATCAATTGCAAATAATACATAGGCATATTTGCAGATGTTTATTCCCATCCTCACTTAGCTAAAAGTTCAGTGAAATCCTTAGGTGGGTGTGAGTTTGGAGAGAATTTAAGTATACATGCAGTCCTCTTTGCGACATAATTTCTGGGATGAATACATATGTGTGCCTGCCTTCAACTTTGGTCATGGAAGACTACAGGAAAATGAGAACATGCTCCATAAAACTACCTTCTACTAGGAAAAGGACGGAAAAAATATCTTATAGTTGTACCTGACTAAAGGGTGGTTTACATTCTATAGCTCTGTTTTTTGTAAAAGCATAAATAGATTTTTCCTTTGCCTCCCCCCCACCCAAAAAAAAACACACACACACACATACACAAGGAAAAAGAAATTGCTCTCTATGGTTTCAACTTAAGGATCCATTTTGTGTTTTAGGTAGATGTGAACTACATGTAGTGAGAACATACAGGTGCTTTTTCCTCACCCACAGTGTTAGTCTCCATTTATAGCACCAATTTTTTTTATACTTTATTGATTTTTTACAGAGAGAAAGGGAGAGAGATAGTTAGAAACATTGATGAGAGAGAAACATCAATCAGCTGCCTCCTGCACACCTCCTACTGGGGATGTGCCTGCAACCAAGGTACGTGCCCTTGACCAGAATCAAACCTGGGACCTTTCAGTTCGCAGGCCGCTGCTCTATCCACTGAGCCAAACCGGTTTCGGCTATAGCACCAATTTTTAATACCCAAACATTTATGTCCTCCTTACTATTCACATTGTAATTAATCCTTTCATCCCCAAGTCATTACATGGCATTAGGGTTATCACCACTCTAAATGGCTGTGAAATTTCTCCGGAGTCCTCACATCCCATTTGTGTCAGTAGCTGCTCAGAAAGCATGACAAAGGAAAGGGATGTTAGAGAGAAAGCACGGCCTGGAGATGGACAAGAAGGAAGTCACCGCTGATCTTAGGTAGCCCTGATTAAGTACAGCTGAAGTTAAAACATGCCACTTTAAAATTAATTAAAATTTCACTGAACTTAAATTCTCATCAAACTCACACCCACCTAAAGATTTCACAACCAGCATTGGTTGAAAATGCATTTCTGAGGCAGCAAGTAGCAGATGATTAGACATCATCCTTCTTCCTGAGTCTCCAAAATGGGGTGGCTAAAACAAACAAACAAACAAACAAAAAAACAATAACAACAAACAAATCACACCATACCATAAGCCAGAATCTACGTAACTAACTTCTTCCAGGTTGCAAAAACCATTGCTAATCATTCCTAAAGCTAGCCAGTTTATCACCACTGTTGACTTGCATCTGAGTCCAATTTCTTTTCATTGAAGATCTAACTATCCCCTGAGCAAATAGTGCAGAAGCTGATGGGGTCTCCAGCAGGCGATCTCCTACCAAGGTATCTAATACCCATCAGCGCTTGGCCTGTGGTAAAGCGGCCAGCTCTGGGAGATTAATTTTTAAAGTGGCATGCTCTAACTTCCAATCGCATTGCATTTTGCCCTCTACTCTGGTATTTTAAATCTAAAAATACTCTTTTAAATCTCTGCTACTTCAGTCAGATTGGCTCTCGGGGAGGCATTTGTTCTGTGACTTGAACTTTTGTTACAAGAGACACAAAGCCCCTATGAGAAGCACGGGGTATTGGAAAGCGTATGGACTCTGGAGCAGGACAGGCTGTCTAACCGGTTTAAATGAGTGAACCTTTCTGCACTCTCATTTCTTCACTCTAATGTAGTGGTTCTCAACCTATGGGTCGCGACCCCTTTGGGGGTTGAATGACCCTTTCACAGGGGTCGCCTGAGACCATCAGAAAACACCTATTTCCCATGGTCTTAGGAACCAACACACCGCTCCTCGGTGTAGCAAAGTGTAGCAATGTAGTTTACTGTTGTCATATGAAGACTATTACCCATGCTACACCATGATTCAAGACAAAATTTCATTTATTTGTAATTAGAAATAAATATTTCACAATATATAATTACATATTGTTTTGTGATTAATCACTATGCTTTACTTATGTTCAATTTGTAACAATGAAATACATCCTGCATATCAGATATTTACATTACAGTTCATGACAGTAGCAAAATTACAGTGATGAAGTAGCAACGGAAATCATTTTATGGTTGGGGGTCACCACCACATGAGGAGCTGTCTTAAAGGGTCTCGGCATTAGGAAGGTTGAGAACCACTGCTCTAATGATAGTGTCATAACTTGGTGACCCTGGGAAACAGGCCCTGAGTGGCACTTAGTGTTCAGAATAGTCACTGTAGACTGCTCCTGGGATCAGCACCCAGGGAAGGAGGGGAGGGGACTCAGTGGGCAAAGGGAGATGCTGAACAGTGATGCAGTCTTAGTGCGAGAGCAGAAGCCAAAGGTGGGACAAGATAGATAGCTAATGTGCTACTGGACGTGGGTGACCCTGGGAAAGGCATGGCCACGTGGTCTGCAGACAGCACTCTTCGAAGCTGGAGAAGGTATCTTGTATTGAAGGGACATCTGTCTGGGCAGTACATTCTAATTCCTAATTTTTCTAATGAAAGCTTTACCAAGCAAGTACTCAAAAAATGATTGGTTTTCTTCTTATTTTACCTAAAATACTTCGGACTGGTACAATGACACTGAAAGTAAGGCACTTTTATTATATATTCTTTCTTATTTTTCTTTCTGTTCATTTTCTTCTTTTCAGAGCATCAAGCAAGTGATTGAAGCAAGTAATGAGTTTGCTAGAGGTTGAATTGTGCCCCCTTCAAATTCATATGTTGAAGGATAGTCACTCAGAGTATTTGGATATAATATCTTTAAAGAGATCATTAAGTTAAAATGAAGATGTTGAAGTGGGTTGTAATCCAATTCAATTGGTGGTCTTATAAGAAGAGAATATTTGGACACACAAACAGACACCAGGGTTAGGCTCCCAGATAGGAAAGACTAGATGACATGGCCGTTTCTAAGCCAGCAAGAGAGGCCTCAGAAGAAAGGAAATTCGCTGACACCGTGATCTTGGACTTCTAGCCTTGAGAATTGTGGTAAAATAAAGTCCTGATGTGTAAGCCACCCAATTTGTGGCATGACATTATGGCGGCCCTACCAAACTCAGAGTCTATATCAACTCCTGACTCAGTTTCCCATTTCCTAATTACTGCTCCAGAGAAAACCCATAAGAAAAAGCAGATCTTGGGGTAACGTGGGACATTATTTGAAGCACAATTGGAAACAAATGCGAACTGCAAATTCAAGTCCCCAAATACATAGTTAGCGTTAGAGTAGAGGAATTCTATTAGTTTTCTGTAGTTCCTGTAACATATGATCACAAACTTCATTTCACTTGAAGTAGCTCGTGTTATTTTAATGGCTTATTATATCACAGTTCTGGAGGTCAGAAGTCCAAAATGAGTTTCACAGCATTAATATTCATGTGTCCTGAAGGCTCCAGGAGAGAATGCTTTGTTTTGTTTTTTGTGGTTTTCAGCTTGAGGCCACCCACACTCTGATGCACGGCCCCCTTTCCTCTTCCGAATCAGCAAGAGGTCAAGTCCTTCTCCTGCCCCATCACTGACACCAGCCCTCCCGCCTCCCTGTCTATTTCACTTGTGACCCCAAGGAATGCATTGCACCCACCAAAATAATCCCGGGGAATCTTCCCATTGAGATTCGTACTTCAACCACATGTGCAGTCCCTTTTCCATGTAGGTAACATGTGTACAGGTCCTGGGAATTGGGGCTTGCACATCTGTAGGAGGCCAATATTCCACCATCAGCCACAGGGATGTAAAACCCTTGTGAGAGAACACAGGAAAAGTGGGCCCCCTCTGTATGAATAAAGGGTTCAGAATTCAAGCTTTTAGGATGAGTAATTCCCAGGATAAATAGGAATGAGAACAGACGCTATAGCCTGAGAAAGCACATTTGTGTTGGGAGAAATACAAGAAGATAGTTTGTCACTGAAAGCAAGATATCAGTACAATGAGGTAAAGTTAGATGGAAGAATCAGATGGAAAACGGAGCATCTGAACTGTGTTTGAAGACAGTAAGACTATTTAAACAATTTACATGAGATTTATGGGAAGTAGGGATGAAAGGAAATTGAAATGTAAGAATTTAGGGGACAGAAATAGCCACAGCAACATCATAGAGATGATGTCACTGAATATATTCATTTGATTTCATCCTAGGCGATGCAAAGACTATATTGGACATAAGGTCATCAAAAGTTTCTGCTAGATTCAAAGTTCAGGCTTCATGAGTAAGATTTTAGAAAGATAATTTTTTTTCATTAAACTTTTTTCTAAACATGCTCACCTTAAAATCCAAAGTTTTCCATTACTATAGAATAAAGTTTCCTAATTACTAAGTTTTCCACTACTTTTTTCCCCATTATCATGCCAATTATCTAACCATAATTATCCTTTATCAAATTCTTCGGTGCTGAGTTAGGAATTGTCTTACCCACTAAACAAGGAACAGATGCTCCAACAAATTAAAATATTGCTTTAAATTACAGCAAGGCAGATCTAAGACATTTATTTCTCTAAAAACAACTTTCTCCTAAGATTCAAGAAGCTAAAATAGTTTGCCAACTTATAAAAGTGCGCAAGCAAAAGAAACCTGTTTCTTCCCCCTAAATTTATACCATATTCAAATTTTAAATACATGAAAAAGAAAGAAAAAAATGGAGCAGAAACCGGTTTGGCTAAGTGGATAGAGCGTCGGCCTGGGGACTGAAAGGTTCCAGGTTCGATTCCGGTCAAGGGCATGTACTTTGGTTGCGAGCACATCCCCAGTAGGGGGCGTGCAGGAGGCGGCTGATCGATGTCTCTCTCTCATCAATGTTTCTGGCTTTCTATCCCTTTCCCTTTCTCTCTGAAAAATCAATAAAATACATGTTTTAAAAAAGAAAAAAAAATGGAGGAGAAGGGAGATAAAGAATCCCATCAGAAAAGCTTGAAGAATCAGTGTTTTAATTTGAGAGATACCACTTCCAGGCCTCTGAGATGGGCAGTGCCTCTAGTGGACCAATGAGTAGTCAGGGACCAGAATTCTGAGAGGACCCTGGATCATCCTGCACTTGAAAATGAATTATGAGAGTTAGTCCTTCACCTCATTCACCCTGACCTTCATTGTTGAAATATTTCACCAAAGGGGCAGGACAGAGGAAGGGGACATTGACCAGTTGTAATCATGAGCTCAGGAAGTAGGAGGGAGCAAAGGATGGAACGCAGAGGGCAGTTTTGAGGAGGGGTTAGAAGTTCTCAGGAAGCAGGTCTGGGCACAGCACAAACATACCTGGGGTTGAATAACATCAACAGTATGAAGGCAGGAGAGATCTTGTTGCAGGAAGAAGAGTTACAAACAAATGGAGAGGATTCTCAAAGAGAAACGACAGTGACCATTCAAGACATCTTGTCACCCTGATAGTGTGACCCAAACCAATCCTTCTCTTGAGTTATCAGGACTCGGGGGTCTGATTGAACACTACAAAATATATCTGTTGGGCCCTCCAGCATTGATGCTGAACTTGATCTGTTGGCTTAGATTGAAAGACAACCCACTAACATGTCTCAAATAATATAAGTCTCTGAACTGCATCCCTCTAAAGCAGCGCTTCTCAACCTGTGGGTCGTGACCCCTTTGAGGTCAAATGACCCTTTCACAGGGGTCGCCTAAGGCTATTGGAAAACACCTATTTCCCATGGTCTTAGGAAACAACACACCACTCCTCGGTGTAGCAAAATGTAGCAATGTAGTTTACTGTTGTCATATGAACACTGTTGCCCATGCTACACCACGATCGATTCAAGACAAAATTTCATTTATTTGTAATTAGAAATAAGTATTTCACAATATATAATTAATTTGTGATTAATCCCTATGCTTTAATTTTGTTCAATTTGTAACAATGAAAATACATCCTGCATATCAGATATTTACATTACAGTTCATAACAGTAGCAAAATTACAGTGATGAAGTAGCAACGGAAATAATTGTATGGTTGGGGGTCACCACCACATGAGGAGCTGTCTTCAAGGGTCGCGGCATAAGGAAGGTTGAGAACCACTGCTCTAAAGGTTTTATCAATCCAGGCTCCCAAGATCCTCTCTCAGGGAGAAGTGGAAAAGAGGAAAGGACCATCTGGGACATTCTGGTTAGGACTCATCTCTACCAATTGGATAGTTTCCTCTCCATGCAGGACACCATAACTTTCAACTCACTGACCTAGTGACAACCTAATCCATATTTACTGAACCAGTAAACATGGAATGAAAGTCAAATCACATTTGGGTTGGGTAATGTGGGAGAAGAAGAATGCCTTGCTGTGTCTGTGTACATCGCTGCTGCCATTGCTCCTGATAAGAATTACCCTCCGCTAATCTTCCCCAAAGATTTCTAGATTCTTCCAGTGGTTGTTTATTCTTCAGGCGAGTCATTAGGTGGGGAACAGAAGGTCAGGAAACAAAGCACTCTGTACCACAGGCCATTAAACAGTTGTAAATAAAATAAAAACCGGGGGTTTGCTAGGACCTTAGGGTAAGGCGAGCATCTAGAAACATTTGGAGGCTCAGCAAATGTAAGACATTATTTTAAATTATACAGTTAGTGTCAGCGCGACGGCTGTGCTCTAAAAACAACTGTCTCCAGGTATCTGCAGAGCGTATTTCAAACCTGTGATAGAACAACTTTGTTTTGGAAAACATAATAATTGAAAGTTAGTTTTGATTTTAAAAAATCACATAAATATACATAATTAAATTTAACTTTTCTTTTAGGACTCTGGTAACATTTTTTGATGTTGCAGTGTATGGAGGTGATAATCCCCAATTGGATTTGTCAGTTTTCCTACAAAACTGCAAGCATGATGGCCAGTAGAAAACTCTGCACCAAAAGCTGATGACTAATGTACTGCTTGTTGAAATATATGCTGCAGTCCGGTGGTCCTATGACATAAAGGTCTAGAAATACAGGGATTAATTCATTAAATTAGGTAGTCACAGAAGAGCAAATATTGCATGATTCCCCGTACCTGAGGTATCCAAAATAGTCAAGCTCATAGGAAGGAAATGGTAGTCAATTCATGGAAAGGAAATGCCGACTAAAGGAGGGAGAGGTGGAGAGCTGCTTTTCCGTGGATATAATGTTTTAATTACACAGGATGAGTAACTTCTAGAGGTCCACTCTACAGTGTTGTACCTGTAATTAACAGCACTGTGTTATGCACTTAAAATGTGTAAATCTCAGGTTAAATATTCTTACCACATTCATTGCACATACATGTCTTTGCTTTAGGGTTCCAAAGATACTCATTAAAATAAGTTATTCTCTATAAGAATATCTATCAGAGCCTATAAAGTCACTTTAACAACTGCAGTTATCTAGCGTCAGTACATACCATTTTGCAAGCACTGTTATCTTTCCTCTTTGAACCATTCCACATCTCGGTTGAAGAGAATATGCCTTTGACCACCAGAGAGCAGTAACGATATACTTTATAGGAGGAAGTCCAGGGAACTTGACCATCTTTGCTAAAATGTCCAGTCAGTGAGATCTGCACTGACGCTGTTTTGAGTGACCCCAGTCTTTAACTGGCTCATTGTCAAAAGATCCCTGAGATTCCCTGAAATCAGCACCTGAGGCTGTTGCTGCTGGCCTGGGCCTCCTTCCCATCTTTTCTCCCACTGGCGCCATGGGTGGTGTTGGACCCAGCTGGCAGCTTTGTCTGGGTGGAGAAGTGCCACTGTATCATGGTGGTTTCTGCCAATCATTGCCCAGTTGTGTTCAAGAACATAGGTTATGGTGCTTCATGAAGCTTACATGATATTGTATGTTGACCCACAAGATGGCCTTCTTGTGGAAAGGGCTATTAAGGACCTTTTAGGATGGTGGAAGGGATCACATTGATAGAGAAGTAGATAGGGGACATAAGTTTGGGGGGTAAGTATTTTTTAGAAAACAGAAATAGAAGAGATAGAACAGGAACCCAGAAAAAAGAAGAAAGAACCTGTGAGAAGTTAAAGAAGAGAGAATTTCAAAAGTAATTTTTAAATCACCTTGGTGATGGTAAAAATGAACTTGGGAAAGTTATTGACTTTGGAAATAGATGGTTTGGGAGGATCTCAGAACAACTTTGGTCTCGTTTTAAGAACTCCAGTTAGATTACATGGGTTGGAAGGAAGTGGGTAAGAAAGAAGTATACCGAAGAAAGTGGGTGTCAAATCACCGTGGGTAAAAGGAAAGATGATTTTTGCTCCAATTGAGGATGGAATAAGAAAAGTATGAATAATGACACAGAGAGACTTTGCAGTGGAACAAAAATTAATGGCCCCAATCTGCTCAATAAAGCAGAAGGCCTTGATTTTCTGGTGTATGTGTATTTGTTATTTACAGGATTCATGGCTTGGGAGCAGAAATAGACAATGAAATACAATGTAATTTTAAAAAAATGCTGTAAAGTTGCATGATTTTAGCTGAAATCATATAACAAGCTATGTGTTGTATGTGATAGAAACAGAAGCAATTGTAGTAATATTACTTAATTGTCTGAAACTGCCAGTATTAGGAAGATAATGGCTCATAGTATTTACTGAGCAGCATTGATTAGAATGGTGGAAGATGAAGGAGACCAATAAACCCAAGGAAGGGGTGGTTGGGGATTGATTGCATTGTCTGACTTTGGAATCTGGCAAAACAGAAGACACATACACACAAAAGGTGGCAGGGCATGATGAACTAGGGACTAGGAGTCTGAGAAAGTGGGAGTAACATAGGACTCCATAGAATACAGGAGGCAGAGAATTGGAAATGTTTTCCTCATTTTCCAATGGCTTCCCCAATCAGCCTTGATTCTTTTTAGTTGTTGGCATGTGGATGGTAATCAATCCATAATTGCTAAATAAATTAGTAATCACTATTAAACCCAGATGATTTTAAAAATAAATTTTTAAAGTTGGATATGCCAGGAAATAAGCACCTTCTGTAATAAATAGGAAAAACCTAGAGACATAGGAATATCTTACCTACACTTTCTTCTGCCCCACACCCAGCCATCACCACAGAGAATTCATACGAACATGTGATAATCACCAGTGAGGCAATTAGTGAATTCCCTTCCCTAAGAAAGGTGTGTGGTTTTTTTTGACATTTTGTAAAAACTCATAACCAATTTCCAAATCAGGAAATCAACAGTATTCAGCTACCATCCAATTCAGGGTCTCCATTTGAGCAGCCAGATTTGGTTGGAAGGCAGATTCTGTCAAATGTTAACTAAGTTTAGATTAAAATTATGTTAGATTAAGTGTATGATATATTGTTTACAAAAACACCAAAGTGCTTTTTAACATTTGTATTGAAACACCAGGGGCCCAGTACACAAATTCATGCACCTTGAAAGGAACTGTGGGCTGTGAGGCTGCTGTGAGCACAGTGGCGGGTCTCAGCCCATCCTCCACACCCCCATGGACCCTCCCTTCGAAGCCCCTCGAGGCCCCTCCCCAGTCCCTGTCTGCTGGCAGCACCCCTCCCGCTGCCACTTCTCCCATGCGCTGATAGCACTGGCCCTGCTCACACCCTTTGACAGCATGGAGCAATTGGGGCCAGCACCAGCAGCAGGTGTGAGCAGGCTGGTGCAGTCAGTGGGTGGGGAATGGCAGCTCCTGCCCCAATCGCCCCTCAGGAGCAGGGAGAGGTGGAAAAGCCCTGAGGGGCTATCGGGGCCAGTAGCTGTTGCTCACACGTACTGACAGCACTAAGCAGTTGAGGCCAGCACCGGCCATCAACAGTGTGTCCAAGTGGCAGCTTTGGCACCAGACACAGATGCAAGTAAGGAGGGGCCAGCAGCAGGTGCAAGCACTGAGCAGGACCACAGCATGCGGGAGCAAAATATTTTCAGTAACCACCAGAGGCTCACCCCAACAACAGCTACCGATGCCCTGCCTTGGTCTGGTGCCCCTGCTCACATGCTCCACCATCTCGCCATGGCTGATGCCCGCCATGTTCTGCTCTCTGCTGCCTGTAGCCAACATCCACCATGTTCCACATGTGCCCCCTAGTGGTCAGCACATATCATAGAGACTGTTTGGTTGTTCAGTTGTTCTACCATTTGGTCTGCTTACATATTAGCCTTTTATTATATTGGAAAATGTGCATACAGGAAAGTACACATATCTTAAGTTTACATCATGATGAATTTCTACAAACCAGACACACTTTGCCCAGGTCAAGTACATAACCAGCCTCCAGAAACCACCCTCATGGTCCCTTCCCTTTCTCAAGGCTCTCCCTCTGTGATTTCTTATTTGGTTTCAGTTCTCTGTGTAAATGTCTGACACAGAGTATGTATCTTTTGCTGTTAGCTTCAATTTGCTCAAAATCACCTCTACCACTATCACCCACACTGGTGCATGTGTTTATAGGAATTGTGTTGCTGTGTGGTATCTCATGTATGACAAAGCCATAATTTTACTATTGGTTAGCATGTTGTTTTTGTTTTTTTCTGATTTGTGGCCTTTAAAAGTGTGCTGTTATGAACAACCTACACATACCTTTTGGTGAACATGCATGTATATTTATGTTGGATATGTAAATAGGATGCAATTACTGGATCATAACATATGAATATGTTCAGCTTTCTTTTTCAAAATATATTTTATTGATTTTTTTACAGAGAGGAAGGGAGAGAGATAAAGAGTTAGAAACATGATGTGAAACATCGATCAGCTGCCTCCTGCACACCCTCTACTGGGGATGTGCTCACAACCAAGGTACATGCCCTTGACCAGAATCGAACCTGGGACCCTTGAGTCCACAGGCCAACACTCTATCCACTGAGCCAAACTGGTTTCGGCATATAGGTTCAGCTTTCTATACTATAGTACTTCAAAGCTACTTACAGCAAGATATATAAGGTAGGACAAAAGAAGGTTTACAGTTGTTTGTATAGAAAATGAAACAATAAGTAATAATACAAGAATAAACTCTGTATTTAGCATATTCACAACCATAAACCTACTTTGCCCCACTGTATAAACTGCAAATATGGAAATAGCAGAACCAGGGTAAGTAGCCAGAGCTGTTAACCCCACTCTGATAATCCTGTCATCACCCACTCATTCATTTTTCATATGTTTTTACAGAGCTCTCACATAAACAGTGCTAGGCATTGTGGATGTAAACAACGAATAGCTTCCATCTCACATCTCCATTTTTTCAAGGACTTTACCGTAGGGGAATCTACTGAGGACTAGGATGGACCACAGAGTGAATTGTTAGTACAGATGAGGAGGACCAGCACTGCCCAGTGGAGTAGCGCCTTTGAACTGTGCTTCTGATTGCATTTTGGAGAACGGCTAGAAACTGCACTCAGGCTAAAGAAATGGAGAGAAATGTTCTCTTGTGCAGCCGTTCAGAGGCAGGAAAACTGAACACAACAAAAATTAAGTGAAACAATCTCTCTCTTTCCTCCCCTCCCCCTCCCTCTCCCTCTCTCTCCTGCCCCTTTCTTCCTTTCTCTCTAAAATCCTATATAATAAAAGAGTAATATGCAAATCGGCTGTACAGCAGAATGACTGGTCACTATGATGCACACTGACCACCAGGGGCAGATGCTCAATGCAGGAGCTGCCCCCTGGTGGTCAGTGCGCTCCCGCAGGGAGAGTGCCGCTCAGCCAGAAGCTGGGCTCAGGCTGATGGTGCAGAGGCAGTGGCAGGATGTTAGGACTCTGTGGTTGTGCTAGGAAGGTCACCCAAGGGTTCCCAGACTGCGAAAGGCCACAGGCCAGCCTGAGGGAACCCCTCCTTCCCCCAATGCACGAATGTCATGCTATAGGCCTCTAGTAAGTGAATGAATGAATGAATGAATGAATGATCATCAAATTAAAAAATCACATTTAGCTGAAACTGGTTTGCCTCAGTGGATAGAGTTTCGCCTGCGGACTGAAAGGTCCCAAGTTCCATTCTGGTCAAGGGCATGTATCTTGGTTGCGGGCACATCCCCAGTAGGGGGTGTGCAGGAGGCGGTTGATCAATGTCTCTCTCTCATCGATGTTTCTAACTCTCTATTCCTCTCCTTTCCTCTCTGTAAAAAATCAAAATGTATTTAGAAAAAAATCACATTTATGTTTTTATAACATAGCGCACGCATTGTTTACAGTAGGGAGTGGTGTTTCAGATGTCTCCCAGGCAGGGATGTATAGAACCTCCTTCGTGTTCACACTGCTTTAATTAGCATTTCTGCTTCCACACCTGCTATATATTCTCTCGCAGCTTTTGACACATTTGTCCCAAGAACATCAACTCATACTAACAAAACGTTTTAAATAGCAAGCTTAGAAAACCTGTTTCTAAACAGTTTACTTTCATCACGACCCCAGGTCTGTTTGTATCTACACTGTGAAGAAAATACAAAACAAAACAATAGCTCCCCAACGTTGAGAACTTCTGTAAATTCGTTACTGTTCCCAAGGTCAACAACAGCCAGTTAGTTCACCGCTTCTGAGGTGGGGATTTTGGATGCTAGCAGCGGCTGTGTGAGTGAGGGAAGCCGAGTAAAAATAGATGATGTCTATACCTGAGCTATACCCCTGCAGGAAAAGCAGTAGAGTGTAGAGCAGTGGTTCTCAACCTTTTTTAATGCTGTGACCTTTTAATACAGTTCCTCATGTTGTGGTGATCCCCAATCATAAAATTATTTTCATTGCTACTTCATAACTGTCACTTTGCTACTGTTATGAACTGTAATGTAAATATCTGTGTTTTTGATGGTCTTAGGCTCTACAGCAGCGGTTCTCAACTTGTGGGTCGCAACTCACAGGTTGAAAACTGCTAGCAAGGTCACCTAAGACCATCGGAAAACAGATATTTACATTGTGATTCATTAGCAGTAGCAAAATTACGGTTATGAAGTAGCAACGAAAATAATTTTAAGATTGGGGGGGCACCACAACATGAGGAACTGTATTAAAAGGTCACAGCATTAAAAAAGGTTGAGAACCACTGGTGTAGAGGAAAACAGTGGTTTCTGTGGCCACAGCCCTGCATTCCTGTTTCCTGAAACCCCAGCTCTATCCATGCCTAACGGGGTGATCCTGGAAGCAGTCATTTGACCCTTCTGAACCAAGATTGTCTCGTCTGTAAAATGACAACAGATGTTTTATTGAGTGTAAATTCTATCGCACAGATGCTTTTAACAAGTGCAACCTTATTTAAACCCCCAATGACTGAATTGCTATGAAATAGTTTGCATTAAATAAACCCCATTTTCATACCAGGGAAAAGAAGCTTAGATCATAGGTGACCAACTCCAAGCCTGATCTTTATTTATCCCACGGCCTTCACTCCTTAACACAGAACATATCAAGAGATAGCATTTTCTCTGCTTCTGGAGTGGCAGTAAGATACATGAAAAAGAGACACAATCGTAGTGCGTCTTACTGATCCTAATATTAGCAAACAAGAGGCCTATACGGGTTGGAGCATGCTGTAAATGAGAGTTTTGCAATTAGGTGAAAATGCAAGTAGTCATACCTTCTGTTGCTACACCAAGTATTTATTGAGCACCTACTCTGTGCCAGGCACTGTATAGGCAAAGAGATTGGCAAATAATGCAGGCCAATCTTCACACTCACTAGTCTCTTATGGAGGCAAAAAAAAATTCAGGGAGTCGTTTCCTCACCCTCCTGTGTGGCTTGGAAGAGAGAGAATTAAAGCCGCTACAGATGATCTTTCATGTGGAGCGGCATTTGTTTATTTAAATAAACTATTAGCCGAAATAGAACCTCCATCATGTTTTGAAGTGTCACCTACTTTAGAAGCAAAGGCTCCTTTGATTTTTGCTTTGACAAGGTTGTTTTAATGAGGGGAAAATTATCTTGAAAGCCGTGGGTTTCTGCTCTCTTCATGCCACGGGAGTGTGAACACGAGCTCGTTCCCTGATGATGTTCCTTCCCCCTTTCTCCCTGGGAAAGCTTGTTTGCACCCTCCTGTGTTTTGATGTTCCAGCTTCTCCTTGACACTCTTTTTAGTACCAATGACTGAGCAAGCGAATATGATTTATTCGAATCCCCGAGCTTATTAAATCAAGCTATTGGAGGTCAATGTTAAACAGAAACACACCAGCAATTCTTTTAATAAATGTAGATGGTTAGGCAAGGCTAATGTGATGGGAGACAGAGGGACAGACACTTCTGTCTTGCGACATCTTCAGTCTATACTCCTATAAATATAGACTGAGGCAGAGAATGAAGTTGTTGGCCCTGAAGCTTGGATTGATTTTTTATTTACTTTTTTAAACTTTTGATTGTGCAGGACATGTTTAAAAATAATGACAGATTAAGGAGAGACTACAAACTTAGAGAGAACCATAGCATCCAAATGAGAATAAATCAAAAAGAGAATGCCCCTGATTTAGTCATTCAGGAGTATGATTTGCGCCCTGGCTGGTGTAGCTCAGTTAGATGCACTCACCAAGAAGTCACCGGTTCTATTTTGAGTCAGGGCACATGCCCAGGTTGTGGGTTCTATCCCCAGTAGGTGGCGTGCACGAGGCATCTGATCTATGTCTTTCCCTCTCCCTTCCTCTCTCTAAAAAACATCTATAAAAACATATTTCTTTTAAAAAGAAGCGTGATTTGCTTGCCAAGATCCCTCTACATTGACAAATAGATGCTGACAAGAGCCCTCAGAATTTCTGTTGACTCATTTTGTTTCTTCAATAAACATCTGTTGAGCAGCTACTCTGTCCTGGGTGATATTCTAGGATGGGGATACTTCATTGAACAGGACAAGCAAAGTCATGCCGCTATGATGATTCTATTCCATGGGGCATCTGGTGGGGTGGAGAAGGTTTGTGGGAGACGAGGAGGGGTGGATGGGGGTCTGACAGAATGACCGTGTAGAGATAAACAAGTACAAATTAATGAATGAGATAGTGTTAGATAGAAAGAAATGCTATGAAGAAAATAATAATAATGAGGGACATGGTCAAATATGACTTTGCCTTTATGTTGGGGTTGATGCAAACGCAGACCTTGAGACAAGGAATTGAGGCAAGCGATTTGTTTGAGAGTTGGCCTCAATGAGTGTGGTAAGAGAGTAGGGAAGGGAGATATTAAAATGGAGAAAGCCAGCTGAGACCAAAGAACATTCTCTCTGGCAGGGGGATGCTGAGAACTGCTGCCCTGTATGGGCACTATCAGTTGGGTGCTGAGGACAGGCTTGGGGTGAGGCTGACATTTGCTGATAGCAGGTGGAGGGAAGACCTCCTGGAGATGATTCTCTTGAGTTGAGACCTGCATGAGGAGGAAGGCTTGGGCTTGTGAAGATCCAAATGTAGAATATTTCAGGTAGAAAGAGGAGCAGATGCACAGGCCTGGAGATGGAAACAAGCATGGCATGTTATAGGAACAAACTAATGCTGAGCCTGACCATGGAGTGCCCCTCTGAAGGCATGGTAAAGGGGAAAACATAGACATTTCAGGGAAACATATGTGAGAAGGCTCAGCTACCAGGAGAGGGTAGACTTCCTCTGATTTGTGGAAATGAACACAGACTGTTCAATGAGGACATACAAAGGGTATTTATGCAGTTTGCTGTATCAAAAGAGTCAACATGACTTGTGTTTGGCGGAGACTCAGAAGCAGACAGAGGGGGATGGTGACAGAAAAGGCAGGCTTCCGGTGTGCTGTGGTTGGCAGTTGTTGGCCCAGGAAGCTGGGGGCGGGGCACCTTCTGTGATTGGTTTGAGAAGCATGTTGAGCTTTCTCTGGTTGGTTCTGAGTTGGATACAGTGACAAAGGTTAGGAAAGCTGGCAATCATTCTTCAAGTCCTGCCTATTCTAATTTGATTTCTGCAGTTTGTGGATTGGCTGTTTGAACTGGTTAGTAAGGTGTTTGTGGGTCAGAGTTTTATTGTTACATGTGGTTTGGCCACAGTCCTATATAATAAAAGGTTAATTTGCAAATCGACAAAACAGCAGAACGATCAGTTGCTATGATGTGTGCTGACCACCAGGTGGCAGACACTCAATGCAGGAGATGCCCCATGGTGGTCAGTGCACTCCCCGAGTGGGAGCGCGACTCAGCCAGAAGCCTGGCTCACAGCAGTGCTAAGGATGTCTGACTGCCGGCTTAGGCCCTCGCCCTGTCAGTCAGACATCCCCTCAGGACTCCTGGACTGCTAGAGGGCGCAGGTTGAGCTGAGGGACCTCCCTCCTGCGTGCACAAATTTTGTGCACCAGGCCTCTAGTATTTATACAGTGTCTCTCAGCTCTATGAGGAACAGGTAATACTGGTCGGATAAGGCAGTGGTTCTCAAAGTTTGTCATGACCACTTTGAACTACACACGTTGATACACACACACAAACACAAACACATTGCAAATTGATGTTTGATTAGCACTTATAGTCTTGTCTAGGTTCTTTTATCTGTGCCTTTGGGTTGACTGTGACTTATAGGAAAGATCTGGCTTCTGAGTCGAAGATAAAGGTCCCTGGCCCACTCCACGTGCTAAGCCCCTAAAGCACTGTGACAGCAATAACACATTAAGGATAATGGGGTGAGGGAATTGGGGACCATAAAACAAAGAAATGGACCAGGGAGCCCATCTGGGCAGCTTAAGTCAATTTGATGCACTCTGTGGCTTCCTCAATGCAGTCTCTATTATCATAGAAGTGAGTTAGCCTCAACTGGGCATTTTCAGAATTCTGTTGCTGCCTCTCTCTGGGAAATTGCATTAACTCTTTGGCAAGTGGTACGGTTGGGTAAATCAATTTTGACAAAATTGTTTTCATTATTTTCTCTCAGTGGCCAATGAAAGATTATTGTTAGTCTTATGTAAATAAAAATGTCAGTACTGCCCATCTGGTGTGCCTCAGTGGTTGAACGCTGACCTATATAAACCAGGAGGCTCTGGTTCAATTTCCAATCGGGGCACATGCCTGGGTTGTGAGCTTGGTCCCCAGTAGAGGGCATGCAGGAGGCAGCCAATCAGTGTTTCTCTCTCTCTGATATTTCTATCTCTCTATCCCTCTCCTTCCTCTTTTTCTAAAAATCAATAAGAGCATATTTTTTTAAATGTCAGTACTTATTTATTTTAAAAAATAGAAAATGAAAAGATAATGCATTATTGCATGAAATTGTCCATTAACTCATTTGTTACCTAATCGTCAATAACTTAATCTATAAAGCAATGGTTATTACACTTGGCTGCATATTAGAATCTCCATGCCCCAACTACACCTTAGAGTAATAAATGAGAAGTCTTGGGGAAGGAACCAGTTCCACTGAAAACTCCTCAGGTTGAGTCCAACATCAGCCAAAGTTCAACATTGCTGATCTAACTTAGGCCTGGTGGTTCAAATCCCAGCTCTGCTTATTAACTGAGCAAGTTACTTAACCTCGCTGACCCTCATTTCCCTCATCTGTAAAATGGTGATGGGAATTTTCTTTACCTCAAAGGACTCTAGGGAGGATTCGGGGAGATAACATATAAAAATGCTGGTAGGGTTCGTGACACATATAAGTTATATATTGGCTTCATTATTATCTCATTCAATTGTAATATTATAATGCCCTATAAAATAAATAATAAAATATAAGGAAATATTTAACTAATTTTAATACTGGGAAAAATTACATTTTATGCAACTGTGCAAATAAAATGATGGTGCTATGAGAAAAAAAAATGAAAATAATTTATGGAGGCCATCACTAAAGTAGGAACAATTTAATTGGGTCTCAAATATTTTCTTTTATTAATTTGATCTAAGAACAGTACAATTTATTTATTAATAACTTAGCTAAAAATCTTATTTTAAATAAACCAAAAAATCTGCTCAGTTATTTTTGTTTTTCATTTTTTGTTCTTGGTAGGGTGGGCAAGAATGAAGCAGATGAGGAGGATAGAATTAAATGTTGGGTCATATCACACTTTGGCAAAATATCAGAGGAGAAAATGAAAGTCGCTTAAGTCCATGTATACCAGTCTTCCTGGGAAAATAGGGATAAAAGAGGTACTGCGTAGGCCAAAGGTTGCTGGGTCTGGTTCCTTTTCTGAGGGATTGTGCCCATGGTCCCTGCTAAGCGAGATGTAATTGTCATTGTCAGTTGCATTTTCTGCAAAGATAGTTTGATTCTGTTCATATATCTTCATGTTCAGATATCTGTCGGACCAGGACAGGGCATGTTATCTGTGGCAGCCAATCTGTGTCTGGAAAATAGTCTGCTAAGTGTGCCACCCATCAGGAATAACTTCAGTTAGAACCAACCACATGTCTGTCTTGGGAATGGCAAACTGAAAGTAGGATGAAGTAAGAACATGTAGCAAAAATGGAAAGATGAATGGAGAGAGCATGAAGTTGCAGAAGATAAGTGAAAGCAGAGGCCAGAACATATCCTGAGGAAAGTGTGATGTTGTTAGTTATTAGAGGTAGAAGCTGTAGAGCAAGAGACGTAACAGTCATCATAGGATGTAAAGCCAATGACTTAAAATTGCCAAAGAAGAGATGAAACATCCTCGTGCCTGAAGCTACCCTTTTCAATACAGAACGAGGTCCTGAGCTCTGCAAACTCTAGAGCTGTGTCATTGCCACATGGTGGCTGACTGGCTTATTTCCATGCTTCCTCAACTGTCGTTTCTCCTCCCAACATGACAGGAGACAGCAGGAGTGGGTCTCTACTCCTTGGATGATTAAATGAATGAATGCATGAATGAACCTAAGAAAACTAGAACAAAGAAAAGCTTTGCCAAATGGAATCTTAGAAGTTTCATGGATTCTAAGGGAGTGAGTACATGCTTGTAATCTCAAGTCTAACCAAGATCTGTGGGACATGAAGTTTAAACAGTTTGGAGGGGCTTTTTTAAGAAAAGGAATTTAGCCCTAACTGGTGTGGCTCAGTGGATAGAGCATTGGCCTGCGGACTGAAAGGTTCCAGGTTTGATTCGGATCAAAGGCATGTATAATATTGATTGTAAAATAGGTTTGTTCACTCATTAGAAAATATTTACTAAGGTTTGCTTTTCATTTTGGGACCCACTTATTCCCAAAGGCTGAAAATTCAGTTTATTATTATTGCCCCGTCTTTCTGTATAATGCAGAAATATTTTTGGATTTTATTTATTTATTTTTTGGTCTTTACTTATTTTAATTTACAATTAAACTCCTACCATTGCTGGATTGTCAAACATTTCAATGTGTTGAGAAATTATCTGTTTAATCCATCTTGCTATTTTGAAGTCACTGAAAACAATATAAAATGTGTAAAAAATTCATATGGGAATATTTTACTATGCTTAAAATATGTTTCACTTATTCACTTAAAGAATAAGAATTCAGTGTTTTTTTATGAGCTCAATATTCTGCTTTGAGGTAAAAAGAGAAGTTATTAATCCACAGTCTCTGATTACAATGAATAAGGGTTTATGTTAAATAAAATATAAATATAGGCTACAATGAGGCCAGCTATTATTACCAACTAGAAGCCTGATGCACGAATATTCATGCAAGAATGGCCTTCCTTTCCCTGGCTGGCACCGCCTTCGCTCTGGCCGAAGCCGCCTTTCCTCCCCAGCCTGAAGCCGCCTTTCTGCCTCCCCATACTGCCCAGAGGCCCGGGGCCACTATGCCCCTGTGTATGCAAATTAATCCACCATTTTTGTTTGGCTAATTTACATACTCCTGATTGGTTGGTGGGCATCTCGAAGGTATGATCAATTAGCATGTTACTCTTTTATTAGGTAGATAGTAACTAAGGTGTGGATGCTAACTCTGATGGCAGCTATATGAAGTTGTGCATGGTGAGAGATAGGACCTGGAGGTGGATATGAGAACAGAGTAATGGTGGGATCCTGGGAAGGAGAAGCAGGAAAGCAGCTGGGAAAAGCACTGTGGGGAAACCATGTGAAGAAAAGCGAGGGAAGCCTGCTGAGCCATGGCAGGGGCTGTCAGTCAAATGGCCTGGTAATGGGGAGCACCTGTGCAGAGGACTGGTGAAAATAAAGAATTAAAGTGACAAGAAGCAGCCAGGTTGCTGTAACCTTAGATTGTTTACCACCTGGAAATAAGACGTGAAATCATTGAGAATTCTTGAGCGAAGGAATTCTTGTTCTAGGAAGGGTTTAATTGGTCTGTATTTACAAGTTAAAGAGATTTGTGTTTGGTTAATATCTCTGCAAGTTACCAGTTGTGTAACTTTGGATAAGTTCCTTAAACTTCTTAAACCTGACTTTCATCTTCTGTAAATACTTGATGGTATTAGTGTTTCCTTGTTTCATGGTAATAGTATGAATTTTTAATACAGTAATGAATACTAAGTATTTAGTATTGGCATCCAGGGACAAAGTAAACACTCAATGTATAATAACTTCTGCCATGATTCCCAAAATCATAGTCCAGCGTGGTTAGTATTTCAATGTTGATCAAACGGGAAAATAGTGAAATTTTTTTTTTTTTGGTTTTTGTTTCTATAATATATTCAGTTTAAGACAAAATGAAAATATTTTTAAAAAGATAAAAGGGAGCATATAGTAAAATATTACCAGTAAAGGCAATATATGTATTTTGGGGGTACATTATTCTAGTTAAGTCCTTGAATAAAGCAGAGAAGTTTGTGATACTATAGGTTTGGGTGCATTGTATATTCACATTAAGGGGAAATGAATTTAAACAATTAGAAGATTCATTTTTGTCTCAATTTTCACTTTTGGTTGCTAAGCAAACACTGATGAGTTGTGATGGCTTAAAATGAGCCATTTGGATAATTGCATTCGCTCAGGGGTTAGGAGTATTCACATGGGGAGAGGCCAAGAAGGAAGATATGAGCACTTCTGTCCAAATACTTTATTATCTTCTGCAGCTGTGGAGTTATGGAAAGGGCTCTGAAAAGACTGAATCAAGGATAGGAAACAAGCTACAGATGAGTCTGGACTTTATCCATTTCCCTGGCTTTTCCATTTTCAGCCTGATCCTTGTGACCAACTAAAAGAAAAGAGAAAAAAAAATCTCAATTCCAAATTTAGATCCAAATATACTAACTTCGATTATTTTATGGAGAAACTAGTCATGATACATGAAAGTTAAGCTGAACGCCCCCTATTTCTTGGCGTAGTTCAGAAGCTGAATTTGTTTTGGTTCCTTCTTGCTTAAAAAAAAAAAATCAGCCACTAAATCTTGTTACCTATTCAAATAGGGGTCATTGGTGAAAATCCTCGTCTCTTATGCATGTTTGAATTCAATCCAGAATAGTTCCATTTGGAGCTGTGTAACGGTTTTTAGTGCTTGGACAAAAGATGGCAAGCAATCTTCCCTAACAGTGGAGGCAATTGTGATGTTACAGTCCCTTAGCCTGGATTAGGTCCAAGAGGGACTAACTGAAGTATTTCTTCCACAGTCACCCGCAGAGTACATCTTTCCTTTTCCCCATGTATAGATACAATCTCCTCTTTATATGTGGGAGCCCCTTTCCATGTCCCATGTGGTTCAGTGTTCCCGGTTTAGGGTTCGGGTTCTGAAGGAGGCTGCAAGAGAGATTAGAAAGTATAAATTTGGCGATATTGGGGGGGCCAGGCAGGATCCTTCCTCTAGTGGAAAGGACTGCCACTTGCTCTGGCCTTTTTCTCCCTTTTATTAAGGCTTTGGGACACACCCCTAGCCTTTAGGCAGGAAATAACAAGAACAGAAATTAACATGAAACAAACAGGTGGAGGCTGCTTCAGCTAACAATGTTTCAACTAAACAGGGAGTGATTAACTCTGACCTTTCAGAGCAGTTAAGGTTGACCAGCCTTCTGGTCTCCTGTTTATATCCATTTAGTGAGAACAATGTTTGGTTTCCGACATTTATATTTCATTCATTCTTCAAAAGCAAAGGAGAAAAGTCAGAGCATAAATGAGAGGAAGGGAATCATTTTGTCAACTGATGCACACAACGAAAGGAAAGATCTCTGCTGTTGGCCCCACTGCATTACAGACCTATGTCTGTGTGACATCCAACTTGGTGAAATATTCTTTGTCATTGTTGCTGAAAGAACCTGTGTCTTTGGGAGTTCTACCTAGAACTATATTGTGCCACCTGCAAAGTTTCTCTGTTTTTCCTTCCTTTTGCAGCTTCTCTGTGCAGTATCAGCTATTTCCCTGGGATTTAAACTCCACGGAATAGAAATTGTCAAACATGTCAACATTCTTATTTTCATGTTTTAAGTCTTGGTAGCATGCACGGAGTACCTTCAGTAGAGCAGACATTCTCCCTGAGGGTTTACAATCTGGGAAAAATTAGAAAGCAAGTGATGAGATCTCAAGAACGGTAGCAAATTGGCTAGGCCATGTGGCTCTCAGTGGGGTGAAACTGTATGTTCTCTATGGATGATAAAAAAAAAAAATGGAAAGACATTGATAGCGATCCTCCAGGGGCCAGGTGAGTATGGAAATAAGCTTCCCTCTTCTGGTTTTCTAATCAAACCTGCCTGTGAGACCTTTTCAGAGATTTTTCTGAGCCACCCACTGCCTCTGGCCCACCACACCTGTTTTTCTTATACGTTTTTTTTTTCCTTCAAAAATTTAAGTTCATGTTTACTTTTCGTAAGAGAGTAGTTTCAAGAAGGCAAGCAGTGAGTTTCAAACAGCAGCAAAGATCAGAAGAAGGGGAGACTAGAGGGAGATCACAGAGAGGACTGTAGGAAAAACCCACATGTCAAGATGCTCCAAAAATGTTGGCTACATTGAAGTTTTGTGGGGAATACATTTGAAAAATGTCTACTCTGATACAAGATCTCATTCAATGTAGAAAACAATGGTATGATTAAAAGAAACCCTCCTGATTTTCCTGTCCATAATCCACTAAGGATAAGTCAGCAACCAATGTACTTGGTTATATATATATATATATATATATATATATATATATATATATGTGTGTGTGTGTGTGTGTGTGTGTGTGTGTGTGTGTGTGTGTGTATTATCTTATGTAACTTTCACTAAAGACCTACTGGGGACACAAGTAGAATTTAATTTTATGAATGAAGAAACCAGATCTCAGTGGAATTTTATAATTGACCCAAGATCATAAAATTAGTCGATGAAAAAGTTGTTACTTAAATCCAAGTTTCCTTGACTCCAAATCGTGATTTTGTCTCCTCAAATTAGGCTATCTATAATAATTTAATAGTGCTATCAATAAAATGAATATAGTGCCCCCCCTCATCCATGGGACATACAACCCAAGACCCTTATGGGATGCTTGAAACCAAAGATAGTACTGAATCCTATATATACTATGTTCTTTTCTATATATACATACCTGTGATAAAGGTAATTTATAAGTTAGGCACAGTAAGAAATTAACGATAATAACTAGTTATAAAATAGAACAATTATAATGAACACTGTAATAAAAGTTATGTGACTACCTCCATCCAGTGCTGCTTAGTGGTTGAACATCGACCTATGAACCAGGAGGTCATGGTTCAATTCCTGGTCAGGACACATGCTTGAGTTGTGGGCTCACTCCCCATGCAATAGGCAGCTGATCAATGATTCTCTCTCATTATTGATGTTTCTATCTCACTCTCTTCCTCTCCCTTCCTCTCTGAAATCAATAAAAATATCTTTTTTAAAAGTTACATGACTTTGGACATAGGTTTGAGGGAGCAGATGTCTTCTTGCTGAAGTCTTCCTATATGTTCAATGCTCCCTGGCTCAACATGTCATCAATTGGAACATGTTTTCTGTTCATTTCTTTCTTTTTTTATTAAATGTACTGCTGGTCTGCTTACCCCCAACGGCCCCACCTCCCACCAGTGTGATCACCCACAACTGCCATCCCATCCTGGCCTAATCCCCTGGTAATCCAAGCTCCCAGCCCCTCCTTGAGGGGAGGTCAGGGCAGCTGGAAGCAAGTATCTGGGATTTATTTATCTTCTGTAATTGAACTTTGTAGCCTTGAGCAGAGGTCATGGCTGGCCAGGGTGGGCGGGAAGCTTGGCTTCCTTCATTGCCAGGTAACCCAAGCATCCTGCTCCCTCCAGCTCCGTGGCCACCACCATCTTGGTTGGATTAATTTGCATACTCGCTCCTGATTGGTTGGTGTGTGTGGCTTGTGGACATTGTGGAGATACGGTCAATTTACATGTTTCTCCTTTATTAGTGTAGATTGGGGTGACATCGGTTAACATTATCAGCCTTTTCCATCTTAACTAAGGATTTATCATGCACTGGGGCTGTCACTTTTGCAGTTTGAGGAACCAAAGCAAAACTAGCATGAACTGCTTTTCCCTTCTTCACCATTTCATGGATAGGTTTGTCTTCACTGTAAACCTTAGTAACCTTAGCATACAATCCTTTTTTCTTTACTGAGTGAATAACTTTCACATTTTCACGCAAAAGGAAGCACTTTATAGTTTCTTTTGCCATGTCCAAACTGCTGACATCACAACTCTTGAGTTTGGGGTCCATTAGTCAGTAAAATAAGTGTTATTTGAACACAAGTATTGTGATCCCTGGACAGTTGGTCTGATAAGCAAGACAGCTACTAGTGACTAACGGATGGAGAGTTTCTGCTTTGAGGAGAAAACTGGGCAAAGGGATGATTCATGAGTTGGGAGGATGGAGCATGATGGGTGAGATTTCCTCACACTACTCAAAATGGCTCACAACTTAAATCTTATGAACTGTTAAATTGTGGATTTATCTTTCTGGAATTTTCCCTTTAATATTTTTGGACTGTGGTGACTGAAACTGTGGAAAGCAAAATTGCAGATCATCATAGTATTCAGATACTACATGGCAAGAAAGAGGAGACTAATATTAAATAAGAATAAACATTTAATTATCTAATCCGTGGATTTACTCACATCTTTCGGAGTGTGCCTGTCTCAAAATGAGTATATTGTCGAAAGGTAACAAAATGAGACTAGGAAGAGAAATCCATAACCGCAGGACTAGTCCCGGTCTCAGTTGGAAGATTGTGTGGCTGAAGGTAATTGGAGATAACAGCGATGTTCTCTGAGCCAACAAAGGCAGTGCTGCTTCCAGCCACTGTTGCTCCCAAAGAAAGAGCAGTCTGTCTGAGGACTGGAATAGCCTTTTGTTCAGATTTAATATCAGAGCCCAAAGTAGAACTGATTATTTGAGAAAATTTTGTGTATCACATAAAATAAATTGATTTGTTATCAATTTGTAGGTCCTAGATACCCATGACTTAAACGACACTAAACTTTCACATTTATATCCTCAATCCAGAACCATATACAGTGGTACCTCGAGATACAAGTGCCCTAACATACGAGATTTTTGAGATACGAGCTGTCGAGTGAGCGATTTTTGCTTTGAAATACGAGCAACATTTGAGATAGGAGTAATCGCGCAGATCTGTAGGCTGTACATGACCCACCAGTTTACCATGACTCGAGCATCTCATAGTTTCCCAAGCCTCAAGGTTACAGAACGAATTAAACTCGTATCTCGAGGTACCACTGTATTGAGATGCATGCTAGACACTTGACTCAATGAAGTAAGGAATGTTTAAGACTGATCTCATTATTTCCCACCTATACCCAATATTGCTTTTCCTTCTAATTTTCTCTCATAGCCCATGCTCCATTGTCCTTGAATTACAGTATATTGTTAATATTTAAGATTGCAATTTATAATTAGTACAATAGTTCTTTTATTCCTCTACTCAACACGTGTTTATTGAACATCCATATGCCAATCAGCAGAGCTGATAGAAATTTCTACCTCAACAAATGCAACATATACAGTAATGATATACAGATAAAAATTTCTAATATTTTACAAATGCTGGACATATTATCTTATAAAAAACAAACATCAAGCAACCTATATTATATTACATTGTCATATGTCAACATCCCTCCTGAAGAAGTTGCTCTAATTCCTACACACAAGGTTGTTCAAAGACAATGGATGGCCAATGAATCACCAGGCTCACTCCTGTGATTTCAGTACATTTGAGCCTGCGGACCTCGGCCTCTTCTTTCTTTTTTCTTTTTTTTAAAGTATATTTTATTGTTTTTTTACAGAGTGGAAGGGAGAGGGACAGAGAGTTAGAAACATCGATGAGAGAGAGACATCAATCAGCTGCCTCCTGCACACCCCACGCTGGGGTTGTGCCCGCAACCAAGGTATGTGCCCTTGACCGGAATCGAACCTGGTACCCTTCAGTTCACAGGCTGACGCTCTATCCACTGAGCCAAACCAGTTTCAGGGGCCTCTTCTTTCTTGTCCCTCTCTTTCTACCTACCTTAGCTCAATGGACTCTATACTAATAATAGAGGGATATGCAAATTATTCGGGACACGGACATGTTACCACTGCTCAGCAGGCAGTAGCAGAGCAGGAGCAGGTGGGTGGGGACTGCTATAACCAGGAGGGCCCCCGTGAGACCCAGCCCCCACCTGGACCAAGGGCAGCCCCAGTGGAGGCCGCCCCTGGTGGAGGCACACATAGGTCTTCCCAGTACTAACATGACATTGCCTGCATGCATCACCGCCCAGCACTAGAGTAATGTTGCCTGCTTGTGTCCATGATCAGGGACATGATACTGCTTGTGTGTGTCCCCGGCCTGGGATGTGACATTGTCTGCAGGTATCCCCATCCAGCACTAACATGACGCTGCAGGGTGGGGAGGGGGCCAGGGCTTGATGTGTGTGTGGGCAGCCCAGTCTGGGTCTTGCCCAGTGAGGGTGTGGCTGTCTGGGTCTGGGTCTCAAGTGATTTCTCAGTGTGCTCAGTGCTCAGGTATGTGGGGACACACTTGATTCTGGGTCCCGCAACATGCCCCAGACTCTGACAGGAGGGAGATTTTTATATACATTTTTCTCATTTTCTTTCATCTCTGATAATTCTATTATAGAGAAAGGACAACTAGCAATATTAAAATATATCCTCTAATTATTTCCCTTTTAATATATATGAATTTCGTGCACCGGGCTGCTAGTTTATCATATTTACCTACTTATCTACTACAAACTAATAATAGAAAATCTCATGTGCAATTAGTTGCTACCTATTTCTGCACCTTCCCAGCTCAAAGCAACCATTAATCTATGTTCTGTGTCTACATATTAGCTCTTATTTTTGGACATTTCATAATAATGGAATCTTGTGTGTTTGGCTTCTTTCACTGTTCATAATTTTTTTAGGGTCATTCATGTTGTAGCATGTATCAAAGTTCAATTATTTTTTTATGGCTAAATAATGTTTCCTCGTATGGATACACCACATTATGTTTATTCACCTTCTAGGCATTGGGTTGTTCCATTTTGGGGGCTATTATAAATAAAGTTGCTATGAAGATTGGTATTCAAATCTTGTCCTGGATATGTAAGAGTGGAATTGTTGGATCATAAATGTTAAGTCTGTATTTATTAAAAAATTAAAGTTATTAAGACATGCTATTTGTTGGGGGGGTGGTTGGTAAAATTACTTGTTGTTGGTTTAATTTTGAGGCATTTGGAGTTTCATGGCTGAATGGAAATTGTCAAAAGCTTTTGGAAAAGGAGTCACTTAGTCCCATTGTTTATTGAGCTCTGAATTGGCCGTATATTTTCAGGACTGAAAGGATCTGCAGGCAGAACATCCTGGCAGGACTTGCATTCATCCCTGCTTATGAGATCTCTCTATCGGATTCCGTAGCTATTTGTTTCATCGCACAAACTGAAAATGCCAAGAGCCTTTTTTAAACAATTAGAAATGGTACTTTCTTTTTAAGTTACAATTATTTTAAGTGAGGCAAGTGTATATCAAGAAAGAACCAAATAGATATTTACAAATGTATATATTGAATACCTAAAATATAGAATATAAGGCAGTCAACATTCAAAAGAACTATTAATTTTCAAATTAATTCTCCAGCTTTAGTGCTTTAGATCATTGCCCTTGTTGCTTTCTGTAATTTAATTATGTTTGGTGTCCAAATGAGGAGGTATGTGATAAAGACAACACAGCATGGCAAAGAGTGTAAAAGCTGAAAGAGCTTACCATGTGTATAATCTTAAATAGCCTGTGACTTGCATAGTGAATATTAGGGTCCTTTCAAAAATAGAAGAGGTAAACAGCTGTGAGTTGAACAAGATAAATTCAAGATTTGGCAACATATTGATTTTTAGAATCTTATTTTTTATATACATATATATATATATATATTTTTTTTTTTTTTTATTGATTCTTCACAGAGAGAAAGGAAGAAGGATAGAGAGTCAGAAACATCGATGAGAGAGAGACATCGATCAGCTGCCTCCTGCATGCCCCCTACTGGGGATGTGCCCGAAACCAAAGTATATGCCCTTGACCGGAATCGAACCTGGGACCTTTCAGTCCGCAGGGCAACACTCTATCCACTGAGCCAAACCGGTCTTGGCTAGAATCTTATTTTTTTTTCTATGTAAGTGAGATTTAAAAAAATAAGTAAAAAAGGCACGGCACTAAGAAATGGGAGTAAGTCATGAGATGGGCTGTGAACAAGTGAAGGTAGATGAACAAGAGTATCCACTCATCACCAACAGTTTGGGCATTGCATTGTCCTGGTCATTGTTTAGTACATTTTGCCTCTTTATCATAAAAACAATGTAGCCTTCTTTTGAGCATTTCTGTGTACGGTAAAGTTAAATCTCTCCAGAGAGCCCGTGGGTTGTTAATTTTATATTAGTAGAACACAAAGATAAGCCAGGTGGCACGCTCAGATTTATAAACACACGTGGTAGGAAATTGCCAGGTATACATTATGTATTAGGAGTCATCCAATTTCACTCTGGCTGGCTTCTGGGGAATTTTTGTTTTAGCATCTGTGCTACACTTCCTTGGCCACGGCGTGCAACAGGGCATCACAGCCAAGCAGCTGTGCATGCGCACAGAACGCCTCACCAGTAACACCTGCGGCATCTGCCTCTCCGTAACTCCCCTGAGGCAGCATCTTATATATCAAAGTGACGGATTAAAATGGAATAAAGTCACATCCACTTGTGAGGGAATAAACAACAGATACAAAACAAACATTTGCCTCCATGGTTGTTAGACTTGGGGGAACATGGGGAAAACAAACTATAATATCTTTCTTACACACTAGCAGAGCCTAGGATACATGTTTAAGGCAGTAGTTTGTATTCCAATTATTGCAAAGCAGCACGGTTAATGACTTTGACTTAATTGATATTTGGTTTTAAAGAATCGGGGTTTTCTTTAATCTTAGATTATGCCCCCACCTAACCTGACTGCTAAAGATAATATGCGGTCAAAAGAGGTTAAGTGAGGTGAAGGACTTTTCAGTCTTTTATTAATCTTCATTAAAAGAACTAGTGACCCGGTGCATGAAATTCATGCACATGAAAAGGTGATTAATTAGAGGGAATAATGTAATATTGCTGTTTGCCCTTTCTCTATAATACAAGTGTCAGAGATGAAAAAAAAATTATTAAAATGTATATGAAAACCTTCCTCCTGTCAGAGTCTGGGGCTCACCACAGGACCCAGAATGAAGTCCCCGCCCACCCACATGCACCTCAAAATCGCGAGAGACCCAGACCAGCCCGGGTCTCTCCCACATTGGGCAATACCAGACCCAGCCAATCCCATCCTTGTCAAGCTTTGCTGGGCAGGGGGCATAGCCTCAGGTCCCCTGGCTTGGGTGGGGGGCATTCTTTGAGGTCCCCTGTCAAGCCCTGCCAGGTGTGTGTGGGGGGCACAGCCTCAGGATGGGGATGCAGCCTGAGATCCTTGTTAAGCCCCCCTAGGTAGGGGTGTGGTCTGAGTTCCCCCGACCCAGTGCTAAGGGTGCACCTTAAGGTCCCCTGTCAAGCCCTGGTGGGTGGAGGGCATGGCCTGAGGTCCCCTGTCAAGCCTGTCAGGGAGGCACAGCCTCAGGTCCTCTGGCCCAGTGTTGGGTGGGGGGTATGGCCTGAGGTCCCCTGGCCTGGCACTGGGTGGGAGGAGCAGCCTGAGGTCCCCTAGCCCAGCACCAGGATGGGAAGTGCATCTCGAGGTCTCCTGTCAAGCCCCACAGGGGCAGGGGAGGGCATAGCCTCAGGTCCCTTCTGATTGCTCGTTAAGGTTCCTTATGGGAAATTGGCCTCAGCTGTGAGTGCAGCCATCTTTGTGATGGAGTGATGGTCAATTAGCATATTCCTTCTTTATGAGATAGGGTAATATTGACTCATCTCCTGCCCCTGAGAGAAACCATCTTTTAACATGTTACTGTAATGAAACCTCTGAATTTCTCCTTGAGCGGGAAAACTCAAATCAAGGGTTTTCCAAACTAGCCTATTCCTCATGTTCCCTGTGTGTGTATGTACTGTTTAGACATCAGTGAGTGATCACAAATGTACACATTCACACATACACACTGTTTCCTAAGCTGCTCGTGTCTGATCCCCAGGATGGTAAACCTACCATTCTTCACATTATATATATTTGAAAAATTAGAACTGTTTTTTAAAATACATTTTTATTGGTTTCAGAGAGGAAGGAAGAGGGATAAGAGAGAGATAGAAACATCAGTGGTGAGAGAGAATCATGGATGGGCTGCCTCCTGCACACCCCCCACTGAGGATCTAGCCTGCAATCCGGGCATGTGCCCTGACCGGGAATCTAACTGTGATCTCCTGATTCATACGTCCATGCTCAACCACTGAGCTATACTGGCAGGATAGAGCTATTTTTAATTTTCCCCTTGCCTTCCCTCATGCCCCCCTAACAAATTTCTGAATGCTAGCATTTTGGCTGTTGTTCTATTCCACACGGTCGCCAGTACTTTTCCATCCTATTTGTTCCATTAAGAAGAACACACCCACGTAGCAGTTCAGGACCCAGACTCTGGCTTCCTAACTGTGGATCTGGCACTTCTCGTGGTATGAGCTTGGGCAAGTGTGTCTCATCTTCGGGGCCTTAGTTTCTGCATCTGTACCCTGAGTGATGCTGGCTCTTGGCCGGAAGTTTCAGCTCCTCTCTATGTGAACTTCCTGTAGGGCTGCTTGAGTTTCCTCCCAGCATGGCAGCTGGCTTCTCCCAGAGCAAGTGACCCAAGAAAGTACAAGACAGGAGCTGCAAGGTCTTTGCAACACAGCCTCAGAGGCCAGACCATTTATTTTCTGGAGTGACCCATTGGTAACACGGGACAGTGTGGGACCTCTCCCACAGGGTGTGCGGACCAGGAGGCAAGGCTCCCCGAGGCCATCCTGGAGGAGAGCGACAATTCTTATTCATGGAACTTTCCATTGTAGTATGCATCCCTTGCATCTCTCACATCTCCACCAATCAGCAGTCATTCCAGAGCATCTCCTTATGGATTGTTAATGCTCCTTTTATACCAGCGGTTCTCAACCTGTGGGTCTCGACCCCTTTGGGGGTCTAATGACCCTTTCACAGAGGTCGTTTAAGACTATCGGAAAATGCACATATTTACATTACGATGCATAACAGTAGCAAAATTTCATGGTTGGGGGTCACCACCACAAGAGGAACTGTATGCAAGGGTCACGGCCTTAGGAAGGTTGAGAACCACTGGCTTATACAATTCAGATATTAGCTTTTTGTCAGGTTAGATGCCCCTATCTTCTTGATGATTCAGTTTTGCTTCAGACAAGAATTTTCATTGGATGAGGAAGTTTTAATCTTCTGTAGTCAAACCTGTCAGTACTTGGGTTGCAATTTCTTCTACCATGCGAAACAGTACTATTCCTAAAAGGTCATACAATTTAGTTCTGTTTTTTTTTTTTTTTACTAGAATATTATTTCTTATTTTGAAATAATTTTGATTCACTTGGAATTTCTTTTGACATCTGTTCTGAGGTATAGCTCTAATTTACATAAAAAGGTTTTCTTTTAATTTTTGAGATATCTAACTTATTTTCATTTCAAAAGTCTACTGGTCTCCATTTCTAATGTGTGTAAATAACACGTTATTTTGTAAATAGAATATTACTTGTCTTTTGTAAAAGTTTTGTCATTTTATTTATGATTAGCGCATACCAATTTTGTGCCTCAGACATAAAAACTATTGTTTATAAACATGCTTTTGGTTGAGTTTGACAAAATAACTGAGTGTTCAGCATTTTTTGGTTGTTGGTTGGTTTGCCTGTTTGTTATTTTCCCATATCTCCCTCACTGAGACCACAGATTTTGAAGTCATAGAGGCTTGTGGGAAACACTGATGTTTTAGTTATGATGGTATTTCTGACTTGTCATCCTGGGGACAGTGTTGCCATCTGTTAAATTGCTTTTCTAATTTTGAAGGGCATTTTGCATTCAGCTTATGTTGCCCTTCAAATCAGGTAAAAAAAAATAGCATCAAAGCATTTGTTATTGGAATACAAGTTAAGTCACATTCTGATTGTAATTAAGGGCTATTAGCAAGGTAACTCATTTTCTTGCAAATTTGAAGCCAGTTGTGTCTGGATCTGGAGACACTGCACTATCACCCACTAATTATGTAGAATGATCTGCACTTTTATGAAGTGCCATGTACTGCATAGAATCATGTTGTTGTTTTTATTGTGTGTGTGTGTTTAAGTAATGGTGCCTGCTTAACTTAAAAATTTTATTGGAGGAAACTCTCAAAAGAAATCTTCCTGGTGGAGAGCAAGTTATTTTTGCAGCAAAACACTTTTGTGAGTATGTACTTAGAGCCTTTTGCATTATTTATCTTTACTTACAACATCGTTTCCAAACTTTTATATTCTTGAGGTATTTCCTAGTGGCAGGGCGATTGCATGTCTTTGAATGATGTGTTATAACTTCTACCCTCTGCATAAAAAGTTATTTTCAGATTATTTCAGCCCATCTGTCTGTAATATGTTTTGTCATATTGCATTTAGTCACTTGTGCCACTGTTTCTAGACTAGGTTGCAAGTTGGGAGTTTCCAGGAATGTGGCTAATCACCGCTGGAGTCTCTTTGTTTATTTCTATCGTGAAACCATATTTCCTACCACAACATAATCTACCTGGAGTGCTGCAGAGAAGCAAAGGGACCACAGTGCTTGCTGCTCATTGGTTCTCTCTCCTTCTACCAACAAGCATTGCACATCTCTGCATGAGGTCGAGGTTGGTTGGAAGAGGGGAGGAACCATAACAGAAATTGATGTTTGACACATATGACTCTGATTCCAGATACTCAAGTTCATTCTTTAGCCATAACATACCTTTGCCAAGTAGAGGAGATAGAAAAAGAAATAGTGACTTTGCTGGGTTTGGAACTTGTAATGGATTGTGTATATATCTTCAATATGGTGTATTTTGTGGCCAATAGATAATTAAGTAGATGACTGCCCTTATTAGACTGACTCCTACTGAGGTTGCTAGAGATGTTAGACCTTGAATTCTCCATCCACAGGAGAGCAGATAGGGTTCATTATGCTTTAGAGATGGTAGTTTCTTCCTGTGGTTTTTGTGAGGATTAAACAAGTTGATCCATGAAAAATATCTGTAAAGAGTACCTGGTGCATGACAAGTGCTCAATAAATGGTAGTTAGTTATCATTTAAATGAAAGGATCCCATTGAGTGAACTGGAATAGACAGGAAGCTCAGAATAGTAGGTAGTGTATATGTGGGAACCTCTTTCCACGTCCCGCGTGGTTCAGGGTTCCTGGTTCAGGGTTCGGGTTCTGAAGGAGGCCGCACGCAAACGAAATGAGAGACTAGAAAATATTAATTTGGCGATATTGGGGGGCCAGGCGGGAGCTGCCACTTGCTCTGGCCTTTTTCTCCCTTTTATTAAGGCTTTGGGACACACCCTAGCCTTTAGGCAGGAAATAACAAAAACAGAAATTAACATGAAACAAACAGGTAGAGGTTGCTTCAGCCAACAATGTTTCAACTAAATAGTGAGTGATTAGCTCTGACCTCTCAGAGCAGTTAAGGTTGACCAGCCTTCTGGCCTCCTGTTTACATCCATTTAGTGAGAACAATATTTGGTTTCCAACATGTATAGTTTTCAGAACATACATGATTCTGAATCTGGCCCTGTTGTACTAACACTGTGACTTGGGAAATTACTCATATTGTGTGAGTCTCAGTTTCTTCAACAGTGTAATGGGAATAACAATTGTCCTTTTTCATGGTTATGGAGATTAAATGAGGCTTATGTAAATTGTACATCCATGTGTAAAATAGAAGGCAAGGTACCTGAGAACCGTCAGTAAAGGGAGTTCCTTGTTATAGGAACTGGGAGACCTGAATTCCAGCACCAGCCTTTCCATTCACTAGCTGTGAGATCTTCATGAAACCATTTTATTTTCTTATTCCTCAGTGTGTATTGCCCCCTTGTGAGGTGAAATGGTATTCAATATTTATGCATATGTATACTCTATCACTTCCCTGTTTCATTATTATTAGCACTTATATTTTCAAAAGAAATTATATTTTACCATTGCAACAAAAATAATTAAGAGACTCAGGAATAAACTTAACCAAGGGAGTAAAAGATCTGTACTGAGAAAACTAAAGGCCATTAAAAAAAAAGATATAGAGGAAGATATAAACAAGCGGAAGAATATACTGTGTTCATGGAATGGTAGAATTGATATCATTAAAATGTCCATACTACCTAAAATAATCTTTAGATTCACTGCAATCCCTATTAAAATACCAACAGTATATTTCACAGATTTAGAAGAAACACTCAAAAAATTTGTATGCAACTAAAAAATGCCCTGAATAGCCTCAGCAATCTTGAGAAAGAATAAAGTGAGAGAGATCATAATACCAGATACCAAGGTATATTACAAAGCCACTGTAATCAAAACAGCCTGCTAGTGGCAGAAGAACAGGCATATAGATCAATGGAACAGAACAGAGAACCCAGAAATCAACCAGCTCACTATGCTCAATTAATATTTGACAAGGAGGCAAGAGCATACAATAGAGTCAAGACAGTCTCTTCAATAAATGATGTTGGGAAAATTGGACAGGTACATACAAAAAAAATGAAATGACCACCAATTTATATCATACACAAGAATAAACTCAAATTTGATGAAAGAGTTAAATGTAAGCTGTGAAATCATAAAAAATCCTAGAAGAAACCATAGGCAGCAAAATCTCAGATATCTCTCGTAACAATATGTTTGCTGATATATCTTCTAGGGCAGAGGTTCTCAACCTGTGGGTCGTGACCCCTTTGGGGGTCAAACGACCCTTTCACAGGGGTCGCCCAAGACCATCGGAAAATGCAGATATTTACATCACGATGCATAACAGTAGCAAAATTTCATGGTTGGGGGTCACCACCACATGAGGAACTGTATGCAAGGGTCGCAGCCTTAGGAAGGTTGAGAACCACTGTTCTAGGGCAAGGGCAACAAAGAAAATAAAAAATGGAACTACACCAAAATAAAAAGCTTCTGCAGAGCAAAATAAACTATCAGCAAAATGAAAAGAGAGCCCACTTTATGGGAGAACATATTTGCCAATGATAACTCTAATATGGGGTTAATATAAAAGCACGTATAAGCAACTCATTTAACAAAAGGAAGACAATCCAATTAAAAATTGGGCAGAGAACCTACACAGACACTTCTCCAAAGTGGACATTTAGAAGGCCAAGAGACATATGAAAAAATGCTCTATGTCACTAATTATCAGAATGCAAATTAAAAAGTAATTCTATTTTAATTAGCTATTTTAACTCTCAGAGTTATTCATGGTTGTACAGATAGAGCTTCGCACAATGCCTGACAACAATTTGCTCAATAAAAGGTGAGTAAGTAAAGAAATGAGTGCATGCATAGGTGGAAACATGTATTTCTGTGAGAAAGATGTACGTACTCACAATATTCAAGGACAGAAAAACAGTGACTATTCTCATTTCACATAAGCTATGTCCAGGCATTAGAAAATTGGAAGTTGGTTGAACAAAATGTCCCCTAGGATGTTAAAGATGAATGGCATTTTTCTCTCCATGAAATTACCCCTAACACAATTACAAGTGTCAAAATCAAATTTGCTTTTACTAGCACTGAAGCGTGAGATGTAATTGGCACTGACTATTAAAATTGGTCTGTTTTCGCTCTATAATTTTCATAAATTTAGCATAATAATATTTTCTTATTAGTCATTTATCATTTTTTTCCAAACATCATTGAGGAAAAAAATGTCATTTATAATGATTTCACCTTGTAATACACATTTTATTTCAAGCCTGGTTACTTTTCAAAATGAAACACAAAACATAACAAATGATACTAAGGTCTAGAAATGTAAAAATTTATTCTGAGGTTTCAAACATAGTTTTATTGAAAAAATAATATAAAGTTATTGCTAGAAAACTATCTATGATTAAAAATAATTTGAAAATATCTGAGGGAAAATAAAACTCAATAAACTTTTCTTCTGCCCTGCCAAAGTGGTTCAGTGGTTGAGCATTGACCTATGAACCAAAAGGTCAAGGTTCAATTCCTGATCAGAGGCATATGCCCAGGTTGTGGGCTTGATGCCCAGTGGTGAGCATGCAGAAAGCAGTTGATCAATGATTTCCTCACATCATTGATATTTCTACCTCTCTCTCCCTCTCCTTTCCTCTCTGAAATCAATAAAAACAAACAAACAAACAAAAAAAAACAAGCAAACAACTTTTCTTCTTCATAGTAGAAAGTCCTATATATCTGAACTAGCTCACTTCATGTGGATTGTCCTTAAACAATCCCTTTGGAAAGCATGTTTTTCTCTGTTACATATTTAACTTTGAGAGATATATGTTGCTGCTTTTTATCAGCATTCATAAGCCTCAGAACTAGGCATCAGGTTTCCTATTGTCCCTGTTTCAACAACATATCTAAAGCTTCATTGCCCAATTTATTCAATAAATAACCATTTAACATCTCAATTTGTGTGACATTCTGGTGTATGTTGCCAACTGACATTATCTTGGTGGCTACCCTTATGGAGGGAGCTCCTTGCATGCATAAACACACAATAAATACAGTGAAAATTTGAGGTGAGTGCTATGAAGCAAGAAGACAGGATGTGTCTTGGAAAAAGAACAATGGCAGGAATGAGGGCAGAGGGGTTGCTAATTGACAATGGAAGGATCACAGTGTTACAGAAAACCGGAATAATCAAACCATGCTCAGAGAGTTTGGAGTTACATTTATTTCGTGCGGGTCCAGAGGAAAATGTTTCTCAAATTCTGGGCCCCAACATGCAGACATTTTCTCTATTTATATGTTTTTACTGTCTTTGTCTCCCAAATATGGGATGTTTCCCGCCCCTTTGCAAGTTCTCAAAGGGCCCCTGTGTGCTGAGGCCTTGAGACCTCAACCAAAGGCCTGGCCTGGTGCCAGCACGGATAATTTTGTCCAGGGAAGGTTTAATGGCCTCTCTAATGTGAGAATAGTCTCATTTTCCTTATTATTTAAGCAAGCAAACATTTACAGAAGCCAATAGCTGTGTTAAAATTCCAAACAGCAGTTTTTTCTATAAGATGGATGCTTCAACAGAACATCTTTCTAAAGAAGGGAAATTTTATACTGCACTGCATATGATGATGAGTTGGAGAAGAATTGAGTTGAGGACAGTGAGTTATAGAATATTTCAGATAAATGAAAAAGGCAGGCATATTTATAAACCATGCCAGAAGGATTATAAGTGTGAGGGTATGTGTATGCATGAGGTGACACAGATGTAGCAGGGATGAGGCCAGGCAGTGGGTGATGTGATAGGCTCACAATTTAAGTGGATCATTTTGGATACAACGTGGAGAATGTGGGCATTCAAGAACAAGGGGAAGATATGAGTTGGGAGATCATAGCATCAGCAGCTTAGAAATGAGGGTCCTTGCATGCACCAAAGAGGGAGTGGGGAGTCTAGAGAGAAGTATGCAAATTTGACACATGTTTAGGGGTATTTTTTGCCTTGTAGCCTTCCCTATTTATCCATTTTCTAATGTCTGAAAACTGGATGTGTCTTTTAGTAAACAGAATTTTATGGTTTATTTTCATTTTTACCTTCGGTTATACTTAAAATAATGACATTACAGTCAGTGTCATCTAACTTAGATTCACTGGAGTATAGTAAAATGTTCTAAAATTCTATGAGGAATTATGGCCTTAATTACTTTCCTTAACATAGGTTCATTTTTTTTAACTGAGCTATCTGAACATACAATTGGGTGTCACATAATACAAATAAATAATCTATTTTCAAATATTCATTCGTCTCATAAATATTTATTGTATGGCGGCACGGAGAGGTTCCCTGGAGATGTGATGGTGAATATGCAATAAATTAAGAATGTCTCTCTCTTGGAAGATGGATATGGGACCAATAGTAAATGCTGTTGAGTTCTGTGAAGAGTATAGCTTACTGTGGGGAAAAAATATGTACCTGGTCTTGTCTGAAGAAAAAAGGAAAAATATCTTTAAGAAATGGGGATATTAAATATGAGACCTGAAGGATGAGGATTCAGTATAGAGAAGTAGGAGATAGAAGTCATTCCAGGCCTGTTTCTGACACAGTTGAGTAATAGTAAGGTCAGTGGTGCTCAAACCCAGGGAAGCATTAAAGATTGATGAAAGGTGAGGCTGGGAGATAGGTGGGACCTGGTACCCCTGGGTCTTAGCTTACAGACAGTGGAAGGACAGAAGATGGTGACATAGTAATCTTGTTTTTCACTAAGGTCTGTGGTCACAGAGTGCAGACATCATTTGGATGGTAGCAAATGGAGGAGGACAATGGGTGTCTTAAGCTCTATAGAGAGAGAACAGTATTAATTCTGAGAATGAAAATAACTGACAGTTACAAGGGATATGGAGCCCACAGAATGTTGTACCATTGGTGAGGGTGACCAGCCATCCTGATTTGACCAAAATCATTCCAGTTTTAGCATTGAAAATTCCAAGTTCCAGGAAATTCTTTAGTTTCAGGAAAATCATGATGTTTGGTCATCCTAGATTGGAGAACAAGAAGTCATATAAGGCTCCATGTTGTGAGTGTGTGTGCTTGGACAATGACATAGTACATTATGACAGATTTTCTGTGGCAGTGTCTTGTGGATTTGAGTGGCCAGTGAGACAACTAAGTGCACGTTTGAATAAAACTTTCTGAAACTCAGAAGCAAGATGTGTGCAGAGATAGACATTTAAAACTTGTGGATTGAAGAGGCCAGCTAAGCCATCACATTTGGAAGAATGAACCAGTAAGATTACATTGAAGACAGAAATATGAGTCCTGAGGATTTCAACTTTCTATGTGACTCCCCTAGACAAGAATAGATTGGTCAGAAATGAAACAGGGAATGTGGAGAGTTCTCAGCGTACAGTGTCAATCATGCCTTCTTCATCAAAGGTGAATTCAGACATTTTTTAAAATATAAAAATAGAATTTTCAAGAAACCCTGAAAGTGTGAAAGAAAGCAACACAGAACTCTAAATGGCATTACACAAGAGTAGGATTCCATTCTCCCGTGTCAGCTGGCATGTCAGCAGAAGTCTCAGTAGATCTCGGAATACATTGGGTGGTTCTCAGGATTGGCCCTTCCCACCAGCCTGCTAATCAGCCAGCATGTTCCAGTTCTGTCATTCTCGGGCCTTTTCCGTCCATGTCCATTCTGATTAGTCAGTGCCTGGAAGGACCAGCTGTCAGATATTTTAATATCATTTCATTTCATACATTTTTTGTAAAACATATATTCCCTTCTTTCCATGGCCAGTGTGATGGCTCCACTTTCTGCCCCTGTATGGATTCTAGTCCAAAATAGCCTCTCCAGAGAAAACCTTTTTCCTCCTATAGAATTGTTCCTGGCAGTTTATTCTGTACATAAGCTTTCTGAAAACTCAATGCAAATATTAGCTCCTCTACTAAAACACAAGAGTACAGAAAGAGAATAAAGAGAAAAATTCATCACTGCTGGCTTTTTTGTCTCCCACAGGATTAAATGCAGGTTATATATAATTAAATATGCCCCATCTATATTATATGACAGCTATATTTTAAAAATGGATAATATCAACCTTATATATATGTATTCTGTATATTAAGTTGAACCACATCTACTTCTGCAGCCTTCTCTGTCTCTCCTTCTGAGCACATTTTTGTTCTGGGGAGACCAAATTAAGAGTCATCCTCTTCAGCTCTAATTGAATCAGTAGTATTAGCTTAACCCATTGCTCATCATTTGTTTATTTCTGATAATGACCTTCTGCAATATTTTTTTTTCTTGTAAGACTATTTCTTCTCCCTTTGCCCTCCAACACTGAAAATTCCACTGCCGTATAGGAGAAGAGGAAGTTAGACTACTCTGTGAGGCAGATATTTGTGCTGTTGTTATAATAAAGCCAGTAGTTCCAGTGGTCTCATTAGTCAACAGAGCCAAATATCAATAGTACAACGATTGAAATTTCTTTTGAGATCCAAATTTTTTACACTTAAACTTCTTCTAATGCCACTTCTTCAAAGTAGACTTTCCCAAGCCGTGGTATTTTGTGGAAGAGCCACACTCAAGGGGCCAAAGAGTCACATGTGGCTCATGAGCCACAGTTTGCCGACCATGGGTGGTAGACTATTACAGAGGCTTGAGCCCATCAAAACTCTTGATAACCCAAATGATATGTTAATGAGGTTGCTCTTTGAGCGATAGATCACTCAAAAATATGGGGCAAAGGATATATCCAAATCGTTACAGAAATTATCCAAAGTGTTTGTAGCTCCTAGTAGCTTTCATTGCTTAAGTGCCCCTAATGACACCCTCCATTGGAAATGGAAGTGTTGTTTTTTTTTTAAACTAATGTTAACTTTTAGGACATTCTCGTAGGCCTTGATGAGCTATCAACTGTTGTTTTCCTTTAAATACTTAAAAGTCAGCATGAGAAAAAACCATTACAGTTATTTCCAACACAAGGAAAAATCAATTTGAAAAATTCACTCACACCAAAGGCCGTGCCAATCTGAGGGAGACAGTTTCTGCATTTACATATCAATTCACAACTTCTGAAGAGTAGGCTGCTTGTCCATGAAAGCATCTGCCATCTGCTTTTCAAAGGAGAATTGCTTTTTCGGTATGATTAGTGACATCAGAAGGGCCGATTTATGTCTTCATTTGACAGAGTGCTTTGAAAAGTTTGCAAGCTGAAGACATGAACCCTCATTAAAATGCTATTTTCAAAGAGTCTTCAACATTTTAATGTATAAGCCATTGCGTGATTCTGTTTTTACATAAAGAAAAATTTCCTAATTATCTTCTGAAAAAATAGTGTATGTATTGTTCAGCAGAATCAATTGCTCTTCCCTCAGTTTAGCATGACTATGGGGTCCGCAAAGACTTGTTTTTGTATCAAGTAATTAAATTACAACTATTACATGGAAATTTCAAAGTAATGCCAAAAAAAACAAAACCATGTAAGTTGACATTCTTTTTAGAGCTATGAAATAAACATTTATACTTTTTAAACGAGATTTAACTTTCCCTTTTATTGATAAACCCGAAGCCCAGTGCATGAATTCGTGCACCAGTGGGGTCCCTCAGCCTGGCCTGTCTGTGCCCTCTCGCAATCGGGGACCTCTTGGGGGTGGTGGGTCTGCCAGTTTTTGCCACACCTGCTGGGATCAGGCTGAAACCAGCATTCCAACATCCCCTGAGGAATATAGTAGCGCCCACAGTGGCAGGTGGCTGCCCTACTATGCCCGCTGCTGCCCTACTATGCCCGCTGCTGTTGCTGCTCAGTAGCACTGTTACAGAAGTGGGAGCGGCTCACGCTGATGCAGCTACACTCACCAGCTGTTGATCAACTGAGCAGCGCTCCCACTATGGGAGCACACTGGCCACTAGGGGGCAGCTCCTGCATTGAGTGTCTGCCCCCTGGTGGTCAGTGTGCATCATAGCTAACAGCCTGTTGTCCTGTCATCTGGTTGTCTGGTCGACCCGTCACTTTGGCTCTTATATACTAGTATATAGATAATATTCTTCCATAATTTTAACCAAAAGTGGGTCTATTTGGGAACAATTTCAAAAAATACTGCCAAGGTTAATGTCCGTTTACCTTTAAAAGATTTCATCTGCCATGCCAGGATATACTAAACCCACAACAATTACTAATATTGTGAGATGAACAGCAGATGTATCCAAAAAATGCACATAATCCCTTATTAGGATATTATTTTTAGAACTTAAAATATTGATTCCTGGCCCTGGCTCAATTGGTTAGAGTGTCTTCCCAATACACGAAGGTTATAGGTAATATCTCTAATCAAAGCATATACAGGAATCAAGCAATGAATGCATAAATAAGTGAAACAAAAAATTTCTCTTTCCTTCTCTTTTCTTTCCTCTCTTTCTCTAAAATTAATAATTTTTAAAAAATATTGATTCTATGGTAATTACATTTGTACTTTTTATCACTTTATTTCTGAAATACTAATCAGCTGACCATTGTCATCAGAAAACACTGTGAAATTGACTTTATAGCCATCCTTTATAATAAAAGCTAATATGCTAATTGTCCAGTGACCAGTCTACTCTTCAACCAATCAAAGCATAATATGCTTATGACATGCTAAGGCCACTCAACTGCTTGCTAGGACATGCACTGAACGCCAGGGGGCAGATAATTGATTGGTCGATCGGTCACTATGGTGTGCACTGACACTCCAATCAGTAGGTTAGCTTGTTACTGGAGTCCAGCCTATCAGGACTGAGCAAGATGGGCCGCCTACTCCCTGGAGCCCTCCTGTGGTCTCTCCCCAGCCCCAATTGTGCACTAGTGGGGTCCCTCAGCCTGGCCTGCACTCTTGCAATCTGGGACCCCTCAGGGAATATCAGAGAGCCGGTTTCATACTGATCCTGCAGGCCACTCCCCTTGGGAAGGCACCAGATGTAGGGCTCACAGCTGGTGAGCGCTTCTATGGTGGCACAAGCCTCTCCCAATTGGGACTGATTTGGTGCAAGCAAGTGTCAGGCACAGTGTCAGAGCAGGGATGGCAAGTAGGAACTGCAGGTGACATTAGACTGCAGGTTTTGGCCTGATCCCTATAGGCCACCCTGTGCGAACCCACCTTTGCACAAGTTCATGCACTGGGCCTCTAGTACATTATAATCTTAAGGTACATTATAATCTTAATGTACATGACAAACTGACACATTCTGACATGCAAACTTTAGTGAAGTGTTTCCACTGACCTAAAATTCAGTCCCCACAATGTGTCATGCTGCCTAATCAAAAAGACAACCTTCAGAGTCTGTAGAAAACATAGTGATGGCATGAACTAATAATTTTTTCAAACCGTACTTGCTATGTCAGGTAATTTAAATTGGGGTTGGAAGTGAAAAAAATATGTCTGAATCCCACTGGACACTTGCAGAGAATATTTTCTATGAATTTAGTGATACTCTTCAGGCTTTGGTTAATATTTTCCAGGGTTGTTGCTTTGCTGAATGTGGGTGACTTTGTTTCTTGAAATTGGAACACGTGAAAAACACCATTGGTAACTCAAAATATTTTGATTGAGCACCTATAATATATAAAACATTGACCCAAGAACTATAGGAATGATAAGATTAAGATAGATAAAATAATTAAAAGGAACAAATAAAGCACCTATTGGTAACTCTACAAGATCTTATAATTTAGAAGAGACCATTATCAACATGAATGGAAGTGATAAATATTTAAGTGCTAAGTGCAATAAGAAATTGTAAAGAAAAGGTCCTATGTTGATTAGGGAGTAGAAATCTTACAATCCAGAAAGAGCAGGGAGGAAGTAAGCATTTTTTATGGAAGAAGTGACACTTGAACTGATTTGGAAACTGCTACCTAGACATCATTAGAGATCTATTATTATGCTTACCACATAGAAGAGGAGTTCAGGTTTAGTGAGAAGAAAGGGGATTAGGCTTTATTAAGGGAAAAGCAATCTGGCTTGGCCAAATTGAAAATAGGGCAGTTCATAGATTACCGAAGAAGTGTTCAATAAGTATCTCTAAATCTCTCTAAAACTATCTTTAAATGAAATACAATTTTTCTCCCACCTGATTTTCAATATGTGAACATAACTAATAAGCAACAAATCTGGAGTTTCAATTTAGGACACTTCGATTATAAAAGATGAATTTGGGCTTGGAGGCTTTTCTAAATATTTAAAGATAAAGGACTGAAGTAATAAAAAAAAAACAAAAAAAAAAACCCGAAACCGGTTTGGCTCAGTGGATAGAGGGTCGGCCTGCGGATTGAAAGGTCCCAGGTTCGATTCCAGTTGGGGGCATGTACCTTGCCTGCAGGCACATCTCCACAGTAGGGCGTGCAGGAGGCGGCTGATCGATGTCTCTCTCTCATCGATGTTTCCGACTTTCTATCTCTCTCCCTTCCTCTCTGTAAAAAATCAATAAAATATATTTTTTAAAAAACCCACTATATTTTTACCATTTTATGAACTGATAAAGAGACCCTTATGATAGTAAGTCCTCTCTCTATATAAAAGTCCAGCAACCAATGGCAGAACAATAAAAAAAAACAATCAATCAGTCGCTATGATGTGCACTGACCACCAAGGGGTGGGCGCTCAACGCAGAAGCTTCTCCGTTGTGGTCAGTGTGTCCCACAGTGGGAGCACTACTTGGGTGACCGGGATGAGCAGCTGCACCCATAGTAGGAGTCCCAGGCGGAGGCAGAGTCTCTGCAGCTATCAAACACCTGCGACAAACCAGACTCTGGCCAGACCCCACCAGCTGATTCAGGTCCTTTAAGGTGTGTTCTAGAAAGAACATGGTGAGCTGGCATAGGCGGATGGCAAGAGGGGACATGATTGTGACCCCTGGGGAGGCTGTCCTGATGACTGAGGATCCTGGAGCACAGCTGCCCTGAACATCCCCGATGGGGTCACTGACCTAGCATCACACATCAAGGACATTCACCAAGTGGTTTTGGGGTACAAAGCTCTTTGCCAGTTTCCTCCAGGATACAGAACATATCTTTACCCAAGACATTACCCCAAAATATCAGCTCAGGCTAATTTCCCCATTCAGCAGTCGCTCTGAGGGCATGTCCACAGCCACTCAGCTGACTGGGGTCAGTAGCACTCCCACAGTAGGCCAATCCCCATAGGCCATGCCCCCTCCACCAGTGCAAGAATTCATGCACCAGGCCTCTTGTTTTTATAGAACCGCCCTGCAGATGAGAAGGTTAGGCTAGATGATTTCCAAGATCCCAGTGGTAACTTCCTCAAATATATTTACTTTTTATTAAATTGAGATAACAGGACTTTGTAAAATTTTCTAAGAATCTTCTAACAAAAGTCTCTTATGCTAGCCTTGTCTGTAACCAATACATGTGTGAAGCAGAATAAAGCTTTATCACAAATTTAGGTTTCAGAGCACCTGTTTGAGGAAATAGGTACCAAAGGGTTGATATCTACACAAGTAAAGGGCGGAATCACACCCAAAGACTCCATAGGTAGCGATAACGGTCCAAAACTCAAAATATATGTGAGCTATTTAGGATGGACCTTTCACTCATCATTACTGTTTACCTTGGCATCAAGATATCTCAGTAGCCAAGACTGGTTTCGCTCAGTGGATAGAGTGTCGACCTGCAGACTGAAAGGTCCCGGGTTTGATTCCGGTCAGGGGCATGTACCTTGCTTGCGGGCACATCTCCAGTGTGGGGTGTGCAGGAGTCAGCTGATGTCTCTCTCTCATCGATATTTCTGACTTTCTATCCCTCTCCCTTCCTCTCTGTAAAAAATCAATAAAATATATTTAAAAAAAAAGATATCTCAGTAGCTACCAGAATCCTGGTATATTGAGTAATTTCATCATCTGGGATAATTAATATAAGCATCTTTGGTCTTCTTGTTCTCTGAGCACTTTTAACATTATAACAAGCCTAGAAAATATTTAGTCAATGAATTATTGAGTATCTATCATATGCCCACATTTTCTAAATGCTGAATGAAAAACATAAAGGCATGAGAATAGGTCCTTTGCTGAGAAGTTATAATATAGCATAGAGAGAAGATATTCATGACACAAATGGAAAACAATACAAGGCGATATATATAATTAAGTGCCACATTTTGTGGTGCAGGCTCTTACAAGAGCAATAGTATTTTAGAAAAGTTGAGCAAAGTGTGGGCTGCAATTGTCAGGGACAGTTCACGGGGGAGGAGATAATATTGGTAGGATCCTGAAAAATGGGTAGGAGGAATGAAGGGGACTGACAGGCATGGGTTATATTTAGGGGACTGGCCTGATAGGAAAAGATGAGCCATGTTGAAGTAAAATGAGAACTAAAATTGACTCTATTTTTCATGTTGTATCTCTAAACTATGCTGGATAATAAATTTAATTTTGAAAAGTTTCCAGAAAAACAAATCTCATAACTGATCTATGTAATTACAGGCAATTCTTTATTATGCCCTGTGTATGCAATAACACGGCCTTACAAATAATCTTTTAAATGTATTAGATATGTTCTCATAGGCTACAAGTGTAATTGTGTATATTTCTCTCCTAAAAATTGTTGTTTTTTTCTTGCTTTTCATCTTACTGGGGAAAGAGAATACTCAGAACTATTTGAGTAATCACAATGGCGCTGACAATAACATTTTATATTTATAAATAGCTTAATAATTTATGTGTAACTATGCGCTTCAGAAACAAAATATTAGCCAGCTGCAAAATCTGGGAAGTGATTGCCCAGGACAGAGTGGATGCTTGCAAACATTTGTTATGTGCCAATGTATTCAGGATTAAAATCCTGGCAGTGTAGTTTTTTAAAGAAAAGTTGCAACATTCAAATGAGTGATGCCGACTCACATTTTCACATTAAATTACTTCTGAGAACACAGGCAATTACTTATTTAACAAATCACTCTGGTATTTACATCGAGTTTTTTTTTCTTCAAAGGACTTTCACCTCTGCCACCTCCTTTTTGCTTCCCAACATAGTTTGTGAAGGTCTGAGAGAGGGGTGGCTTCCTTATCTTTGTGTCCTCACCCTAAGTAGTGCTCATTATAACATCACATAAAAGTATTGAGTACAGTGGCACCTCGAGATACAAGTGCCCTAACATACAAGATTTTTGAGATACGAGCCGTCAAGTGAGCAATTTTTGCTTTGAAATACAAATAATATTTGAGATACGAATAATTGATCGGATTGGCCAGCTGCACACGACCCACCAGTTTACTGCGACTCCAGCATCTCATAGTTTCCCACGCCTCAAGGTTACGGAACGAATTAAACTCGTATCTCGAGGTACCACTTACTTGATGTTCTCTCCATGGAAGTATCCCATGATTTTTTTTTAAAATGTATTTTATTGATTTTTCACAGAGAGGAAGGGAGAGGGTTGGAAAGTCAGAAACATCGATGAGAGAGAGACATCCATCAGTCGCCTCTTGCATGCCCCCTACTGGGGATGTGCCCGCAAGCAAGGTACATGCCCCCAACCAGAATCGAACCTGGGACCTTTCAGTCCACAGGCCAACACTCTGTCCACTGAGCCAAACTGGTCTTGGCTCCCATGGATTTTATTATTCAGTTTTTCCAAACACTTCAGAGGCAAATACTCTTAACCTCCCGTGTTGTAGCTGAGACAGCTTTAGCATAAGAAGGCAAACCATTTATCTAATCCACAGAATTAGTGAACAGAAGATCTAAGGCATATGTCCACCTATATCCACACTGCTGTTCATCATTAGAACCTACTGTTGTCGCATTTTCGGGGTGAGGGAGGGACATAAAAATGCCAATGCACTGTTTTATCGATCAGTAATCATAAAGCATCCCTCTTGAGTGCCTCAATAAAAAGTCTGGAGGTCGCTTGGCATTGAAATATATTTAAAATAACACTTCTTTTTTCAAAGCAGAGGCATACATCACTAACTAAAAGCCACCTTTCCTGTGGACATTCTGATTACAGCTTGGAAATGTTGCTATTCAGGTGTGCAAAGCAGTAACGTGATAGTCAATTCCCATGATGATGGGCTGCCAGTATGAAATGGTTGGAGAGCGAGAGGAGAAAACAGTTACTGTTGACTGACAATACTTGTAAAGGGATGTGAAGAAGTATACAGCTTAAGAATTAACTACATCCAAGCTTTCATTACATCACAGTTTTCTAGCTCTATGTTCGTATAAATCTTTAAACTTGTAGAACTTTAAACACACATGGTTGCCTTCATATGGACACTTGGATACAGTGTCAAGATTACAAATATTTCATATTACCGTAAACTCAAGCGTCACTTAGTTAAGAACATTACACATGAATAATGCTATTTTATCCTCCCTTTCCCAAAAATTAAACATGTGTTTAAAACTCTGAATGTATTTTTAGATAATCAAAATTATAGTGTCTATCACTCATCCATCCACTTACAACGTAAGATCTAATATCATTCTTTTATAAATTTAATTTGCCTTTCTAAGGAAATGTTAAATTCTATTCAATTATTTTTAAATGTGTATATCTATTGATAGCGGATTATACTGGGCATAATTAACTGACTTTTATCCACCTTTTCATAAGAAATTCTTACCCTCAGCTCCAACTTAAAGTGCTGTAACAAATAAATGCACAAATAGGAGGAGATTTCTCAATCCTGTAAAGTCTGAACAAACCTTTCTGATTAATGAGCAGTTTTCTTGCAAGGCCATGCTTAAGAACTCAATCTCCTTTTATCTATTGCTTTGCCATCTCTCGGGATTCAGTTTTTAACTAATCTTTGCATGTGAGGGGAAAGAAAGTGAAAACATTCCCCATGCTTATACAGTGGTACCTCGAGATACGAGTGCCCTAAGATACGGGATTTTTGAGATACGAGCATCGAGCGAGTCATTTTTGCTTTGAAATACGAGCAACATTTGAGATAGGAGTCATCAGGTGGATCGGCCGGCTGCACATAACCCACCAGTTTATCACGACTCGAGCGTCTCATAGTTTCCCAAGCCTCAAGGTTACGGAACGAATTAAACTCGTATCTCGAGGTACCACTGTACTTTACTAGAGGCCTGGTGCACAAAATATGTGTGCGTTATTGTCCCTATAGGCCTAGCAATCAGGGCCATCTTCCCTGGCTGCTGGCAGCTGGCTCCACCCCCTGCGACCACCCACCTCCAGTTCCCTGTTCCCCAGAGGGCGGTTGGAGCCTGCCAACTGGGGGAAGAGATGAGGAGGGTGGCTGGCAGGCCCTGATCTGGCAATTGAGGCCTGCAGGCTGCAGGCAGCTCCTGAGTTGGGCATCTACCCCCTGCGGGTCAGTGTGCATCATAGTGACTGGTCATTCCATTATTTGGTCGATTTGCATATTACCCTTTTATTATATAGGATTTTTTTAATTCAGGTAACATTGGTTAATAACATTACATACATTTCAGATGTACAACGGTATAACGATATCTATACTCTATAGTGTGCTCACCACCTAAAGTCTAGTCACCCTCTATCACTATATATGTGACCCCCGTGACACTTTTCTCCCTCCTCCCACCTTCCTCCCCTCTGGTAACCACTACCCTGTGTCTGTACCTAGAATTTTTTTGTTTTTTTTATTTGTTGATTACTTTTTTGTTTTATAATCCACATATAAGCAAACTCATATAATTTTTTGTCCTCTTTTGTCTGACTTAACATGCTTTATAACCACTTATGCTCATGAACATTCTATTCACATGACCTTCTATATGTAAGAAGTGCAGGCAGTGAAGTTCTTAGCTTTACTCTGCACTAGACAGGAGAGTACAGATTGTTTGATAGAGGTCTAATTGTCTGTGCAACAAACATTCCCTTCAATTGAGCGATGCTCTGACCCAGTTTGTCTTACTGGAGCTGTTTCTCAGCATCCAGTCAGAAACACATGGCGTCTCTAAAAAAAAAAAAAAAAAAAAAAAAAGTAAATTGGGCTCTTAATTTTGTGTAGAGAGATAATTCTGAGTTGAGCCACAAAATATTGTTTACTAAAAAATTTTTCTTAGTCAATTATTCAGTTGATATATATTATGCATCTAACTCTTTTAAGCCTGCTATCAAGCAGCTCAATTCTGTGGGTAAACCAATTGTTAGAAAAGTTACCCAAAACTTCTGGAAATACATTCCGTCAGTGTTCTCCTTTATTAATGTAAAAGTTTTTTGCACATACCTATAATACCTGAACAGAATGCTAAGAAACTGGAACTCAAATACCCAGTGTTAGGAAATCACTTATTATTGGGGGAGAGAGGGGCAGAGAAGAATGTTTAACTAACTGAGCTTTTCAAAAGCTCAATAAAACCCCCACACATCATATATATACTGAGTGGCCAGATTATTATGATCTCTGAATGCATAATAATCTGGCTACTCAGTGTATATCCTATATAATAAAAAGCTAGTATGCAAATTGTCCCCTTGACCAGGAGTTCAACCAGCAGGTAGGCCGGCCAACCGCCCATGTCCCCCAGGCCAGGCTGGCCAGACGCCACCCATGCATGAATTCATGTACTGGGCCTCTAATATATACAGTGGTACCTCAAGATACAAGTGCCCTAACATACGAGATTTTTGAGATACGAGCCATCAAGCAAGCGATTTTTGCTTTGAAATATGAGCAACATTTGAAATAGGAGTAATTGTGCCGATCGGCTGGCTACACACAACCCACCAGTTTACTATGACTCAGTTGTCTCATAGTTTCCCATGCCTCAAGGTTACGGAACGATTTAAACTCATATCTCAAGGTACCACTGTATATATATATTCCCTGAGTGGCCAGATTACTATGGGTTCAGAGATTACTATACTGTGTGTGTGTGTGTGTGTGTGTGTGTGTGTGTGTGTGTGTGTGTGTGTATGTATAGTAATAAGGCTTCTACTAATTATATATATACATATATATGTATAAATAATTAATATAATTGAGCATGATGATTGAGGGCTTGGTAAATACCAGCTGTCAGGCATTGGGCATTGTGGTGTTCAACCCTTCAGTTATCGCATTTAATATCCTTAGCGTTATGAGGCTGGTACCACTATTTTTATAATTACAGGTGAGTGAAGACTTTTGGTGGTGAACACACTATAGAGTATACAGATAGCAAGTTATACCGCTGTACACCTGAAATGTATGTGATGTTATTAACCAGTGTCACTCCTCAAACTGCAGTTTAGGAGGAGTGAGTGATATGCGCATGGACAAAAATAATACGTGGAGAACCCATAGGCGCCCCACTCTGGAGCAGGACTCATGTGACACTGCTGCGCTGCCCACTTAATGTCTGAACATTCACAGTGATTCAGCCCGTTGTCCACCGCCTGCAAGAGATGGAGTTGGGAACCACGGCCATACCTTTTCCTCTTGTTCCGTTAGGTCTCCTTCTCCTCGGTTATTCTGGCCCACCCCTCTGTAGACTCATGACACCCTGCCCCAAGGTGTGTTTCCTGATTGAACACCGAAAGTTTGTATCTTTTCTCCTTACTGCCTTGCTAAACCCTGATTAGTCAGCTAGAAGAAAGACAGAAGATCTAAATCAGTTTTTATCTTTCTACCTGAGGCCATAGAATTGTGCCTGAAGCTACCTGCTAAGAGTTTTTATGCATACTTTTATCTCTTTTCCATTCTTAGCTTATCTTTTCACTATCTCTGAATATAAAATATTATCACAACAAGTTTAAATAGCGTGTGATGCCTGCAACTCTTTAATTTTCTCTTGTTTGGAAGCCAATGTGACACTTTTAAAATACGCTATTGAATGAGCTACAGATAACCAACATGCTGTAATAATGAGCACCTCAGTTTCCAGCGTCTTCATATGCTTTTGCTGTTATCTCTGCAATTCTTAGCCAGTGCGTTCCAAACAATGGACGGAAATGCATTAGTAAGTCGGGAGAATTTTCCTGTGAAATATAGCCCAACAGAGCTAATGAAACAGATAATTCTCACATCAAAGATAACCCTAGGCTATGCGTTATTTTGGAGCCACTTAAAAAGGAGTGAAAGTTAATTTCAACTTTGTAGTAAAAGTATCTTTCAAGCCGAGATGCCATTGTTCGACTCTTACTGAGTATAGTTATGAAAAACAATGCTTAATCCTTTCTTAGGAAAAAAATGGATTTAAGTCCATATTCACTCTTTGGGGAAAAAAATATGAGGAAATCAAATAAGGTTTAAAAGTGTTGTGTTGAGTGGCTTTCCTTATTTATTTTTTTGGCAAACAATTGTTACAGCTACATTTTACACTGACAAAGGCTTTCTTCATGAATGATAAATGACGAAAGGTATTGCAAGTGCCTTTTCAAAATAAATACAAAAAAGTGATTGAAAAATCTGCCTCGAAAAAGAACTGGCTCCTTTTGAATTGCTAAGGACATTCTACAGGGCGGATGGCGATGGAGACAAAAAGTGTGCAAAGTATTGTGGGTTTTTAATTGGTTCGCCACACAGAGACCCAATGGCAGTAGCAGCAGCATCCGTACTGTGAAATGAAGAAATGTGAAGTTATAATTTACAACTAATTGCATTTCATGTTAAAATGAATAGCCAAACAATAAGTACTTCTAACAATCTACCATGCAGAAGACTAGATATTGTATGTCTTAGCTTGTGCTGGTACAACCAAACACCCCGACTGGCTGGCTTAAACCGTAAACATTTATTTCTTATAATTCTGGAGGGCAGAAAGTTCGACATCAGGTGCTAATCTGGTCAAACTCTGATGAGAGGCCTTTTTTTGCTTCCAGATGCCTACCTTCTTGTATTCTTACATGGTGGGGAGAAGAGAGAGAGAGAGAGAGAGAGAGAGAGAGAGAGAGAGAGAGAGAGAGAGAGAGAGAGAGAGAAAGAGAGAGAGAGAGAGAATGAGAATGAATCATGTGCTCTCTTTTTTAAAAAAAATATATTTTATTTATTTTTTACCAAGAGGAAGGGAGAGGGATAGAGAGTTAGAAACATCGATGAGAGAGAGACATCGATCAGCTGCCTCCTGCACGCCCCCCACTGGGGATGTGCCCGCCACTAAGGTACATGCCCTTGACTGGAATCGAACCTGGGACCCTTCAGTCCGCAGGCTGATGCTCTATCTACTGAGCCAAACCGGTTTCGGCCTGTGATCTCTCTTTAAAAAGGCACTAACCCTATTATGAGGATCCTACCCTCCTCTGACTCTGATTATATTCCAAAGGCCTCATGTTCTAATACCATCACCTTGGGAGTTAGGGCCTCAACATGAAAATTTTGGGAAGACACAAGCATTCAAATCCTAACACTATGTCAAGTGCAAAAAGCCTTTTTTACAACATACTGCACACTCTCAAGTTTTAGTAGGAGCTCAATACTTTCATAAGTTAAAGATTGTTTGCCAAATTAAGTTTTGGGGTCAAAAACTTTTTAAAGATGAGCTGGGTCTGGATACAACTCTCTTCAGTGGGGTACTGCATGAGAAGAAAATTCTAGAAAACAGATGAGATCAGAAAAAGAAAATCAGCCCAAGACATTTTTTTTAATTGGATGCATGCTTCTGATCTCCGAGTGTTCAATTTACCAAGTAGCTTTGCCTAATTAGAAGGTCTTGAGATAAGTTTGCTATTTTTTGAATCTGAGTGATCCACCAAAGAAAAATGTTGGTTATTGCTATGAACACTTTTAATTCTTAATCAGTGTTTACTTGATTGGCTAAACTACCAGATTTTTCTCAATGTGATAATGCTTGTTTTTGTAAAGGGGTTACAGAAGTGCACAACTGCGGGTTTCAGTTAGTTTGTAAAAGCAGATTTCATGTTTTGAGAACATTCCTGGAAATGCATGCTTCTTGCCTGATCTGATCTTTTTGTTTCAGTCCTTTCCTATGAGGGCTTTGCTTTGATTGAACATCCCCACATTTATTTAGCTATGTAGGTTTCTAACATCCTATTTAATGAGAGAGGAATATGCTAATTATCTGTTACGCCATGAGGCATAAGGACCGATCATGTAACCACTGATCATGGATCTGCAGGAGGGTGGGGCGATGAACTACAAGCAGGCGGTGGAGAGCTACAAGAGAGGGCAGGCAGCAAGCAAGCAGGAGGCAGAGAGCAACAGGAGGGAGCAGGGCAGCAAGCTATGAGGTGGGAGAGTTATAGGAGGGTGGGGCAGTGGGTAGAGAGCTACAGGAGGGCAGGAGAGAGCTACTGGATCACAGATTCCTGCACAGGGCTACTAGTATTAGATACATGTTTATACGTGTTTGCCTGATAGCCAAAGAGGCATTATTTTGGATTGAGGAGGAGAAATTTTCTCCTCCATCATTTTATATTAATTTAAATTAAATTGACTATGGCCATCTGCTGCAAATATTTTCTTACATTTGAAGGAGATTCTAAAACTATGTCACCATAATCCAGTCTTTTGGTATTATATTGTGATTGTGTAGTAGCCTCACATGGTTTGAAAGTAAAAGAAGATAGAGAACACCCTCCTAAATATTTATAGCCAGGTTTATATGACATTGCCAATTTAATTTTCATGTATTTGTTTTGTGTAAACGTATTAGTATTTGCTGGTTACCTCAGGTGGGTAACTACAGCTTGGAGGGTCCCTGTCCTGAAGGGTTTTGTAGCTAATGGGAGCAAAAATGCTTTTAAACAAATAAGTGTGTAAAAGCACTTACTAGCTCCTCTGGATACTGAATAAGTGGGAATATAGAGGTGAGTTTTGAGAGAATGGAGTTTAGTAATAAAGTGTGCACACAATCTCATTTTAACTGATAATGATTACAGTGAAAGACTGGCTTTTTACTAATACATTGTTTTCAACCCATGGGATAAACAATGAGCCCGAGAATGTATGAATTTAGGGCTAAGTCTATAGACATGAGGTTGGACAAACAAGAGTTAATCACCAGGAAGGAATAACCCAATTATCTATAGCTGCATAGCAAATCAACCAGAAACTTAGTAGCTTAAAAGAGCAATTCATCATTGTTACATATTACAGTTGCCCTTGAACATGAAGTGGGTTTAGAGTGCAACCCACCACACAGTCAAAAATATGTGTATAAGTTTTAACTCCCTCAGACCTTAACTACTAATAGTCTACTATTGACCAGAAGCCTTACTGATAACATAAACTGTCCATTAACACATATTTTGCATGTTTTATAGATTATATAAGGTATGCTAAAGCAAAAAAAATGTTAAGAAAATTATAAGGAAGAGAAATACATTTGTAATATTTATTTAAAAAAAAATTGCATGTAAGTGGATCCACACAGTTCAAACCCGGGTTGTTCAAGAATCAGTTGTGTTTTGTCACTCAAGGATTAGGGCAAGGACAACGTGTCTCTGTTCCATATGCCTGTGACCCCAGGAGAAATAATTAAAAAGTTCTTCCTCTGTCTCTCCCTCCCTCCCTCACTCTCTCCCTCCCTCCCTCCCTTCTTCTCTCTTTCTCTCCCACTCCCAGCATTCATGAGATTATGCCAATCATTGTATGGTAGACACAATGATTCCAAGAATCCTCATTCTTATGCTCAAAGTCTTGCTAGGATGATAAGAGAAAAAAAATTATCAAGGGGTAAATTAATATGCTGACAAGAAAAGCTTTAGAAAAGGAGATGCACATGCACTAAATTTTAATATGATGATAGAGACGATATGTATTTGTCCTTGAGAAGGTGATACAGTTTGAAACCATTGGAACTTTCTGTGATTAGTGTTGGAAACATTATTATATATTTCATGTTGATTCGCTCATGTCCATACTTTCACAGAGAGAGAAGGCAGCAGTCCAAAGAGTGTGCCTTTTACGTTTTCTTCTGTAGGGCTCCTTCTCTTACAGAGACGGGGTGCAGCAGGTCTCATCTTGAAAAGGTCTTCAGTAGAAACTATCTATAAAAGTGATCTTTGCTAAATTAGTTCCTCTCTCCCTCAAATACCTCTCCTTTTCAAACAGACTATTTCCTGACTTGGTGTCAAGTCTAACTCCTACCTGCTTCTACTCTCACTCTGACTTTGAAGCTTAAAACAGCAGTGATAAAGCATCTTAACTTCGTCACGTGACCAGGGCCAAAAGTGGGGAGGGAATACCACCCACATTTTATGCGATGTTGCAGCAAAATAGCGAGGACTCGGGATATTCCAGTGGTTCAGCCCTTCTTTCTGCTCGTGTCTATGGCTTTGTGACTTTGCTCTACTCTGCCTACTGTATACATATTCTGTTGTTGTTGATTTCAGAGAGGAATGGAAAGAGAGTAAGAGAAACATCAATGATAAGAGTCATTGATCGCCTGCCTCCTGCATGGCCCCACACTGGGGATGGAGCCCACAACCCAGGCATGTGCCTTGACCGGGCATCAAACCATGACTTTTTGGTTCATAGGTTAACACTCAACCACTGAGCCATGCTGGCTGGGCTACTCTGGATCTTGTAAATATACTCTGTCACCTCCTGTTCATGATGTTCCACATGCCTCATCACAAATAGTTGTGTTTTCCCACTAGCAAGCATGATAATGCTGTGTCATATCACTCTTTTTATTTGCATTGTACTGCGTTTTGAATTTCAGTCAGCACAGGTAGTCCCAATAAATGCATTGGAAATGTGCTGTCATTGTGACAGCCACATCAAATAACCCTGTCAACCATATCAAATTAAAATTTCCCATTCTCATAGTTAAATGCCTACCACTTCACAGTCATTGGGGGAAAATCTAGTGATATAGAACCAAACAATGGCAATAGCTAAGTTTATCAAATTACTCAGATAATCAATCACTCATTGCCAGAGTATTTCATTACTCATAAAATGATATGCCTGGCCCATGGCAAGTACTTTATAAATGACAGACATTATTCCTATTTGAAAGGCAAATCGTGTTTTTTATTCTTTATTCATCTTTTCCCCTTCAGGCTTCTCTGTGCATTTTTCCATGATTCCATTTCCCCAATAATTAAAATATGCCCTTGAGAGCAATGACTTCATGTTGGCTGTGTAATCTAAGGACAGCTCTTAAAGGTCCCTTCATCTAAACTTCTGTATAGCCAAAACCGGTTTGGCTCAGTGGATAGAGCATTGGCCTGGGGACTGAAAGATCCCATGTTTGATTCCGGTCAAGGGCATGTACATTGGTTGCAGGTGCATCTCCAGCAGGGGGTGTGCAGGAGGCAGCTGATCAATGTTTCTCTCTCATCGATGTTTCTAACTCTCTATCCCTCTCCCTTCTTCTCTGTGAAAAATCAATACAATACATTTAAAAAAATTAAACTTCTGTATAATCTATACTCAGTAGGATCCAGAGGAGAATAGCATAGAAAATCAAGACTCGTTAGCAGTTTGGGGTTGCAATTCCTTCAGTTGCTTGAAGCTTGTTATACTTGCAGAATCCGAGTTAGTGGAGAGTTGAAGAAAGGAAATACTTTGATACGAAGCAGATCATGAATATTAGGAGTCATTTAACCATGTGTCTATGTGACTATAGACACAAGCATTAAACCTTTTTAAATTAAATTCAAAATATCGTGGCATATGGAGGTGGCTTCCATTTTGGACGTGTGGCAGTTAACCGGTTCAAATATTCTAGGGTTTTGCTACTCAAAGTGTGGTCCAGGGACCTTCAGCATCCCATCCTCTGGAGGTTTGTTAGAAATGCAGAATCTTAGGCCCCAGCCAAGCCCAACTGAATCAGTCTTCATTTAATCAGTAATGGGATTTAATCGAGACCATTCATGAGATATGTCCGAAGGAGGGAGGCAGGGAAGGGAGAAAGCTGTTGATGGAGCCTCCAGCCTGACCCAGCAGTGCCCGCTGTTTGCATAGGGGTCTAATCCAATACTTACACCAGCCCCCCAAAAATGGTTAGGCACAGAGTCTGCATTTTATAGCTAAGGGCACAATAGCAAGTGTCAGTGCTATTAAAACCTGCTTCTGGTTCTTCCTTTCTTCACTTCATGCTGATTCAGTCATGGAAGTGATTGGCTGCCAAATCCACAGTATGTTTTATTTAGATAAATAGCATTCGCCTCCAGATATTTACAGTCGTGCTGTCTCCTTGTGCTTTCACGGTGTCTCCAGAGCTGTTTTCCTCTAGTTACAGTGCAGACAGAAAAGCTTAGATTCTGTCATTACCAAAAGGTCATTTCCAGCTTCTTTGCGTTTATTTTCCTAGAATGAGTTCCAATCTGCTTGCAATTGTGCTCAGCAACAAGCACAGCCCGGGATCCGTGCTTTCACCTGCATCTGTCCCAGATGTGGGGTTTTTGAAATATGAACCCCAGATATTTCTGGACAGGGCATCTGAAAGTCTCCTTTCCATCTGCACACTTCTCACCCTTCTGGGACCTGAGACCTCATTTTGCAATGAGAAGGCCCTCCTTCTGTCTTTCTTGCTCCAGAATCTAAATGCTATTATAGTGGTACCTCGAGATACGAGTGCCCTAACATACGAGATTTTTGATATACAAGCCATGGAGCGAGCGATTTTTGCTTTGAAATACGAGCAACATTTGAGATAGGAGTACAATCTCGTGGATCGGCCCGCTGCACACAACCCACCAGTTTACCACGACTCAAGCGTCTCATAGTTTCCCACGCCTCAAGGTTACAGAACAAATTAAACTCATATCTCAAGGTACCACTGTACTTTATTTTGAAATCACTTTACATGGTTAGGTTTTTTTTTTAATGTGAAGCTACATTTTTAAGTTTGAGACTGCCTGAAAAACCTCTGAAATAATATTTCATAGAGCAATTAAATAGAGACAGTGAACATAATGACTTATAATTCTAGGGCGCCAATTATTTGTGAAATATACAGGCCGAATGGGGAATATAAAGAAATGGCTCAATTTCACTGAGAGTCAATGATGTATCTAGCATGTGTGAGATGTTCATATATATTATCAGAAATCATCCCTATATCACCATACATTATCAATCTTATTTTATCTCAGCAGATATTCATCTAGATTACCAACAATCCTTGCTACAAAAGAGTATTAGGGTTACAGAAGATAAGAAGCTGAGAAAACAAAGATTGTAGAGTATTGATTGGTCTAATTTTATATGGTAATTTTATGTTCTTCAAAATGGAGTTCCACTGAAAGTTTTAAAAAATGCACTTATCACATGAAGAGAGTTAACCAAAATATAAGTGAAAGGGGGAATAATTATTTTCTTACTTGAAAAAGAACACCATATGTTTCTAGATAAGGCATTTGAAAAGCATCTCTTGTGGTTTTCATCTGCACACTTGCTATCCTTATGTATCTTCAGCGGCCTGGAATCTCATCACTACTTTCTAATAACTCTGATATTGATTTAGTCAAGGCTAAGCTGAAGTGTCAGTTGTATGGTTTCTTTAAAAAATAAATATTGATTTTCATATATATCCTGCCTAAAGTAGCATTGCAATTAAGAAGAGTATGATTATATTGGGAAAGTTCTTCGAATTTAGTTGGAGACAATGTACGAAATGAAATAGCAATTAAAACTCAAGATGCTCTTTTGACATGGGACTATTTTCCCTTCTGTGAGAGGATCTGCTGCAATATTGTGAGTGAACTTGCCTTCTGAACCCAACTAAGAAACCCAGGTCCCCAACCTGAAGCAATAAATTCATTTTCCTTTTTTATTATCTTATATTCTTTCTAAAAAATAGCTGGTTGCAACCTTGTTCCCTTTAAAGCAGTGGTTCTCAACCTTCCTAGCAATGAAAATAATTTTATGGTTGGGAGTCACCACAACATGAGGAACTGCATAAAAGGGATGTGGCATTAGGAAGGTTGAGAACCACTGCTTTAAAGTGTTCATGGAAAGTGGCCCCTCATGGATAATGTGACAGAGTAAACAGTCTGCCCCCTGCTGTGGGAACACCAAATGTGTCAAAGAGGGAAAGTCTGAAAGAGTGTGGTTTCAGTGTCAATGGAGAAAGTAGGCGTCAAATCTTTGAGTTCTTCATTTCCACTCCACTAACAATCCTTCAGAACACTTCCTTGATAACTGCTTCCTATGTCCACAAGTCTATTAATTCACTAAATGAGTGCAAGTTGAGTAGCTTGAATATCAACAACCATGCTAGATGCTAGGCATGTAAAGATAAGTATAAGTAAATATGTCACTCATAGGATCTTATAGTCTATTAGAGAAAGTAGACATCTCCTAATATACAAAAACCCAGGGTATATAACACCCAAAATGACCGAAGACTCCACCAACCAGAAGTCAGTGTTGTGTTTCCATGGCGATCCAGCACTGACTGCCAAGGGGGCTGGGGATCAGGCCTGGAGAGAGGCCTGGGAAAGAGAAGCAGGTCTGATCTGTAGCCTCTGTGGCAGCTGTTGATCAGCACTTGCCTCTCTCTTTTGCTTCGGGCCTGGCCAGAAGCCATGCCTCTCCTTCTCTTGGGCCTCCACTGGGGCTGCTTATCAGCCCTGCCTGGCTGATCAGCAGGCCCATTGATAAGCCCAGAGATGCTGACTGGCAGAGAAACTGAACAATCAGAACTAAATCTGGGTAAAGTATGAGGAGCCAATGGTTGCCTAGAAGGCGGAGATTTTGATGCTGACTGTCATAGAAACTGACCAGTCAGAACCTATCTGGGTGAACTGCAAAGGCAGAAACTAAGGTGGTGACTGAGAAGGGGTTTTAAAGGCAATAGCTATTTGGTGTAAGATGTAAGGAAATGGTTCAATTTTTTAATGACCAGTTTGACAGTATAGTGCATATGTCTGGCTATCAGTCCAGATATAGGGATTATGTATTTTTGTCTGCCAAGAACATCTCCTCCTGATGAAAAAGGCCCTCCCCACCCCCAATTAAGCAACACTATCCTATATGATATATCTATACAACTAAAAGGGTAATATGTTAATTAGACTGGGTTGACCAGCCATCTTCTGGATGTCCAACTTTCTTCCAGACAAAGGCATGGTGTTGGGGCTGAGGCAGAGGCCATTAGGGGCAAGATCAGACCAGCAGGGGAGGGGAGTTGAGGGCAAGATCAGGTATGCAGGAGAAGGCAGTTGGGAGAGAGCTCAGGCCAGCAGGGGAGGGCAGTTAGGGACAATCAGGGAGGCAGGCAGGTGAGCGGTTAGGAGCCAGATTGCGAAAGGGATGTCCGACTACCGGTATAAGCCTGATACCTGTTTTAGGGCCTAAACTGGCAGTCAGACATCCTCCAATGGGTTCCCAATTAGAGAGGGTGCAGGCTGGGCTGAGGAAACAACCCCCACCATGCATGAATTTTGTGCACGGGGACCACTAGTGAATAAATAAAAGAAATACAATTTTACTCTTCATTGTATCATTATCTTTTTTTTTCTCTCACCCTAGGATACATTTTTATTAATTTTAGAGAGAGAGAGAGGAGAGACATTGATTGGTTGCCTCCCATATGCACACTCAGTGGAAATCAAACCCACAACCTGGGTATGTGTCCTGACCGGAAGTCAAATCCCTGGTCCTTAGGTGCATGGGACTATGTTCCAACCAACTGAGCCACAGAGGCCCAGGCTCATTGTATTGTCTGAATGGCAGTTATAACCTGAAATGGTCTAGGTGATTTTGTGTCTTCTACCAGAAAGTAAATTCTTTGAGGGCAGGGATCTGGCACACAGTAGGGTCCCAATAGGAATGTGTTTAACAGATATACAGTGGTACCTCGAGATACGAGTGCCCTAACATACGAGATTTTTGAGATACGAGCCATCGAGCGAGTGATTTTTGCTTTGAAATACGAGTAACATTTGAGATAGGAGTAATCGCGCGGATTGGCCAGCTGCAAACGACCCACCAGTTTACCGTGACTCGAGCGTCTCATAATTTCCCACCCCTAAAGGTTACAGAATGAATTAAACTCGTATCTCGAGGTACCACTGTACTAGGTCTTTAAAGGGGACTCAAGGACCCATAAGTCAATAAATCGCTCTAGGACTACAGATGTTTCCTGCTTCTCTCTCTTGAAGCTTATCTGTGCAATTGTATCATTTCTATGACTGTCAGGTCAAGCTTCCCTCTCGTCTTCTATGGCCGATCTGCCCACAGTGGCATCGCAGTAAAAGAGAATGATCATATTGTGACTGTGTTGTGTACACTGTCTCAGTGTAGACCTGCGGATGCTGACCCAGAGCATTCACTATGGCTTGTCTCCCTGTGATGCTGCCTTTTCCATTTAGGACTTCAGAGCCCAAGGGTCCATCATAAAGGAACTAGGGCCCCAAATCTGAGCATGACTGAATCTCAGCTCACTCACTTACTGGAGTGCGTGAGTTATCAATGGCTCTGACTCTCAGACTCATCTGTAAAGCAGGAAGGTAGTAGTACCCTCTTCCCAACATTGATGTTTATAAAATGCTTCACGTTTAATGTGCGTGAGTTGACTCTGCCCTTGTGTGACTGGTGTTTGGAGATTAGCATCCTGTTTCCTGAGTTGAGTTTATTCTAAGTCATTCCTCCTCCTGTGTGGTAGGACTTGAACTTTACCACTTTTTAAAAAGTATATATATCTTATTGATTTTTTACAGAGAGGAAGGGAGAGGAACAGAGAGCTAGAAACATCGATGAGACAGAGACATCAATCAGCTGCCTCCTGCACGCCCCACACTGGAGATGTGCCCGCAACCAAGGTACATGCCCTTGACCAGAATCGAACCTGGGACCTTTCAGTCCGCAGGCCGACGCTCTATCCACTGAGCCAAACCGGTTTTGGTGAACTTTACCACGTTTACCCCCCATGTTGTTGCCTTCTGATATTGGAACCAGGGAGTCACAGCCTTTCCACAGCAGGCAAAGCAGGCAGTATCTGCGTGTCTGACCGGGGGAAGCTTCAGGAAAGTGGGAGAAGGAGGCCAGGCTTGAAGTCATATATTCAAGAGACTGTTGTCAGCGCTTCTCGCATGAGTCACCAACAGCCATGCAGCTGTGGCGTCTCTGGGTTCCCCGAGCACTGAAGTCAATAAAGAAAAAAAGCAAAAGATAATGAGCTCTTTGGGGTACGTTTAATGACAGCCTAAGAGGAATGTTTTGTTGGGGAAGTGGTGGATAGCGTTTTGTGTTTGTTTTTCAGAACCACCCTGTCAAACTAAATGTAGTAGAAACGCCATGGAAGTCATTAATGAGAAAGATCGCGCTAAATGCGACTATAATTCTATTCATTTGAAACCATGAATTCGAACTAATTTGCTGGAAGCAGCCCAGGCTGAAAGTTTGCAGGACCCTCATCATGTTCTGCCGAGCGTCTAAACTTCTTGGGTGGGCAGCAAGGATGACTTTATCAATCTTGTGTTTGCAGTGATTTGTATCTAAAAAAGACCATGTTATAGTGAATCAGGTAACTTCTAACTAACACATTTTGTTTAAAATAGGCATGAAATGATCCATGTAGCAGTTTCTAAGGCTTGTTTTAGAGATAATGCCTGATTCATTTTTTAGCAAACATAGAATACAAATTTGTGTTTATCTTTTCCTTCTCAAATTATATCTTCTTGGTCAGAAATTAGCATTTGCATGAGGCTTAGTTTATAGAAGTCGTATGTCTTCAAATGCATTTATTCCCAAAGTAGCATTTTTGCACTTCATATTCCTTGCCTATGCTGAGTCTAAAAATAATAAAAGAACAATATTAGGATTCAGTAGACACATACTATTACTGACTAATGCCTCTATGATACTGTGCAAGGTAATTAAAATCTCTGAACCTTGATTGATGCCTAGAATTGTTGTACAGAATAAATATGCAGCATAGCTGAAAGGCATATCACATGTAATACAGCCCATGTAAAAGGCATGGTGCATGTAATGTAATACATGCAAGAAGCATAGCACACGGCTTGTCCCAAGCAGACACTGAGACAAGGATCCCTGGGCAAATGATTTATTAAAGATGTGCTTCCAGCCGAGACCGGTTTGGCTCAGTGGATAGAGCGTCAGCTTGCGGACTGAAGGGTCCCAGGTTCAATTCTGGTTGGGGGCATGTACCTTGCTTGCGGGCACATTTCCACTGTGGGGCGTGCAGGAGGTGGCTGATTGATGTCTCTCTCTTATCGATGTTTCTGACTTTCTATCTCTCTCCCTTCCTCTCTGTAAAAAATCAATAAAATATATTGTTAAAAAAATGTGCTTCCTGCCCTAGCCAGTTTGGCTCAGTGGATAGTGTGTTGGCCTGTGGACCAGAGAGTCCCAGGTTCAATTCCAGTCAAGGGCAAGTACTTCGGTTGCAGGCTTCTCTCCAGCCTGGACCTTGGCCAGGGTGTGTGCAGGCGCCAACCAATTGTGTTTTCTCTCACATCAGTGTTTCTCTCTGTTTTTCCCTCTCTCTTCTACTCTCCCTAAAAAAAAAAAAAAAAAAAAAAAAATTAAAAAAATGAGAAGAGAATCAATGGAAAAATATCCTCGGGTAAGGATTAAGGATTAACAAAAACATCCAACAACAAAAAGTGCTTCCAGGAGAAAGGAGGGAAAGCCTGGGGGAAGGAAGACTGCAAAGAGGAGAGAAACCAGGCCATGATTTCACTGTGATTCTGTAGCAAGGAGCTGCGTTGTGCAAATCGTGCTTCAGAATCAGCCAAGACCTAAGAGAGCAGGGCCTCCCTCCTTCCCGCTCTTTCTCAGTTTGGCTCCAGGATACAGCGTGGCCCCAAACTCACAGGCACTTTCCATCCTCTGCCCCAGTGCACACCGGGGCTCCAGCGACCCCGAAGCCAGCATCCCGAGGCGAGTCACAAAAGCAGGCCATTGGATGAAGCCAACACTTACTGAAGCAGTGAGAGACCCCAGCAGCTGGTGTGACTGGGCGACAACGGGTCCCAGGCAGAGCATGGGAGGGTGTTAATAATGCACAACAAATTCTTAATAAGTTCTCTTCCCTTTGCTTTCCTGAACACTCGCCACTTCCGTCAGTCACACTAGCCTCCTAGTCCGTGAAGTCTTGCTATCAGAGATGCTCTACTTCTTGGCTTTCCAGTGGCTGCACGTGACCAGCTGTGAGAATGTGCTGTGCCCACACGTGACCAGCTGTGAGAATGTGCTGTGCCCGCAGGAACAGGGACAGGAGTCGTGACTTAGGAAACTGAGATGCTTTAGGCGTGTTTGGTTTGCTGCGTGTCTCACAGCCACGGCTCTCGTTAGCAGTTGCTACAGAGCCATCTCAACCACGGCGCTTGTGTTATGTGATGATTAGTAAGATGCTATAATCTGATCTTAAAATTTTGACATATATTCAAATTAGCTTTGGCATTTGCAGGCAAGGTAAATGATTCGGTGTGCTGGAAATTCCCGGTTCTGACAAATGTATCACAGAGGCAACTGGATTAAAGGTGAGAACAAGAAGCAACTAGCAACTTAGATACGAAATTAAATTCAATGGCCTCACCCAAAACATTGCAAATGCCGTCCCAGACGCAGGTCCATTCAAAGCAAATGCAATCAAGAGCCAAGGAAACAAGAAGGAGATGGCTTTGGGCCATTATCGTGACATCCTATTGATCAGGCTGGACTGTGACACGCTGATTGTGGGTTTCCCCTAACCCCCCACATCTCCAAATTGCTGGAGAGAAACAACTGTCCTGTGATCCCCTCCCTATGGGGCAGGGCCCCGCTGAGGCTCCCCAAATGTGAACCAGGTCTGAAACACCACATTGCCTGCCCCCAAATAGCTAGCTGGACCTCAGGCCAAAGGCAATGTTTCCCCAAGCTCTGTTGACTGAGCCGCGTGGCAGGAAGTGACATTTACTTTTCATTCATTCAGTAACTCTCTTGTCTGGCAGATAATCTCCGCAAACGCTTAGGAGAGCAGATGGAGTGTACACTGTGCCTGACAACCCATGCGGCCCTCCACCCGTGCCTGGCACAGGGAACTGTCACTGCGACCAAGCTCTTCAGGGTTGTCCTTAGTCACCCAGAACTCATCTCTGGGGAAATCGCCGGCCCCCGTGCTCAGGAACACCGGGGAAAGGGCCAGGGTACCCCTTGATCCTAGGGTTTTAGAGGCCTTTCTGAGCTGATTATCTCTGCGTTTAAAAATGGCAACAAAACAGACAGCATCTGGAGCCCGTCGAGAACACTCCCAGCACAGCTTGTGTTATCGGAGCGGCAAACTGCCTCCTTCTAGGACAGGAGGGCCTCCGGGAGGGGGGATCTGTAACACGGAGAAGTAAACAAACACAAATGGATGAAGCTTCGGGGTGGCAGTTATTCGATTTGGTTCTGGAATTTGGCTTGGGTCTGTTCCACACCAGGACTCTGAGTTCAGAGAAGGGACTGCTTTGCTAGTATGAACTGAATCCCAAGGACAAGAAGTAGCCAAAACCAGTTTGGCTCAGTGGATAGAGCATCGGCCTGCAGACCGAAAGGTCCCAGGTTTGATCCTGGTCAAAGTCATGTACCTTGGTTGCGGGCACATCCCCAGTGGGGGGCGTGCAGGAGGCGGCTGATCGATGTTTCTCTCTCATTGATGTTACTAACACTCTATCCCTCTCCCTTCCTCTCTGTAAAAAATCAACAAAAAATATATTTAAAAAAAAAAAAAAGAAGTGAAAAATGTCTCCCCTGTCTCACCTGCCAACTGGTGTGGTTTAACATGGAAAACATAGATTTCATTTTTTGCTAGAACCTTGCTGGCACATATTGAAAAAAAAATGGAACTCTATTTGTTTATCATGTAATTATGTGTTTATGACACTTGCTGTGCAAAGCACATTTCTTTTTAGCATAAATTCCCTAGCTTTTCCCAGAGAAACCATATGCGTTTCAGAGCCCACACAGTAAACACAAATCAATATTTTCTGCCGCTAGTAGTTTTCACATAAGAATGCCTGCTTATTGCTCTAAAGTCTGCCAGGAGGCAGGTTTCCCAAATTACTATTAAAGCCCGTATTGACCCAGTGTTTAAAGCAGATGTTTGCTTCAACTTTTTTTTCTTTTTTACAGAAGGATTCAGTGTAGAATGCCTGTAATAATGATCTTGATCATTTATTCATTTGGTACATTTGTATTGAATACCTACCATACCTGGTATATATTTGCTGCTAATATCTTTGAGTTTTTCTGTATTGTATTCTAATTGCTTCCTGCTTCTCATTCTTTTCTCTGCCTCTGTTTTGGAGGAAAAATCTAGAAGTCACACAGGGACCTAGCACACAGAATATGCTCCCGGGGTCAAGATGCAGTGGGTCACAGACATTAGCTAAAGATTTCCTTTTGCTCCTAGAGGGCTGAGTTCTCAATAAACACAGCTTTGCTTGACTTTTTTTAAAAAATATATTTTATTGATTTTTTACAGAGAGGAAGGGAGAGGGATAGAAAGTCAGAAACATCGAAGAGAGAGAGAGAGCGATCTGCCGCCTTCTGCACGCCCCACACTGGAGATGTGCCTGTAAGCAAGGTACATGCCCCTGACCAGAATCGAACCTGGGACCTTTCAGTCCTCAGGCCGACGCTCTATCCTCTGAGCCAAACCGGTCTCAGCTTTGCTTGACTTTTAAGAAGTTTATTTATTGACTATGGCCAATACCCTAAATCTGATGGCTATTTCTTGTGATTTGAAAACCCGTGGAGAATCTTTTACTCTTCTATTGAAAGTCAGCTTTAAATTACCGAGAATAAATAGGTTTTTTCCTTGCTAAGTGGAGACTAGAGGACCCTGGGAGGGAGTTGGAAAGGGAAGCATTCTCGTGTAGAATGTGTCAAAACCTACTTGTAGAAAATTTTCAACCCAAGAGTTAGAAGAAATTGAAATCTGTTGCCCAGTGGTTTACAATTCAATTTCTTTACTTTTAAAAACTATTAGTAGTGGAAAATTTTCTTCAAAGGAGAGCATCCTAAATACCCAATAGAGTGGTACCTCGAAATATGAGTTTAATTCGTTCCATAACCTTGATGCTTGGGAAACTATGAGATGCTCGAGTCCTGGTAAACTGGTGGGTCGTGTGCAGCCGGCCAATCCGCGCGATTACTCCTATCTCAAATGTTGCTCATATTTCAAAGCAAAAATCGCTCGCTTGACAGCTCATATCTCAAAAATCTCGTATGTTAGGGCACTCGTATCTTGAGGTACCACTGTATGTAAAACTGTATCTTCTATAGTCCAAGGAGAGAGGACCGGTATGGAGTCCAGACAGCAAGTGAGTTGCTGGATTCTATGGAGCCTGTTTGCTCAAAACCTCCCCTCATGCAAAGTCTCTAAACAGCGTCATTGGTTGTTATTCAACTTCCGCTTGATTACATCTCATAACAAGGAATTCCTTGCTCCACAAGGCAGCCTATTTAATCTTTGCACAGCTCTCGGATATTTACATGGGTCTCCTGCATGGCCATTCATTACAAATCACCAGCACAGGAGAGGTTTTCAATACAAATGGGGTCACAAGTAAGGCTCCACTCTTTTTATTTGTTGTCAACTCAGAAAAGGCACTAAGCACTCCAGCAGAAGCATGAGGCAGCAGTTTCTTTGTAAAACCCTTTTGTAACAGGCTTGCCTGGAACGGGCTTAGAGAGTCTTACATGCGAAGTTCCTACAAAGAGACGGATCCCTTGAACAGCATCCAGGATGTGAGATCCCACCTTAAAAAGATGTTTTTCTGAGCCTGAAGTCCTTTGAAACAGTTCGACATTAGAGGGATTATAATGAAAATGCCAATTATAGACCCTTAGCGAGCAAACTTGTTCAGAAACTCGGTTCAAAAAGGGGAGTTCACGGCCAAGGCAATGTTTGTATATTCTCCAGCTCCTCAGATACAAGGCCATCAAGCATTGATTCATCGCAGCCTCTAAGCCCCGCACAAATGCAAATACAAAACACTCCCTTTCAGAGAGAAACCACTCAGAGGGGCTCAGAGAAGAGAGACACAGAGCTTGCTTTCTTCTTTGTTTGCTTTGAGGAGCTCCGGGAGAAAGATCTCGAACATTCTCAGGGCCAGGGAGACAAATGAAAGCGCTGTGTGGATTTTCTCCTGCCGTCTCCCGGCTGCTGCTGCAGGACACAAGTGCCTTCGGGAACAGCTCGCTGCGTGCCGTGCCGAGCATGCTCAGTGGCTCTGCCACCTGTTTTTGTAAACAGTCCGTTGGAGCACAGCCACGCTCATCCATCTCGGTATTGTCCCTTCTGCTGTCACACTGCCATGGCAGACCTGGGTAATTGTGTCAAATGCCTTACAGGGCACAGAGCCTCCACTGTGTCTCTCTGGCGCTTTACAGATAAAGTTGGCTGGCCTGTGCTTTCTTCCTTGTCTTTTTTTCTTTTTTCCTTTTTTGTTGAATTTATTGGGGTGACACTGGTTAACAAAACTATACAGGTTTCAGGTGCACAATTTTACAACACACCATCTGTACACTGTACTGTGTGTTTATCACCCCAAGTCACGTCTCCTTCCATCACCATTTACCCCCCATATACCCTCCTTCACATCCCTCACCTCCCTCACCCTCTATCCACTGGCAGTCACCACACTGTTATTCATGTCCAAGAGTTTTTTTTTTCTTTTTTCCAATCCCCTCCCCCTCCCCCTAACACCCCAAACCCACTGACAGCTGTTAGTGTGCTTTCTGTCTATGAGTCTGTCTCTATTTTGCTTGAAAGACAAGGGCCATATGTTTTCTCTCCTATGTGGAATCTAATGAACAAAATGGCTTGTGCTTTCAAAGTGGTTTCAAACATAATACAACGTAGGACAAAGGGCCAGCAACATGGAATTGGCCAGAGAGACTAGACTACAGATAACTCAGTTTTGTATATCGCTCTTCAGTGGATCTTAAACATTTAGGCCAAGACTCTTTCTATTTGAGGAAACTGAGGCCAGGAGCAGGGAGCAGGAGAGTGGTAGGACCGATGGGAAATTGTCCTGTGAAGAGTCGTTGCATGTGTCACAGCAAAAACATACCTTTGAATGCTTGGGGTCAAAACCCATGCCCAAATGTGAATTTTAGAGAATCTAACCATGTAGCAGCATCGGTCTTATGTTCATTTTATTCATCAGAATTCACAGAATAAAGGCAAAGGGTAGTAATATGATAGCAACAGAGGAATAGAAATTAATTTCAGGCTTTGCCATTTTCTATAATTCATAAATTATTTTTATCTTTCTAAACATCAACTTATCATCTGTAGAATGGGTATTATAATAATGGAAACTACTGAGGATTCTGACATAATGAAAGGTGTACGGTACAGAGTAAGAGTTAAACAAATATCTATAAAGAATTAACAAATAAATGCCTTCTCCTCTCCGCTCAACCCCCCCCCCCCCCCCCGCCACCATCCCTGAGGAAATCCAATACCAGGACAAGGATTAGGTACAAGGAGTTTGTTTGGATGTGATCCCAGGAAGCTGTGGGAAGGAATGGGAATAGAGGAGAAGAAGAAATGGAAGTTAACAAAGGAAGATGGGCACAGTCCCATGGAGATCCTTTTAGAGACCATGTGGAACCTGCCTTCAAATTGTCGCTGTGGGACAATTCATGTCTCTTATTGGGCAGCTGTCACTCCAGTGCCTTTACCTCCCTAGCAGACATTTCCCTGAGCTCAGGGAACAACCCCAGGTAGAGTCAGGGAGCGGTGGTATAAATGGAACTGTCTTAGATGACTTCCAAGGAAGATCTCAGGAATGTGGCTAGGATATCAACTGGGTTTCCTATACCAAACAGATGATACTGCAGTCGCTTTTGTTCCAGTTTCTGCAAATTCTAATCAACAGATATTTCAATCTAGTAGCAATTATGAACTAGACCCTTTACTGAGCATCTGGAGAGATTGTCTTATCAAAGTTTGGTAACCACTTACCAATGTTATTCTAAGTAACACTGATAATGATAAAAGTATCTATCCTATCTAATAAAGAGGCAATATGCTAATTGTCTGCCCTGCCCTCAAAGAAGGCAGCGCCAACAGCCACAAGATGGCAGCATCCAGTCCCCTAAGCTCTGCTGGGGCAGCAAGTGCGCAGCAAGGCTGGGCCTACCCAACGTGCCTGCCTCTGGAGTCCCCCAGTCCCCTAAGCCCCCAGTCACCCAGGGCTGGCCCGAGGCACAGGCAAGTCTAGGATGGCGGCTGTCCAGCTGCCCAGGGCCACCCAAGGCTCAGGTAACCAGGGCTGGCTTAAGTTTGTGCTGCCGGCAGTGGCAGCAACAGGGGTGTCACCTTTCCCTGATTGTCGGGTCGCCTCCCGCCCCTGAGGGCTCCCAGACTGTGAGAGGGAGCAGGCCAGGCTGAGGGATCCCCCCTTCTGTGGATGAATTTTCATGCACTGGACCTCTAGTTTTTATAAAGTTTTCATTGTCTTTTGTTGTTGTTTTTCTAGATAGAGATGAGAGAGATGGAGAGAGAAAAAAGAAGAAAGAGAGAGAGGGATGTGAGAGTGTAATGTCAATTGGTTGCCTCCTGCACATCCCCTACCTACAACTCTGTCATGTGCCCTGGATGGAGAATTGAGCTGGCAAACTTTGAGGACATTGGATGATGCCCAGCCAACTGATCCACGCTGGCCAGGGCAAGAGTGTCTACTTTGTATTTGTATGTCTGCATTCACCAAATCTTTAGTTAATATCCTGAAGTAAATAGAAAGCTGGTAATTTAGGAATAAATTTTGTTGTGAAGAGCATTTGAATATATTCTGTGAAATATACTATAGGTCCACAGAATTTGTTTGAAGTCTATTTTGGAAGACATTTACAAAATGTTCAGGTTCTTCTACTTGACAATTAGACCTAGATCTTTTGTAAAGATTGAAAGTTTAACTCTCTCATCATGGATGTCAAGGGTTAAAAACATCTTAAGTTAAAGTGGAAGGAATATGCTGGATATATGCATTTCCTTTTCTGTTTCCCTAGGCCAGTGTAGGCAAACTCATTAGTCAATAGAGCCAAATATCAACAGTGCAACGATTAAAATTTCTTTTGAGAGCCAAATTTTTAAACTTAAACTTCTTCTAATGTTACGTCTTAAAAATAGACTCACGCAGGCTGTGTTATTTTGTGGAAGAGCCACACTCAAGGGGCCAAAGAGCCGCATGTGGCTCAAAAGTCACAGTTTGGTGACCACCGCCCTAGGCACTTTTGTTAGAGAAATTCACGAAGCTTTGACTACCATTGGGGTCTCAAGTTATCTTTTACTCTGCAAATCATTTTAGAGAGGTGTTGATTAGAAAAGTGGTCTCCAACTTCTAGACTCAGCCTCATTTCAATATAACAATGTACTCTAGAAGCATACTCACTAGCGCAGGAAAAGAAAAAATAATGAAAGAAATTTACAATGTTCTTGAACTGTTTTAGAAGGAACAAAATTTGGTAGTTAAGCAATGCTCCACACTAGAGCAAGAAAGATCCAGAACCCCTCTTCCCACTGTTTTAGAAGTGGATGCCTCCCATTGGTTGAATCCCACCGGAAATCAGAAAGCAAGAGATCCTGAAAGAAGGAGTGTGTAGGAGCCAGGTCCCCTCATTATATATTCTCCTGGCAACTCTTTCCTTTAGAAACATGCTTCAGGATTGTAATTTGTTTTTATTTTCAGGACTCTTAGGTTAATATTTCTATCTTCCTTTTAGAATCTACATCATGCGATGTCAAAAATCGTGCTGACCTTTCTTACAATCCTATCACCAAATCCTACCCTAGGCCTAGCCAACCTAAGGCACTAAATACACAGATATTCAATATTGGAAAGAAAGAAAATCAATCGATGAGTGAACTGTTGTCTGAGTCTTCTCTCCCTCAGTTGTTCTCACTCTGTGCAGCATACTGGTGTCCACTCAACAGCAATCCGTCTTGATCCCTGTAAGTCCCTTGCTAAACACTTGGACTTAAGAATAGAATTTGGCTCTATTTGCTTTGATATTGGCCCATCCTAGAACAAGATTTCTAATTCCTCCAGATACCCAGTTCTGGTTTGCCGCCTAAGCTCTGACCATTTAAGCAAGCTCCATAGATGGACCTGCCTCCTCTCTTTTCTCTCCCTGCCTCACCTGTATGGGGATCAGACAAATCAAATCCTATATGACAAAAGATAAATTATGACAGTTGATGTCAGATTAATTTGTCAATTAATATCCTAAATGCTCATACCTTTCTTTCCCTGAGAAATTGTTTATAATCTGAATTCCACCCAAAAGCTCTTTTGGCTTTTTTTTTAGTCACTCTTCTCTTGGGTTCTACTTAGTCCTTTCGTGTATCTTCATCCAATTTGGTTCAAGTTGTCAGTTTTTTTTTTCCATTTTGTACACGTTTTTAAATTAAAAAGCTCTATGAAGTATGGGGCACTTTAAGGAAAAAAAACATACTTACTTGATCCAAAAATATGTTTTCTAATATAGGAGATAGAATTTTTTATCAGGATAAAGTCAGCAGCAATAGAATATTGTTGCACAAAGCAAAAAGTACAGTCCTGAATTAAGTAGTTTGGCCTTCACTAAATGCCAGCAGGTAAGTTTGAAACTTTGAAGAAATCATTAAGGAAACATTTCTATTCAGTCTAAATATAGCCAATTAGTACAGATATTGGATTTATTGCTTAATGTTTAATGACAACTTTAGAAAAGGTATTAACATGTAAAAATTTCTTTGGAAACATGTCCAGATAAATATGTAAGCTTTAAAAATCCTTCTGTGAACTTCACTGTCTGACAGGCTTAATCAGCTATTTTAGTTGTTGGAGACTAACTATAGATAATATTCAAGGTTGGCCAATTTTCTAAGAGTAAGATGACTTAATAAAACATGGCATTAAATATAATTCAGTGTTTCACTAGTGGTTAAGAAGGAACCTCCTAATCAAGCCAGACTCTCAAGTCAGCCTTATCAACAGCAATCACCTTGAACCAGAGGGGAACCAGAGAATCTGTTAGAGAGGACTCTGTTGATGAAAGTGTTGTTGTAGCCAAAACTGGTTTGGCTCAGTGGATAGAGCATCGGCCTGTGGACTAAAAGGTCCCAAGTTCAATTCCAGTCAAGGGCATGTATCTTGGTTGCGGGCACATCCCCAGTGGTAGGTGTGCAGGAGGTGGCTGATCGGTGTCTCTTTCTCATCTATGTTTCTATCTCTCTATCCCTCTTCCTTCCTCTCTGTAAAAAATCAATAAACTATATTTTTTAAAAATATCCTCAGGTAAGGATTAATAAAAAAAAAGTGTTGTTGTACCAAGTGGTATCGAAAAACTCATTGTATTATCTAATGATATTGCAAGAGAAAAAACATTAATTTACTTGATTCTAAACCATGTTAAATTAAAAATGGTCTGATTTTTATCAGTAGAATAAATTTATCAGTAAGAGGAATGAATTAAAGGTGGACATGATATAAACATCATGAAATAATACAAGTCACACTTACTTGTTAGATCATGAGGTAGCTCTCTGTGTAAAGATGAAATTGTCATTTGCTTTCCAGAAAGGCTGTACCATGTTACCTTCCTCCAGTGTGAGGTTCCACTTTCTGCACATCCTCACCAGCACTTGTTCTTTCTGCCTTTTTATATTAGAGCCAGCCCGGTGGGTGTGAGGCAGTCTATCCTGATTTTGATTTGGGTCTCACCAATGGTTTAAAATGCTAGGCATCTTTTTATGTGCCATTGAAGAAATGTATATTTGGATCTGTTCCCTATTTTCAAAGTGGGTTATTTATCTTTTGATTATTGAGTTGTAAGATTTTTTTAAAAAAATTCTAGATACATGTTTCTTGTCAGATATATGGTTAACAGATATTTTCTCCCATTCTATATATGGTCTTTTCATTTTCTACTAGTGATTTTTGTTTTGGTTTGGTTGTAGTATTTTACAACTCAAGTATTCATTCCCATTTGGTGTTTTTTTATAAATGGTTTCTACATCTCTAGTAATATTCTCTATTTGATGAGATACTCTTAGCATAGTTTTCTTTACTTCTATAACTGTGATTTGCTTTAGGTCTTTGGATATTTTTTAATGGCTCCTAATGTGTTACCATTGCTTTAGTATCGTCTTCCTGAAGAATGCATTTTTATTCACATTTTATGGAGTCAATATGTGATTTTTTTTAAAAGTATGGAATAGTGGGGGAAACATTAAATAATAGGGGCATTTGGACCCAGTAATTTGTGATTTCTTAAGGGGGAAAATCCTCTATAATTCATTTGTTATAACTGTAGTAGGAATTAGAGAAATAGCTTTTGAGTTTTTTTACTGATTTATTTCACAAGTGCTCTTTCTGATATGCATCACAAAAAAATTAAACTTTCTTACCTAGGTCACCTAATTCCAGGTTTAACTTTCTCTGGATTTTCATCTCATGATAGGAATATGGAGTGCTAAAGTCAGTGCAAAGGGACCACTTTATGTTTAGTCAAAATAGTCAAAATTATCTTGAAAATACTTTAAGTATTAACCCCCTTTCCCAATTGCATATGGTCTTGTAGTTTTGTGCCAAAAGATTGTTTTTGCTGTTTTTATTTCAATTGCAATTGACATACAATATTAGTTGCAGGTGTACAACATAGTGATTATACATTTATACTATTATAACTTACAAAGTAATCACCCACTAAGTCTAGTACTCATCTGGGGTTATTATAATCCTGTTGACTATATTCCTATGCTGTATTTTATGTCCCTGTGATTATCTTTATAATGGCCAATTTCTATTTATTTTTTTTTAATATATATGTATATATATATTTTTTATTTCAGAGAGGAAGGGAAAGGGATGAAGAGATAGAAACATTAATGATGAGAGAGAATCATTGATCGGCCACCTCCTACCATGCCCCACGTTAGGGACTGAGCCTTCAACCCAGGCATGTGCCCTAACTGGAAATCAAACCATGACTTCCAAGTTCATAGGTCGACATTCAACCACTGAACCACACCAGCTGGGCAATTTTTACTTCTTCATCCCTTCACCTTTTCCTCCATCTCCCCAACACCCCTCCCACCTGCCAGTCATCAACTTGTTCACTGTATCTATGAACCAAAATATTATTTTAATAGCATCAAATGAAGTATTTGGATTTGCCTACAAGCAACATAATATGAAAATTGGATTTAAGCTTGTTTGTTTTTGAGATGCTTGTACAGGTTGAATGTTCATAGTCTAAGTTCACAAATGATTTGATCTTAGCAAGCATGAGATTATGTTCCATTCTCCAGTGGGTGGAGGTGTCCTGAGAAAAGGTGGAATGACGGAGAAAACAGGAATACCAAGTTATATGAAGCAGCTTAAATCGATTTAAGAGCCTTAGTAGCTCTTTTCTGTAGTGATTCCCCCTTCTTGACAGACTCAAACATCTCAGTCTCCAGAAAGACAAGTTGGACTCTTCCAGATCTTTTTGGCTTTGCTACTTCATCATACTTGTCATTTTATTAATCTTTAATTGACTGTGTTCAATTCATCTTGTCATAACTCTCTGGAGGGATAAATCACGATAATAGTTTTCAATTTTCAGTTACCGTCTAGTCGCAGTAATAAAAATAACGCTCTTCAAGTTTGAAAAGTGCTTAATTTTCTTGGAAACAAGATGCAAAGTGATCTTTTTTAAAGCAAGCTCCTCTATCTGAAGGATGATAGAATGACAATGCCATCAAGAATCTAGATAAAGCCGAGACTTGTTTGGCTAGTGGATAGAGCGTCGGCTTGCGGACTGAAAGGTCCCAGGTTCGATTCTGGTCAGGGGCATGTACCTTGCTTGTGGGCACATCTCCACTGTGGGGTATTCAGGAGGCAGCTGATCGATGTCTCTCTCTCTCATCGATGTTTCTGACTTTCTATCTCTCTCCCTTCCTCTCTGTAAAATATCAATAAAATATATTGGGGAAAAAAAGAATCTAGATAAAGACTTCTCTGTGCAGCCTGGAGGTCATGCACCCTTTGGGGTGGGTCAGTCATTAACAGTCTGGCAAATCTGGGGTGCAGAGGGCATTGATCTGCTTACAGACAGAAGAGGGACAATCATCTGGAACACGCCATGTTTGAAATCAAGAGTCATGTGGATAAAAAGTCCTGGCAGGTTGCTCTATTTTTTACTTTGTTAATTCATACTTACATGAGGAGCAGCCTTAGATAATGACGGGAGGAACTATGGGATATTGGATGAATGGGAGCATTCTTAAAGGTCTATAGGCAGAGGTAATCGCAGTTAATTTAGGGAATACAATAGACAGTATGTTCTGAGATCAATCAATGAGTGGCAGCAGCACATAGGAGCCTGTGGTTTGAGCTTCCATGTCTGCCAACTCAAAAGCCTTTAAGGCATTGTATGTATGGAGCACAAGCATGTGCTGGGGGTATCAGAGGGTGTGTGGAAAGCTGGAGGGGCATGCTCCGCTTAGAGACATGTTTGTTCTGATGTTTAAAAGCACACTAAGGAAACAACACATGTCCACAGGCCACATTTGCCTCTTAGCCATCAGTTTCTATATCCAATTAGACACACAGAGTGATCAGATACGGCAGATGGGCGATTCTGGCTAAACCAACTTAGCAGGATTCTTGCTAAATTCCTGGGCAACGCAGAGATGCACACAGGAGTTCAAATCCAAGGCCTGCTTGAACATTTCAGGAGACCCTGAGTAAATTTGGTCGAGAGACGAATCTGTCGATACCTCACCTCCAGATTTCCTACGTTTATGAAAACGGCTCTGCTTTTATAAGAACATATCACATAGGGGCCATTTCTGTAGCAAGTGGTATAGTTAGTCACCGGATACTTGTTGAGTATCTGATGAGTGGTTGACAAACTTCAAGGAGCTGAGGAATATAAAATGATGAAAACGAAGGGAAAAAGTCTATCCTTTGACTCAACTCCCTGTATTTTTGTTTAAGTTTTAACCCAAACTCCAATTTTAGTCACAAAATGGACATTATATTCACTCTAATAGCCTATCAGTGTTCCCCTTTACCTGACACACATCCTACTAAAGAGGTCACCTCAGGTGTGAAAGGAACCGGCGCCCCCTAGAGGCACGGGTTGGAATTACTCAAAAGCTCCACTGTTTCAAGTGCTGCTGTGGCCTCTGGCATTGTTCCTTCTGAGCTCAAAGGCCCCCGTGGTGTTTTCAGGATTTCTTTGCTGCTGCCTGAGTGGAAACTGCAAAAAGCTGGCCAACCCCAGGCCTGATGTGTGGAGGTCAGTGGCTCATTGGAGAAAATGCAGCCCTGGAGGACCTGCATGAGCATCAAGCTGGACCCTCTGTGTCCAGCATGTGGTCAGCATAGTTAAGAGCCCTCTCGCTGGCTCCTGGTTCCCACTCTCCTTCCCTGAAAGTCTAACCTCTTTCCTTAATTCCCGCAATCTTCCCTCCTTCTTCCCCCCAGGGCTGGATTTGATGCCAATGCCTGTCACATCATCTCAGATTTACCTCCTCCCAGCTCTGCTGGTGTTGAAATGGGATGTTTGTTTCGATTCTGGTACAGTTGTGCTCCATCCTTTGCTTGCTGGCGCCAGCCCAGAATCGGGTGGAGTTTATCTTCCTCCCTCGCATTCACTAAATGGCTGCGAGCATCCAATTACTGCTCATCTCACTTCATTCCCAGCTCCCCGGGGAGAAGTTTCTTCTCTGTTCCTGCCGTGGGCCACAATATTCTACACCTCCATGGCTTTCATTCACAGCCTCAGAGTGAGTCACACCTTCGAATTAAAGCTTTAGGTTCCTGGTTAAATGTGTTAACTAGAGAAGCCTGCGCATTGAGTTGTCATTGCCTATTAGCATGATGGCAGGTATTAAGCTGGTCACTGTCCCATCATCAGGAAAGGTCTTGAGGGATAGAGGAGAGATGTATTTTCTAAGACTGATTCATTTTTAATCTGGGAGTTAGAAATAATTTAGTCTTACTTCGTTGGAATACATAAATCTCCCTACTTTATAATACTAATCTGGTTCACCAGGTGTTCCTTGAAGATTTTCTATGGCATGAAATGCTGAAAATGCAAAGCACGTGTGTTTTTGGAGAGTCAAACGATTAGATTCTTGACCCTGAACTTGAAACCACTTTTTTCTCCCTAGAAAAGCATATATATTATATTCAACAGATATTTATGGAGCACCTACCATGTATATGCCAGAATAATGCTAAGTGCTGGGCACACCAAAAGCTACAAGACTTGATCTTTGCCCTCTATGAGCCCACGTCCTATCGAAATGTTAGAATATTATAAAAACATACTGTTTCTATAATCCCCCCATTCCATTGTGCCATAGTTACTTCCTGGACAGATTAGCTTATTATATTCTTACCATGCTTCTGTTTGATTATCATTCTTTCCCTCCTTCCTTCTGAAACACTCCAAACATCAAAAGTATTTTGAAACTAGTTTAGGTCTTTTTTAAAATAATTTACTAATTAGGAGATAATGCATTCAGCTGGTCTCGATTATGCCACAGAAGCTAAGTGATGAAATTAGATTCTGAAAGAAATAAACACAAGCATTAAGTACATCCAAAAAGATATCTGTTGAATCTAGGGAGGGTGTGACAGCAAGGAACTTTTTCAAATTCACGCTGGGAATAGGATTTTAATGGGATTGGTTATGCTTCGTTGAGGCCAAAGTTGGGAGATTCGCCTGCACAGCCAACATCAAAGAGACTTAATTCTTGTTGACATGGAGACAAAGTGAGAGAGTTTCATTATAAATGTGTTTTTGTAGTTGGAAACTCAGAAATAAATTATTCAGGAAGCACGTGCCTGCCCAGAGATCTGGTTACTGTGACCGTTTTCTCTAAGTCTAAATCACAGTCATGTATAATGCAGAAGCAGGTGCAATGTAAATATGCAAAGTTGTTTTTTTTTCAACGTTGGCTGTAAATAATATCACACACAAGAAGATGAAAAAGCGCGAAGAGAAATATGAACCTTGTCCCAGTGTCTTAGACCCTTATAAGGTTTTCAGAATAATGGCAGGTGATGAAAAGATGTTTCAGAAACCAAGGTTGTATGAAGCCTTGAATTCGTCAGTCACACAGGATGCAAACAGGTCGATAATGCAACCAGGAAGTGAATATGGCAGAAGCATCACTTGTAATGTTAATGAGGACGGATCATGATGCTGGCTTAGTGACTTTCACAAAAAGGCAAACATGCCAATTATTTTCAGGTTGTTTTTAAGTGAATGCATTTTACTTCTTCTCTCTTGCCTCCCCTAATTATTATCAATATTATTGCTTATATTTTGCCCAATTATTTCCTTACTATGCTTATCTTGTTGCTACAGTATCTGGAGATATTTAGTAGAATAAATGAGGTATAGGTGCACATTATGTTATATAAAAGGTAGATCTTGGAACAGGATGATGCAACCTAAAGTAACCTTTGAAACTTTTTGACTTCCAGTACTACAATGCTGTTAAAGAGACCTCTTTAAGAAGGAAGATAAAAAACATAAAAAATATGAATAAGAAAATATCACAAAGAAAATAATTCTCACTGACAAAGGCAAACGTAATAAAAGCAGTGAATCAACCAACACTAAAGCTAGTATAAAGGTTAAAAGGCAAAAGTAAGAAGATCATGTTTACAATAGTAAATTAAGGGATACAGATAACACGCAAAAGAAGTGAAAGAAAATGACAAAAACATAAACATGGAAAGGATGAGTAAAAATGGTAAGTGTTTTAGAATGTTTGAACTTAAACACCATCAACATAAAATACACAGCTATAAACATAGCTTTGTACATATGAAGCATATGGTAACCAAAACCAAAGATCTATGAGAGCTATACAAGAAATAAAGTGAGAGGAATCCAAACAGGACACTACAGAAAGTCATCAACATACAAGAAAGCAAGAGAATAAGAAACAGAGAACTACAAAAACAATCAGAAAATGATTAATAAGATAGCAATAAGTGTATACCTATCAACAATTACTTTAAAAGTAAGTGGGTTAAATGCTCCAATAAAGACAAATGGATAAAGAAGAATGATACATATCACAATGGTATATTACTTGGCCATAAAAAATAATGATATTTTACAATTTTTAAGAATATAAATAGACCTAGAGGGTATCATGCTAAGTGAAATAACTCAAACAGAGAAAGACAATTATATGATTTCACTTATGTGGAATCTATAAAACAAAATAAATTTAAAAAGCAAAACAGAAACAGACTCAGAACAGACTGATGGTTGTCAGATAAGAGCAGGTAGAAAATGTTAAGAAATTAGGAATTACAAATGGGAAGTTACATAAAGGGATGTAAATTACAGACAAAGGAATATAGTCAATAATATTGTAATAACTTTATGTGGTATCAGGTGGGTACAAGACTTATTGAGGTGTTTACTTTGTAAGTTACATAACTATCTAACCACTATGCTATACATCCGAACCTAATGTAATATTGACTGTCAACTGTAACTGGGAGAGAAAAATTTAATGAAAAAAGAAAAAGAAAGAAACTGTTTTCTTTCATCAAACCTTGATCTGGTAGCATGAAATTACCTAATATCAACTGAAATCGATCTCATTTCAAACAAAAACCCAGTGTACAAGAAAGATAACCTTGAAAAAAAAATCATAACTTACATTATAAAATATCTCATCCTAGACATTTTTCACCTTAATCTATGACCTTAATATACTATGCATTTGTTGCTAAAAATCACTTGGAAAATTCTGTATTGTAATTGATCTTGAAACAAGTTTTGCCAGACCGAAATGAAGGCATTCTTACTAGTTTTCTTCCCTTGACTTGACTGTAGAAATTTTCTCCAAAAAATTTTTGTTATTTCCAAACCTCACATCCACCGTGTAAAGGTCAGGGATTTTTCCAGCAGACATTCAAAAGAATGTGTCACAAACTCCGCAGGCATTTCACCTGGGGAATCCAGCAAGCGCTGACTTCAGTAGCACCTTTAAACTCAGCGCTGGCTCCCCAGAGTGCTTCTCGGAAGGCCCCGCATTTCACTGAGATGTGTAATTGCTGGTTTTAAAACATTCCCAGCTCTAGGGAGGTGTAATTGGTATTGTAAAAACTGCACATAATTAATGTACACCATTTGGTGAATTTGAACCTTTGTATACACTTATATTGCCATCATCACAATCACAGTAAGAAATATATGCATCACCTCCAAAGGTTTCTTTTGGCCCTTTTGTTATTTTTATCTTAAAATCAAAACCCCATGACTTTATAGTAACATCTAATATTATTTTAGTGAACAGAGCCAGGAAAAAGGTGTGGACATATTCCTGTCGAAAGAATACAAAAAAAAAAATGCCTGATGTTACAGAAGTCAGCAGCAACTTCTGTAGCCACACACTTCTCATAAAAGGTACCAAGTTCATGTTCATCATCCACTTCAATGAGTTTCTGGCAGCCAGTGTCTGGGAAAGAGATGATCAGCTTCATCATGAAGCTCCCGATCACCTCTGAGGCCCATAAATAAGAGCTGATGAATCTTTACAATGGGGGTGGGGTCTAGATGTTGGTGTTATTTAAAGATCTTATCAGTAAGACTAACACATTCAATCCTCTAACCAGTGTTTGTAACCATGAGAGGGTAGTGCAGTGAGACGTAGGTGAGGGTCCCTGGGTCACTGTTTCCTAACGATATGACCATGCACGAGTGACTTAACCTCTCTGACCCTCTGAGTCCTCATTCTAAAATAAGAGTCTACATGGCTACCCCATAGTGATAGCCATGCATACTTTACTTAATAAAGTATGCATGAGCTGTATCTGGTGAATAGGAGGCTCTCAGAAGAATTTCTGTTTCCTCTTCTTTGAACACTGTTTCTCTCCCTAGTCAGTAGGTGTTGTGAACTGAATGTTTGTGTCCCTCTAAAATTCAAATGTTTCATCCTAACCCCAATGTGATGGTGTTTGGAGATTGTGCCTTTGCAGGTAATGATTAGGTCATGAGGGTGGGGCCTTAATGATGGGATTAGTGGCTTTGTAAGGAAAAGACTCACTCTCCCTCTCTCTGCCTAAACATACTGATGAAAGGTTGTGTGAGCACAAAGTGAGAAATTAGCCATCTGTAAGCCAGGAAGAGAGCTCTCACCAGGAGCCAGAAAAGCCTTCTCAGCTGACTGTGAAAAATAAATCTCTGTTGCTTAAACCAGCCAGTCTATAGTTTTGGGTATGGCAGCCCTAGAAGACTAAGAAGTAGACAAACAATATTTTTAAATGTCTCAGTCAGTTAGGGCAGGTGAGTGGATGGGGGAGTGGACAGAATATGTTCCTATTAATAGACCTGTGGGAGCATCTTTTCAGAGCACATGTCTGAAGAGGCTCAGAGCAGGCAGCCCAGGTCAGCCACAGACAGGGACCTGAGCCAGTGTTCTATAGCTGCCTTTGCAGGATATGGACTAAGATGACCTTGGAACTTGGAAATAGAGGGACGGATGACGTCTACTAAGAAAGAAGTGCATTACAATAGATATGTGGGAAGAAATCAAGAGATGGCAATTAACTGTGTTACAGAGGAATTTAGGAACAACCAAATATTTCATTTAAAAAATCTAGAGTAGCGTGGCTGGTATGACTCAGCGTTTGAGCATCAATCTATGATGGCTTAGTGTTGAGCCACAACCTGTGAACCAGAAGGTCACGGTTGGATTCCCCATTAGGGCACATGCCTGGGTTGCGGGCTTGATCTGTACTGTGGGGTGTGTAGGAGACGGCCAATCAATGAGTCTCTCTCATCGTTGATGTTTCTATCTCTCTCCCTCTCCCTTCCTCTCTGAAATATATATATATATATATATTGAAAGAGGCTAGAAGTGGTTATAATTCTCTACATGGAATCCTAATCAAATCTGCTTGCCCTCTCTGGATATAAGTTGTGTGGGGAGGAAGGAGATAGCACAGAAAGGGGAAAAACATCTCCAGAGCTAGAAGAAATTGGGAGAATTCAATGTCACAATGTTTCACATGATGCTGGAGGCTCTGAAGACAGAATTTATTGAAATCAGTCCTCATGGCCATCCAAACTTACCATGAAATTTCATTCACTCGTTTATGCCTTCACTCAGTGAAAACGTATTTATTGAGTATCAACCATGTGCCATTCACCGAGCCAGTGATTGTGTGTACGCATCATGGAGCCCACTGCATATGTTTATGGTGTAACAGGGCATATGTGTTTGCCTTTTCTGACAAATTTCACACCTTTAATCGGATTTTTCAAAAGGCAAAGAACCACAGGTCAATGGGCAAATTAGCTCACTCTGTTTAATTACTGTGATGCAGGAAACATCTGCTCCTTTATTATTTGTGAACATTTTTTTTGGATGCACTGGTCAGATAGTTTGAAGAATATACACAGCAGACAGCCGGACTTTTCAGATCCCAAACTTGGGAGGAAGACGAAGGGATGAACACTGCTTGTCTCCCCAGTCAGTAGGTGTTGTGAACCGAATGTTTGAGAACAAAGGTGCTTGGGCTTATGTTATTTCAATGTTTCTCTTAAAGAAACACCTCGTGATTAGCACCTCACAATTTCCCAGAGGAAAAAATGCCCATCATTACTAGATCAAGTTGCATTTATCCTGACCCAAGTACTAGTAGTTTTGTCAATAAGAGGTTTATTTTTAGCAAAAGACATTTTCTAGCATAGAGCAGCTCTGTGGCAATCAGGAAAGATAGCCTAATTTCAGCCAGGAACTCTGACAAGACTTCATGTTAGGGACACTTAAAATGGTCCATCACACTCTACAAATGAAAAAATTCCCAGAAAACTAAAAAAAGGGGTTAAGGGAGGGGGCTTGGGAGCAAGTCCTATAGCAAACAAGTACGTGCAATTCTCAGGCGGTTCCCTGACCCAAGCCTAACAGGATAATTGGATATGATTTTTTTTTTCCTTCAAGTTCTAGTGAGCAACCGTTTTTCTCTGTTCCCATCCTGCCTGCCTGCCTCGGTTCTGAGCAGCGTTGTCTGGTGAAAACATTTCAGCAGCTACCGTATATTGTAGGCTTAAGGAGGTTTTTAATCATAGCAGGCAGGGGAGGGTGGTATTTTATTTCAAACGAGGGCCAGGCTATGAGATGGGAGACTCATTAGGAACAAAAACAGATGAGCTTCCATTAAACTAACTGCTCTCTGCCAGAGCCCTGGTGTCCCCGGGGCTAAGGTTGTTTAAGGAAGGTTTACGGAACAAACACCGGTGCCTCAGGTGTCATTATGGAAAAGCAAAGCCAGGAAGCAGCTTGGGACCGTTCAGGATCCAGGCCTCCCCTCGGTCCCATTGTTTTCTTTCTTCTGCGATAATTACTGAGGCCCATCCGGGCTCGGTTAAGTTCAGATTCTCCATTAGATTTCAGAGCCTCGTTGCATAATGATTACCTTTCTTCCATTTGCTTTACTTTCTAAATGACTTTGGCTAAACGCAGGAACATAGATGCTGTCGGTCCCAGGATCAGTCCTTGGCAGCCCCTGGTCATTGGGGCAGTGGTTCTCAACCTTCCTAAGGCCGCGACCCTTGCATCCAGTTCCTCATGGGGTGGGGACCCCCAACCATGAAATTTTGCTACTGTGATGCATCGTGATGTAAATATCTGCATTTTCCGATGGTCTTAGGCGACCACTGTGAAAGGGTCGTTTGACCCCCAAAGGGGTCGCGACCCACAGGTTGAGAACCGCTGATTTGGGGGAAAGCTGCTTCCCTGGAGGGGCTCTGCCATGTGTCAGATGTTCTCAGGCCTTCAGGAGAACTCTTTCCCGGCTGATTCTTCCCCAAAGAATGAGTCTCAACACTGGCTGCTTTCATGGTAGAAAACTACTACTGCACGCAACTCCCAGGTCTTTTGATTTTAATGGTCCAGGGATTTTTTTTAAATATACTTATTGATTTTTAGAGAGAGGAAGGGAGAGAAAAACATTGATGTGAGAGCAACATTCATCAGCTGCCTCCTTTGAGCCCTCTATCAGGATTAACCCTGCAGTCCAGGCACATGCCCTGACTGGGAATGGAACCAGCAAGCTTTCGGTGCATGGGATGATGCTCAACCAACTGAGCCACACAAGTCATGGTGCGATTTAATTTTTTTAAATTTATAGCCTATAGAATGAAGAGGTAATATGCAAATTGACCATCACTCCAATGCACAAGATGGCTGCCCCAATTTGATCAAAGGTGGCCACTCCTATGTGGACACAAGATGGCCACTACAAGGTGGCTGGGAGGGGAGAGCAGTTGTGGGTGATCAGGCCAGCAGGGGAGGGCAATTGGGAGGGACCAGGCCTGAAATGGAGGGCAGTTGGGGATGACCAGGTCTGCAGGGGAAGACAGGGGTGACCAGGCTGGCAGGGGAGGTCAATTAGGGGCAATCAGGCCAGCTGGGGAGCAGTTAGGCATCAATCAGGCTGGCAGGGGAGTGGTTAGGGGGTGATCAAGCTGGCAGGCAGAAGCAGGGGCAATCAGGCAGGCAGGCAGGCAGGCAGGTGAGTGGTTGGGAGCCAGCAGTCCTGAATTGTGAGATGGATGTGGAATCCCAGTGGGATCGGGCCTAAATGGGCAGTTGACATCCCTCAAGGGTCCCAGATTGGAGAGGGTGCAGGCTGGGCTGAGGGACACCACACCCCCCATGCATGAATTTCATGCACCAGGCCTCTAGTTTATTATAAATTCCTCTGGTGACACTAATGGGCATCCAGGGCTGACAATCACAGACATCAAGAGAGTTTGGAAAGCCAGACAGTCACTGCTGGGAAATTCACTTGGCGCATTTTCAATGACATTGTCCTCAAAAACAGAGAATTTGTTGTGAGGCCTTACCAAGCTCTTAATCACTTCCAGGTGCTGCCTTTCCTTGCTCTGTCCTCTGCTTCTCCCCATTCTGGACTCTAGTTTAGCACAACCAGGAGAATGTACTGAATATTCTGTGGTCCTTCACACCTCCATGAATTTTCACCTGCTATCCTTCCCAGGCATAGCACACCCTCACCCACAACCTTCCCCATATCCCAGGCGAATTCCTTCTTCTCCTTGGTGACAGCCGCCCCCTCCCTGGCACACTGATTCTGTTCATAGCACACTTCCAGTTTTCCATGGTTCTGTAGAATCATCACTGCATCTCCCTCACAGCTCTTGATATACCACTATTTATCACTTGACATGTCTGTTTCCACCATTACATTCTGGGCCCTTGAAGTGAGACACTTATGGCTCGCTATAGGGACTATCTGAATTGAAAGGTGGTCAAGAGCGAGCTACTCTCTGTCTTAGGGCCTTGGCAGTTGCTCTTTCTTCATAGGTTGCTTCCTGAAAGACCTGCAAAAAGCAACTCCCAAATCTGTCTCTATCACCTAGCTCTAATTTAATGTTCTTTTTGACATTTATAGAGCATCTAAATTTCCTTTATCTTCTTGTGTACTTTAGTGTCCATCTCTCTCTTCTGGAATACAAGCTTCTTTATATATTTTTACTGATTTCAGAGAGAGGAAGGTAGAGAGAAAGAAAGATAGAAACATCAATAAATCATCCATCAGTTTCCTCCTACATGCCCCACACTGGTGATTGAGCCTGCATCTCCGGTATATGCCCTGAATTGAACTGTGACCGGGAATCGAATGGTGACCTCCTGGTTCAGGGGTTGATGCTCAACCACTGTCCCACACTGGCTGGATTGGAATGCAAACTTGTTGAGAGCACATGACATTCTGTCCAATCACTTCTTACACACTGGACCTAGCATAGAATCTGCATCATCATAGGAGATGGTAAATAAATATTTGTCTTGCCCAGCTTTCAAATCAGATGGCCCTGGTCTTAAATCTTGTCTCTATTTAATTCCACTTTGTATCCCTGAAAAAAGATACATAACTCTTTATGCCCTAATTTCCTCCATTCCGAGGCCCTTATTGCTGTCCTTTTGATATAACCACTTTTAAGGAGGGAAAATTCTATTAAGTGAGCAGATCAATCAAAAGTTGAATACAAATTCCAAAAAAAAAATTAAATTGTCAGGGGAAATAGTATGTTTTAGAATCACACTAATTGACAATAATTATTCACAATAATTGGATAATATTTCCCTGACAGGTTGGCTGCTCTGATTAAATAAGAAGGTATCTAGCAAGGATCTCTTCTCTCTCTTTCACTGAGTCCAAAGTCACTCTCTATTCCAACCACGGAAGAATGCTGGATACCCGCTCCCTCAAATCTGATCACTCCATTTTCAAATGAAATTGTGCCAAACCATATTCAGACTGAAATTCATCAAACTTGTCCTACTGTTCAGCATAATTTGGGAGCCCATTTGGTCTAAGCTCTTAGACAAGTTATATATTGAAAAATCTCTCTCTCTCTCTCTCTGTATGTGTGTGTGTGTGTGTGTGTGTGTGTGTGTGTATGTGTGTGTGTGTGTACATATACTATATTTGTTTTGGAGAAAGTGGAAAGAGTCCAAGGATTATTGGTTAGTTTTATCTGCCATACCTGTATGGCCACAGAGCTTGCCAATCACAGAAAACATGTGGCTGTTTTGTCCCTGTACATGAATGAAGCTCTTCATGAGAACAGATGGTGTCAGAGGAAACTCATTAAGTCTTTCTGGACTTCTGATCTGCAGCTCACACTTTAATCTGGAACTTCTGGTGTTTTACAAGGACCTACAGTTGTATTAGAATCGACTCCCACAAACGTAGCATATTGAATAGGAAAAGGTCTATACCTTTGTTATTTCTATCAGTAAGCAAGATTTTTCTAAGCCTGAGTCAATGACATCATGTTGATCGCTTTACTTCCAGAGATGTGCCATTAACTGGTCCATCTCTCTCTACTTTAACTTATTTCTCTTTGTTGGCTCTTCACTATGTTTTTGTGTTATGCTTAAATCACTCCATTCCCATGTCCCCTCCCTTCTTTCACATGTTTTAAACCCTTAAAGTAAGAAACACTCTTGTTCTCACTTCTGTGTTTGAGATTCTCGTGCATACTGCCTCCCCTTTCAAACCAATGACACCCACGTTGCAAAAATGAAGTTAGCTTTTACTTCAGTGGGACTCTGCATTTACAACTAATTATCACTCACTTTTTCTTTTTTTCTTTCTGGTTTAAGACTTTCCCTCTTCCCTTCCATCTTCTCTGCTTTCTCTTCATAACAATTGTTGAGATTCCTCCTCTTCTATTGTGTTCTGGGTTCTCAGCTTGACCCTGCTACCTTCTTGCCTGGGGCAGCCCCTTACATGACAATATTTTGGGCTACAGGCCAAATGTGTTGACTGTCTCTCCAGGATGTTTCCACAGTGATGATCCAGTCCTGAAGTGACCTCAATACTAGGTTTACTATTTCCACATGCATTCCTCCTTATTCTCCCCGATTCATCACTATCTATCGGTTACCTGAGCAGGACATTGGGGAGGTACGCTTATACCCTTTTCTTTCTTTTTCAATCAATCGCTAAGTCCTGGTCATTTGACCTCTCAAAAATATCTCACTCTTCCCTCTCTACTTTATTGCTAGTAAAATTGACCCAGAACAGGCTTTACCTTCTTTTGTCAGGAATATTCTAAGCATAATTAGCCTCACTATCTTCAGACTTGGATTCCCTTACCTCCCTTTTTTCCCCACCCCTTAAAATGATGTTTCATACTCCACACTGTAACCAGAGGAAAATTTGACCATGTCGTTCTGCTGGCTTAATTTTTTTTTTTGCAGCTCTTTATGAATTTCAATGCCTTAGAATGACATATTCAGCCCTCCATGAAGTGGCCACTCTATTTCCAACTGCTTCCTGATTTGCACTTTTGACTTTTAAAAAATTATATTTTGTTGGTTTTTAGTAGGGAGAGAGAAAGGGAGAGGGAGAGAGAAAAGGAAACATTAATATGAGAGCAGAACAGCAATTGGCTGCCTCCTGCATGCCCCCAATCAGGGATTGAGCCCTCGACCCAGGCAGGTGCCCTGACCAGTAATTGAACCCACAAGCGCTCAATGCACAGGATGGAACGACACCCAATCAACTGAACCACACTGGCCAGGGCTGCACTTTTCACTTTTTAGTACTCATTTTCCGATAGTCCCCCCAACATAGCATTTGGTTCCATGACCCCTTATCTTTTCTTAGGCTGTTGCCTCTACCTAGAATTATTGTCCTTACCTTATTAACTTGAATAATTCTTGCTTATCTTTGAAGACTGTTTCACCAAATCTTGCTTACAAATTGTCTTTGAACATGGATATATGGACACATAACTGCTCCCACAAAAGGACTATTCACTTTGGTGTAATATAACAATATTGGCAAGAGCACCAACTCAATCAGGCAGTAAGGTACGTCCTGATCCCATCCCTGCTACTAACCAGTCAGAGGATCTTGGACCAGCCATTGTCCTAAATTTTCTCGGACCCACGATGACTTTTTTAAGCTAGGAGCTTTCCAAAGTTCTCTCCAGCTTCCGGTTCCTGCATTGTTTTTTTTTTTATCCAGGGACAAAGCCTCTCAGAGCTGTCAATAAATCAGCACTTAGCACAACTACAAGCCCTGCTTATTGATCGCTCTTCAGGTAAAGTGGCTGTTAGACGAAGTCAGATCGATATATGTGTTAAATGTGTTCAGAGTAACTGCTTTACATACTTAAGGGGATCGAGCCATTGGGTCAGCTGAGCCCCACCTGTGGACAGTGAGGGTGCTGTGTTTGTTTTGTTTTAGTTGTTGTTTTTCCTTCCCTCGATGAAAGACACCAGATCTGGGAAGACAGACCTTAGCAGAGGGGAGGAAGCATGGATTGTTGAAGTCAAATCGATTCAAATTCAAAACTTATTTTGCCTTATCATATTGAATAAGTTATATAACCTGTCTAGGTTTCCTCAGCACTAAATTCAAAAGAATTACTGCAGAGAACAGCAATAGTCCAAGCACATGTCAAACTCTCAAAAAGCGAGGAAGTGCTCAGTTATCATCACCATCATCATCATTTTCATCATCACTATCACACTAAGAGACAGTGATCATTAATCAAAGGACTTGTATGCATGCGTATAAGCATAACCAATGAACACAGACACTGGGGGGTTGGAGTATGCCTGGGAGGGAGGGGGGCAATGGGGAGATATGTATAAAAAATTAATAAAAATTTAAAAAGAGAGACAGAGATCAGTGAGGTAATGATACTTAAACATTTCATTATGTGGGGGACATTTACCATATTTTCCAGTGTTTAAGACGACTGAGTGTATAAGACAACCCCCAACTTTTCCATTTAAAATATAGAGTTTGGGATATATTTGCGCTATAAGATGGCACCTGGCATATAAAAGGACCCTCGACTTTTGACAAGATTTTCCTGGGTTAAAAAGTCATCTTATATGTCCGATAATATGGTATGTCAGCAGCAAGTAACCACAAAATTCTCTGATGTTAGGTTCAGAAGCAACTCAAGATAATATAACTCTTACACATAAGGGACCCAAAATCCAGAGAAGTGAAAGGCTTTATCTAAATATACTTCTCTAGCAAGTGATACTACAGGGACTTGAACCCCATTCTCGGGATCAAAGTTTAATCCTTACCCTATAGTTTGTGCTTCTCAAACTTTAGCCTGCATCCCAGTCACCCAGATATAGCACAGGTCACTGCACCCTACCCCAGAGATTCTGATTTGGGTATATATGAGGTATACCCAAGAATTGGCTTTTTTTAAAAATATATTTTATTGATTTTTTACAGAGAGGAAGGGAGAGGGATACAGAGTTAGAAACATGGATGAGAGACATTGATTATTTGCCTCCTGCATGCCCCCTACTGGGGATATGCCCGAAACCAAGGTGCATGCCCTTGACCGGAATCGAACCTGGGACCTTTCAGTCCGCAGACCAACGCTCTACTGAACCAAACCAGTTAGGGCAAGAATTGGCTTTTTTCATACGCTTCCAGGTAATGCCAAAGCTGTGCTTTGAGTAGCCCTGTGCTGCCCAGCTCTGTTCCGCATTGGCCAGGAGCAGTTCGTGGCTTTCTTATACCTCTCACTCCCAGGGAGTGACACAGAGAGAAAGATGAGGCCATCACGCTTGATTATCCCTACCACGTTCCATGGGGACACACCGCTATCCATGGATGGAGTACGAGCTATCCTTCCATTCTTGCGTTTTCCCGCCACCCTCTTAGACAAGGAGCATTAGGCTCCAGGGAAAATAGACTCCCCAGATGGATTTGATAAAAACTGCAGTGTGTTTTGCCTGGCGGGGTTTCTAGTCGCCCTCGGAGCCTGCAGATGCACATTGAAAGCTGCAGAGTCTGGGATGAGAAATTGGCTCCGGGCTCCTCATTCACTTCTGGGCAGCGTTTGTACTTCAGTGGCGGGAGAAAACACGGCCCCACCAAATGCGAGCTGGAAAGATGACACAGGAAATGCACTGAGGAATGGATCCTTGCCGCCCATTTATCTCCTCCGAGAAGAAGGAACTGAATTATATTCTCCATGTTCATTTGTTAAGGAGGCAGCTTAGCACTCCTGGCTCATCTTCCCATCCAGACAATCACGCTCTTTGATCGGCATTATGGAATACAGAAGGTTTTAATGTACTTACCTGGAAACCAAATTAATATGTGCAACATCATTTCACATGAAAAATGTCTTCATCTGGTGGCTAGACGACAAGGGTGATTCAAAGAACAAACCACTGAAATACTGGGTTTCTTGCGGAAAGCGGGGGGGTGTTGTGGCAGATTAGGTTTGATTTCAGTGCCCGCAAATTATGTGCAAAACATAAAAGGACTTTAAACCTCTGCTACCTTTTCTGCTAAGAGCTGATAGTATGCACCTCACAGAGTCCTTGCAACAGTTCCATATGATATGTGAGGATCTGCTGCTGCCATATCTTGAATGAAGTAGATATTCAGTAAATGACTGTTGTTGATTGTTAAGGAGCCTGAATGCTCAGACATCAATCTCTTCACTTCAGCACACACGGTTTTCTCTGGTTAAAAAAGTGAAGGAATTGAGAAGTAGAGATTGGTAGTTACAGAATATTCACAGGATGTAAAGTATAGTGTGGGGAATAGAGTCAATAATATTTTAATAACTATGTATTGTGCTAGGTGGATACTGGAAATAACAGGGGAAACATTTTGTAAGATATATGATTGTCTAACCACTATGCTGTACACCTGAAATGAATACAAACTAATATTGAATGTAAATTAATTAATTTTTTTATTTTTTTAATATATTTTATTGATTTTTTTTAGAGAGGAAGGGAGAGGGATAGAGAGTTAGAAACATTGATGAAAGAGAAACATCAATCAGCTGCCTCCTGCATACCCCCTACTGGGGATGTGCCCCCAACCAAGGTACATGCCCTTGACTGGAATCGAACCTGGGACCCTTGAAACCGCAGACCAACACAAAATCCACCGAGTCAAACCAGTTAGGGCTGAATTTTTTTTTTAATCATTTAAATTTATTTTTAAAATCCCCTTGTCCTTAATTATGCAGAGCAATTCTGTTCTCCCAGTTCAACCCCCAAATTTATATATTCTAATCAATCTCAGAATAAAAAAAAAAAAGTTAAGAGATCTTTATTTAAGGACCCGTCTACCTTGAAATGCAGACTAATTACCTTTGTTTTAATCACTCACACTGTTTTGAACTTTAATTCCCTGTTACATTTTTAATTTCCTCATAAACAATTTATGAAACAATTTTATGGTGTTTTCTCCTGGAGGACAGTTAGAATTTTTGTATCTATTTACATTGTGTTACACTTAATTATAAAATATTTAAGGGTAATGTATATATTTATTAGTATTAATTAAAGAGAAAACCATGTGTGCTTACGAATGAGAATGTTTGTTGCTTTAAGTAGATATTTCAACAACACTTATGTCACCTCTGTGCTGAGGATAGTGAATGAAGGCGACAAAATGGCATTTGGAGGCAAGTGGGAAAAATAAGGTAAATGAGAAAAATATAGACACTATAGGATAGCTGTAATTGCTAAGAATAAAAAAAAAGGTTTTAAAAGAGGCAAGGGAAAATTAGGGGTAGAAGGAGGTAATTTTGAATAATACCACCTTCCAGGCTCAATAAGGGCATAATGATAAAACACTGACATTATCACAGGAGTGAGCCATGTAAAAATCTGGGTAAAGACTGATCTAGCTAGGAGAAACCAAGATGGTGGCAGAGGTAAACACCTGAAATTGCTGCCTCGCACAACCACTTTAAAACTACAACTAAAAGACAAAACAGACATCATCCAGAACCACAGGAAGGCTGGCTGAGTGGAAATTCTACAACTAGAAGGGAAGAGAAAAGCACACTGAGACTCAGAGGGGGTGTGGAAGTAGAGTGCAGAGTTAGGGAGGCACGTGTGTGGAAAAGGCTGGCAATTGAGTACACTGTTGTCTTTTTCAATTGGGAGGGAGACGCAAGCTCTCAACTGCTCTGAACTCCAGTTCTGAGTGAGATTCTGGGGATCCAGACTCATATGGGGAAAATGGGATTGTTTGGCTAGGGGTGGAACGTGAGGGCAGCTTTCTCTTAGAGGTACCTGGGCTGATCAAGGCATATTGAGAAGACAGACAGCTCAGGCTAGAGTGAGTGAGTAAGCAAGGAGTAATGAGAGATGAGGTCAGATTATCCTACACAACTCATACCCCATTGTAAGTGGGTTTTTACTTTTTATTTTTGGAAAAATGAGAGCTGCTGGAAGATTTTAAGCAGAGAAGTCACATGATTGGGCCAATGTTTGAAAAGGTTTACTCTGCCTGTATTTTCTATAGAATAGAAAACGGGAAGCTGAAGGCAAAATGGGAGATGGCTTAAGAGACAGAATTCAGGAAGGAGAACCGAATAGTGGCTTGAATCAGGATTCGGTAGTGATGTGCTAGGAATTGTCCAAATTCTGGTTAGTCCTTAGGAAGAGCAGGGTGGACTTACTTTGATTTGTGTGGTAACGAGAGAGCCTCCCACTTGGCATTATAAAATAGACGGCATATTCCCACCTGGAGAAATATGAAGAAATATTCTTCGTCAGGTGGAGGTGGGGAGAGTCTGCTGAGCAAAAGCATTTGATTTTACGTTGCCGTAAACAAATATTCACACGCCACTGATACTCAGTTCTGTTTTACTGCATTCCTTACTAATGATGGTGTTCCAAAGGTAGAGATGAATGTTCTGGGGAAATTAAGTCACCCATTCTAGCAAATTCCAACTTGTGATGTGCGTGCCTTGTTTCCACCTTATCTCTGACCAGTGTATTGTGCAGTCACTTAGCTTAGCTCTTCTTGTTGTAAACCTACATGCAGCGATTTGTTAGTCTCTCACAATAGAACTAATTTCACAAATAATCTCAAGCTTCAACTAAAGCAGATAAATGTTTTTGTTTTGTTTGTTTGTTTGTCTATTTGCTTATTTTCTGGAAGCTTGAACATCACCCAGAATTCTTTCTTTCTCTGGCTTTCATGATAATCAATCCCAAGTATCTGGAGATTCCATCACCTCTGTATCTCTCACATCCTTCCAAATCTCTTCAGCTATTAGGCCACATTCCTAATTTCTCTCTCACTTGGATTTCTGGAACAGCCTCTCAATTTGTCTCTTTTCCTGTAGATCAGCCACACTCACCTCCCAATCAATTCTCTACACAGTGATAACAGTGATCTTTCTGAAGAACACATTTGATGCTCTTGTGGTTCTATTTGCATCCTTCCAGGTTCCCCAGTCTCCTCAAGGTTAAGCAAACTCCTGTAGCACGTTTAAAGAGCCCACGTCATCTGTGCCCTACTTACCTTAAATGCCTCATCTCTTGAAACACAGTTTTTGGCTGTTCAGTTCATTCACTCTGTGCTGTTCCTGTCTCTTCCTTCTCAGGGCACTGAGCCCTTGGCCATGTTTCAGATGTTGAACTTACTGTTCTCTCTTCCAGTGATATATTCTCCCATCTTTGTCTCATCCTGCTCATCCCTAAGTTCTCAGCTTAGATCAGTGGTTCCAACCTTCCTAATGCCACAACCCTTTAAAACAGCTCCTCATGTGGTGTGACCCCCAACCATAAATTATTTCTGTTGCTACTTCATAACTGTAATTTTGCTACTGTTATGAACTGTAATGTAAATATCTGATATGCAGGATGTATTTTCATTGTTACAAATTGAACATAATTAAAGCATAGGGATTAATCACAAAAACAATATGTAATTATATATTGTGAAATATTTATTTTTAATTACAAATAAATGAAATTTTGTCTTGAATCGTGATGTAGCATGGGCAACAGTCTTCATATAACAACAGTAAACTACATGTCTACATTTTGCTACACCGAGGAGTGGTGTGTTGGTTCCTACGACCATGGGAAATAGGTGTTTTCCAATAGTCTTAAGCGACCCCTGTGAAAGGGTCATTCAAACCCCAAAGGGGTCGCAACCCACAGGTTGAGAACCGCTGGCTTAGATGATTTTTTTTCTAGCAAACCTTTACAGATTTAAGTGTGAGCTAAATATCCATCCATCTAATGAGCCCACAGGATGAACCAGCATTGGTTTCACTGAAATAATTAATAACTGCCTGCTTACTTCTCTGCATTCTCCACTGTAGGCTCCAAGAGAGCAGGAGCTAGCTCACCTATACATACATATGTGCCCCGATTTGGGGCACATACTGGACACTCAGTGATACTTGTAGGTTTGTCTTGGATTGAATGAAAGAGCATAGAATCGTAGTTGAAAATCCCTTCAAGCATTACCTTCCCCCTTTCACCACTACAATACACACACATATGCACACATATGTACTTTCAATATCCCCAACTAATTTGTGTTAGGGTTAATTTGGAGAATTACTGGCTCTCTACATTTAACACAATGGTAATTCTCTTTGCAGCCCTCTCTTCTCTTAATTCACTCCAGGGTCTCCTTATATCTCTCATCACACTTGCTCTGGCACAGTTAGCTCCTCTTGCCCCTAGAATTCCTTGCTCCATTTCTCTCTCTGAATATTCTCTTCCCTGAATATTTCACTCACTTCATTACTTCAACTATCACTTTTATATAGAGAAATCCAATATTTGTATTTCTAGCTCTGGCCTCTCAGCCAAGGTCTAACTGTAATTTCCAAGCCTGAACTAAGCATCTTTGTGCGTTCCCTGCTTGTGTTACTCAAACACAACTCCATAAAAAGTCCAGTTACCTGCACCTCCCTGCATGTTCCGACTTCCAATTTCATCCAGGGGTGTCATGGAGTGGCTGTCTGGACCCTCAAGAGTTTCCTTTCTCCTGAAAGCACCACAGACCATTCAGTGACTCTCCATTGCTCTTTGTGTGACCTGCCTTCTGGCTATCATTGGTGGATATAGCAGGGATATTTGCCGACTCAAGGTGGGCTGGCCAGACAGTGATACATTTTTTGAAGTTTGAACTTTACAGATAGATAGATGGAATGGTCAAGAGTGCCTAGAGATGAGCCATCTCCAGGGAAGTCTTCTCAAGCAAAGATCTGCACACATTCAATCCAAGACAAACCTATAAGTATCACTGAGTGTCCGGTCAAGAGTGCCAAGAGATGAGCCATCTCAAGGGCAGTCTTCTCAAGCAAAGGTCTGGTATGAAGACTGGGCAACAGTCTTCTTATAACAACAGTAAACTACATTGCTACATTTTGCTACACCGAGGAGCGGTGTGTTGGTTCCTAAGACCATGGGAAATATGCGGGCCACTCAAAGCAGCTGTGTTCTGGCCCTTCCAACATCTTGATTATTCGGTTCTTTCATCAAACTCATTAGTTATTCTTTCACCTTTTCCTTACAGTCCTCCATCTTTTTTTTTCACTAGTCAGAGACAGTCAGATGTTGACAAATCAAGCCTGAGCTTTCACAATCATCTCACCTTGGATGCACCTATCCTTGGTCTGTGCTTTATACTCTCCTGCCAGGTTTACCACTGCGTTTTTACCATTGTCTGTGCCCAGCCCTTTCTGCCCACTGACATGATCTCTGGCTAGAACTCCTGCAGCAGCCTGCTCACTGCTCTTCCTGTCTCTGGTCTCTCTCCTTTTTATTTCATGGTGCTTTTGCTCTTATTATTACCATAGAAACCAAACAGGACACTGGTGTGATCATATCAGCCCACTGCCCATAGGTCCTCTATATTCAACTCTCTTATAGATACTTGTGCCTCTTCCTTACCTGCCCTCCCCCCAATTCCCAGTCTGATGATTCCTCTCTCAAGCCCACTGTACCAGAAGCTGAAGTTACTTAGTGATCTCTGATTATGATCAATGCTGGGCCAATTCATGTCATTTCAAATCCCTGCGCAAGAAAATAACCTTGTGATATGCCATTCACTCATTCAACCAATAGTTAATAAAAAGCCTGTAATTGTCCAGCACTCTTCTAAATGCTGAGATTATATGGCAAAGAATATTCATAATGAACTGTAAAGTTCAAACATGGCCATTATGAATATACAGAAGTGTTATATGCAAGTGGAAAGAACAGTAAGTGAATGCAATAACAAACCTATGAAGAAAAATGAGTTCAGGGAGAGGAGTGAGTCTTACGAAGAGAATAAAACAGCGATTTGATAGATGTATGAGCAGTGGTGACAGGAGATAGAATATCTCTGAATGGATGACCAAGGAAGCCCTCTCTGAGGACAGCATTTGAGGCTGAAACTGAGTGATGGGGGTAGGCCAGACATAAGAAGGAAACAGCCTTGAGGGAAAGAGCCTTCCACATGGAAGAATCGAGAAGCACAATAGGTTTAGACAGGATAATCTTGGTTTATTCAAAGAACTAAAATACTATGTGATGAGAGAACTATGATTTTGGAGGGCATTTTGTGTGTGTGTGTGTGTGTGTATTGGAGAGGGGTGGGTTAGAGGATAAAATTGACTTCAGAAAGATCAAAGAAAGGCCAATCCTTGGTGAAGTGTTTTCATGTTATCCCCAATGGAACAGACAACTACTGGAAACCCAGAAGCAGAGAAGTTATATGAAAAACACACTTTTTCATCTATAAAGATTAATATAAATGAAATGAAGATCAATATAAAGACTAACGCTGTGCAAGAGAAACAGACGGTGGGGGTGTGAGAGTGAAACCAAGAAGTTCAGATGAGCTTTAGTGAGAATGAGGCAGACAGAGGTGATATTTTCAAGATGGAGCCCATTGAATTGGATTGTATTTTAACATATAGTAGACACTTAACACATGATTGTATACATGTGTTGAGATTCATTGAAGGAATGATTGAACCAATGCTCATGCTCAAACACAGACTGTGGAGCATTTCTGATGGACCTCAGCCCTCCTACGTCCCTGATTCTCTCACTGTTTTGAGCTCCCCCTGCACCTTAAACACACTTCCTCAAGGACACTCATATTCTTCCTGGATGTAGTGATTTATGGGCATTCCTTCCTTACCTCCCTTTCTGGGCTGTGAGTTTCTTCATGGTAGCGAAACCCCACACCCTTGCCTATCTTGCATGGCACATACCCAGTGTCAAATCATCTGAAGAATGAATGAAGAAATGCACGAGTGAAGTGAGAGGGAAATTATGTGAAGGTCACAGTCCTCAGATAAAGCAATGGCTCCTGAGCCACAGCATCTGAAGTCTGAGGGTCTCTCCACGAAGATTGAGTGATGTCACAGCTCCGTTACTTTGGGCTCTGTCCTGGCTGGAAGACCAGAGCTAATTGAGGGACTGGGGGCGGCTATGTGTCAAAGAACCGAGCCCTGTGAGACAGTGTGAGGCTGGCTCTGGGAATGAGGACAGGTTCACGGTCACATAAGGGAACAGTGCTTGTGCCTTAACCATTTGAATTCCACTTTCTTCCATCATCAAATGCATGTAGTAATAGAAATGGTTCAGAGATGGCTGGTGAAGAAATAATAATAATTAGTCTTGCAAAGAAAGCACTCACTTTGTACCCTGCAATGCCCTGAAGGCTTTTGCTGTACTGTGTATTAACCCCTTTATTACTCCTGACAATAAGAGTAGGCACGCATTTTTATTATTCTTATTTTATAAATTGCCAACGTAAAGCACTTATCACAGCACCCGACACAGAAAAACGCATTCTGTGAAGTCTTAGGGAAGAAAAAAAAAAAAAAGAAAAAATCCAGATATGGAGCCGGAACACCTGGTCCTAAAACCCAGTTTTGCTGCCGTTCATGACCTTGGAGAAGGCAAACTCTCATAACCTCAGTGCTCTCATTTTTAAAATAAACTGATACAGGGAATAAGCGAGGCGAAGTCTGCAAAAGTGCAAACACGTGTAAAATTACAAGAAAATCCTGGATAAACGCAGGCATTTGGAAAGTATTTGAGTTGCTCTTTTAACTCGAGTGTGTAAGATGTCAGCCCTTTTAAAGGCCGTGTTCTCAGACACTGGGGGGGTTGGGGTATGCCTGGGAGGGAGGGGGGGGGCATGGGGAGACATGTATAAAAAATTAATAAAAAAAAAAAAGATAAAAAAAAAATAAAGGCCGTGTTCTTAGGAGAAAGCCCCTCATTTTCCACGGTCTTGTCACTGCCATGAGGCCGTCTTTCTGAGACACGATCTGTGGCTCTTGCTCCAGTTCATAGCACTGACAACTTTAACTCAAGATGAAAACCGTGGTAGCTGATGATTTTACCATTTTTTTCCACTTGCATATAACACTTCTGTAAGGCCCATTATGAATCTTATTTGCCATATAATCTCAGCATCTAGAAGAGTGCTGAACAATTAGAGGCTTTTTATTAACTGTTTGTTGAATGAGTAAATGAATGAATGGCATGTGACATTCATTCCTACTCTTTCCCATCCAGGAGTGTCTCAGCCTGTGGGTGTCTTTTCTCTGCTGAGAAAGCACCTCCTGCTCCATTAATTTCTGTGATGCTCCCAGAAATTCTGTAAAGAGCAACATCATCGCAGTCTGTCCATTCCAGAGTTCTGCCTTCTGTAACTCTAAGTTCAGTGCTGGGTTCAGGAAATGCCTTCCGTATCTAACTGCTTCCGGCGGCTAAAATGAGAAGTAGAGTGTCCTTCTATCTCCTCATTAGCCTACATCTCCTAAATTGTTTGATGTTCCTTTGTAATATTTTACAATGTACTGTCTTCAGAGTCCTTTCTTAGAAAAAATTGCAAGTTCAGAGATAAGAGTGCCAATTAAAGTCGCCCTTTCCTTTTCAAAGACAAGGTCCTTTTTCTCTATATTAAACACAAACATGTACACTCATGCAAATATATTGCAAGTGATTTGCTCCTATTAATTAGATTTTACCTTTTGGGTTTCAATTTAGAATTAGCTTTTTTTTTTTTTTTTTTAATCTAAAGGAATGTCTACTGTTACAAGTAAATTGTATACTAGAGGACCGGTGCATAAGATTTGTGCACTCAGGGAGGGGGCGTCTGCAGCCTGGCCTGTGCTCTCTTACAGTCTGGGAGCCCTTGGGGGATGTCCGACTGATGGCTTAGGCCGACTCCCTAAGCCAGTAGGGAGCTGCTATACTTGCCAGGCATGACCCTGGCTTCTGACTTTGTGGCGCTCCCCCTCTAGAAGCACACTGACCACCAGGGGGCAGCTCCTCTACTGAGCATCTGTCCCCTGGTGGTCAGTGCGTGTCATAGCGACCAGTCATTCTGCTGTTTGGTCGATTTGCATATTAGCCTTTCATTATATAGGAACCATGTGTCGGGCAGACTAGTGCTCTTCACCCCCACCACCACCACCACCATCACCAAAGACATCCAAGTCCTAATCCCCTGACCTATGGAAATGCTGGGTTACATGGAAAGGGTAATTAAACTTGCAGATGGGATTAAGGTTGCCAACCATCTTACCTTAAAATATGGAGCTGATCCTGAATTATCCAGGCAGACCCAATAAATCACAAGGATCTATGAAAGAAAGAAGCATAATGGTCAGCTTCAGAATAATGCCTGCAGAAGACTCAACTGGCCCCTGCTGGCATTGGGGGTGGAGGTGGCCACTAGCCAAGGAATGTAGACAGGTTCTAGAACTGCAAAAAGCAACATAACAAAACAGATTACTTCCTAAGCCTCTTAATGGAGCACAGCCCTGCCAATACCTCAGAGACCCACTTCAGACTTTTGACCTCCAGAGCAGTAAGATAAGAAATTTTGTGTTGTTTTAATCACCAACTTAGTTGTAATTTGTTATAGCAGCAATAAAAACTAATACAGCATTTCAGTAATTTTCTTGAAATAATAGCATTTCAAGAAAACTGGTGATCTCTAGCAGGAGTCAAGCAAGCTAAAACATTGATTGACAGCAAGTTCTGGGAAATATATAATTTTCAGAAGCCATTCCCTTTCTATCTCTGTTTTTGGAGATCAAAGAAATGATCTTTCTGATAACTGTGTGTGTGTGTGTGTGTGTGCGCACGCGCGCACACACACACGCACGCTTATACCATATTTTCCAGCATATAAGACAACATTTTAACCCAGGAAAAAGTTGGGGGTCTTCTTATATACTGGGTGTTGTCTTATAGGATGAGTATATCCCAAACTCTATATTTAAATGGAAAAGTTGGGGGTCATCTTATACACCCAGTTGTTTTATATGCCAGAAAATACGGTACTCAAATCAAGGACCATTTAAACTTAAAAAACAAAATTCTAAAGTTTAGTGTTTGAAGAGAGAGAGAGAGAGAGAGAGAGAGAGAGAGAGAGAGAGAGAGAAGGGGGGCTTTAGAAGTGTTCTCAGAGAAGGATCTCGAGAACTCTACAAACATTTTTCCACATAGTCCTTACAGCACTTTATACAGACATGATCCAGATAATGATTCAGAGTCTTCGGAGATCTGGAATTCATTTCAGTCTAGAACCTGTTGAGCTCTCTCCGAAATGCTGCTGTGCGACAGGAAATGAGTCAATGCAGCTCTGAGAATGGCCAGGTCAGTCAGTCTACGGGAATCTGGTGCCTGAGAACGGAGAGAACGAGCTGAGCAAGTGCTGTATCTGGGGCAGCAGGGTCCTGCCCGCAGTGAGCGGGAAGGAGTCACCAGAGCCTAGGAACAGACATTGAAGGCAGGACCCTTGGCCTGGCTCGAGCTAGTACAACATTCATGGAAATGCCATTGGTCACACTTTTAAACCTGCTCTATTTCTGAGGTCAATGGGAGCTACTGCTGAGAAAGTGGAGTTGGTGAGCTACTATGCCATGTCTCGTTAAAAGAAACCCAGAGACTATGGACCGAGGAGGTGGGATTAATTTAGGGAGAAATAAATCCTTGCTCATCTCTTTTTAATAGCCTTGTAACATCCTATTTTAGAGCTCTTCTCTCTGGCAGTCTCTGAGAATCCCACAGGCAGAAAACAGGCTGAATTCAGCTTCAATCTGTCATGGTGGCTGGCACAAGGAATCACTTGTCTTTTCTCCCTTTATTTTTTTTCTCCCCTTTTCTTCTACTCTTCTCTCTTTACTTCAACTTCCCTCTTCCTCCCACTTCTCTCCTGAGCCCCTCCTGCCCCACATCTCATTTCTTGACATTCTCCAGTAAAGAACTTGCTACTAAACATTTGCATTTCATTAGAGGTTAAGGTCCTGCCACTTGCTACCTTTCTGAATACCATTTGCATTTTAAATCCTGTTTCTCTTTGTTTAATGGGGCCACAATAAAAACAAAACAAAACAAAAATACAAATACCTCCCCAGAGATGTAAGAACAACAACTCTTGAGTGAGAATTTCTGTGGTTAAATTTCAACTCTTCAACTTCTTCCGATTGTCTAGGAGGAAAAACTTTTCCTCTATCCTCTTATGTTCAGTAACTGGGACCTGCAATTTAGACTAACAAAAATCAGATGAGCAAGAGAAAAGATATACAATTTGATTAATACTTATGTGAGTGAAAGTTCAAAGAAAATAAGTGAAATTCAAAGAAGCAAACTCTGGAGCTTATATGTCATTTTAACAACAAAAGGAGTTTGAATTTCAAAAGGTTATAACTTGGAAAGTGACTGGGAAATATATGAGGGAAACTAAGAGAAGATAAATGTTATTTTAGCTATGGTTGCTTATGCGGACTTTACCTTGGCGCTGCCTCTCTACCTCTGGTGATAAGAGCTGTTCCCTGATTCTTGGCACAAGGTGGGGGTGGGGAGGCAGGTTCACAAAGGGAAATGTGTTCTCTGCTTTTAGTTAGATAAAAGGAGGGCAGAGAACTCTTCCTGCATCTGCAGACTTTCAATCGCCTTTAGCTCAACACAATCCTTATGCCAAAATGGCGTATTGTGGAGTGTTCTATTCTGATCTCTTTCACAATGTTGGGTGAGGCACTTAAGTTTTTATATTTCAGTGACCTCATCTATAAGAGGAGGTTAAAAATATTACCTGCCCTATCAAAATGTTGTGATGATTCAGTGACATCATTGATGTGATGCCTATTATGCACCATCTATCACATAGTAATGACTTAAAATTATTGCAATCTTCATCCTCCTATGTAATAAAGAGGTAATATGCAAATTGACCATCCAATACACAAGATGGCCAGCCGAATGTGGTCAAAGATTCTGCACCCAAGTGGACACAAAATGGCTGCCACAAGATGGCCAGCAGGGGAGGGAAGTTGTGGGAGATCAGGCCAGCAGGGCAGGGCAATTAGGGGTGACCATGCCAGCAAAGGAGGGCAGTGGGGATACCCAGGCCTGCAAGTGAAGGCAGTTGTGGGGGACCAGGCCTGCAAGGGAAGGCAGTTGGGAAAACTAGGCCTATAGTGGAGGGAAGTTAGGGGCGACCAGGCTGAGAAGGGAGGGCAGTTAGGGGTGACCAAGCCAATAGGAAAGGGCAGTTGAGGGTGACCAGGCAGCAGGGGAGGGCAGTTAGAGGCAACCAAGCCAACAGGGGAGGGCAGTTGGGGCAATCAGGCAGATAAGGGATCAGTTAGGTATCAATCAGGCTGGCAGGGGAGTGGTTAGGGGGTGATCAGGCTGGCAGGCAGAAACAGTTAGGGGCAATCAGGAAGGCAGGCAGGTGAGCAGTTGGTAGTCCTGGATTGTGGGAGGGATATACGTCTGCCCAGTAGAATCAGGCCTAAATGGGCATTTAGACATTATTTAAGGGGTCCCATATTGGAAAGGATGCAGGCTGGGCTGAGGGACACACACCCTCATGCATGAATTTTGTGCACTGGGCCTCTAGTTATAATATAATAAAGATAAGAATAATAATTATGATTATCTTTTGTAATTACCACCCTAAGGCCAGCTCATTAGAATCCTATGTGGCAGACACTTTTTATAAAGAGAGCACATGAAAAGGGTCATGATATGTGAGCCAAAGTGTTCTGACATATTAAATAGAATCTACTCAGTTTAGACATGAGGGCCCAGGAAAAGGAAATTAGAGCAGGAAAACAAACAAACAAACAAAAACATAACTCATAGGGAAATAATATATTCTTATGACATTTTCTAGCTGTATTTCCAAATCATCTATTAGTGTGTTTATATTAAGATCACATACTGCATAGGCTTGGATCATAAAATACAGGATAACTCTTTTCAAGATACCATAGGTGCAAAAAAAGTTCCCTAAAGTGGAAGGCATTCTCCCACCATCACCATCACATTGCTGATTCAATTGGGCCTCACAAACCAGAAAGTGAATGATGAATTGTTTAATAGGCAACCATATTCATATTTTAAAGAAATCCTTTCCAGATGCATTTACTGTATTTCCTGGCTTATAGGATGACTTTTTAACTCAGGAAAATATTATTAAAAGTCAGGGGTCATCTTATAAGGCAGGTATATCACAAACTCTATATTTTAATTGGAAAAGTTGGGGAGTCATTTTATATGCCCAGTTGTCTGGAACTGTGAGCCACAAAGCTGCGGTGGGCAAAGGGGCAAGTCTCCGCACATTCTCTGCACCCCACCCAGTACCTCCCACTGAGCCCTGGTCCCCTGTCTGCTGGTAGCCCAGCTCCCACTGCCGCTTCCACACACTGATAGGGCTGGACCTGCTCTCAACTGCTAATGGAGTGGAGCCATTGGGATCAGTGCCAGCAGTGGGTGCAAGAGGCGAGATTGCCCCTTAGGAACAGGGGCAGTGGAGAAGCCCTCAGGGCAATTGGGGTGGGCAGCCACTGCTCACACTTGCTGACAGTGCCAAGCAATAGGACCAGCGCCGGGTGCCGGCAGCAGGTGCAAGTGGTAGCTCTGGTGCTGGCAGCAGGTGTGAGCAGGGCCATCGTTGACAGTGAGTCAAGAGGTGGCTGCCGGCCCTGATGTCACCTCAGGAGCAGGGGAAAGTGGAGAAGCCCTCAGGGGCAATCAGGGCTAGCAGTGGATGTGAGCTCTGGGCAGGACCAAGCCATGTGGGAGCAAAGAATTTTCAGTAACCACCAGAGGCTCACCCCAATGACAGTGACCAATGTCCCACTTTGGTCTGGTACCCCGCTCCTCTGCTCCACCATCCTGCCACAGCTGACACCCACCATGTTCCACGCTCTGTCACCTATTGCTGGTCAGCGCACAGCATAGCAACCATAGCTCGGTAGTTCCTGTGTTTGACCTATTTACATATTAGAGTTTTACATATAAAGATATGTGTAAAGATTTTAGAATAGTGCTGACATTTATAAGTTCTCCCTAAATGTTAGCAGATATTATTTTTGGAGTAAATCAGATATAAATCTTGATTATGCCCCTTATTAAATATGACTCTGAGGAAATAATGTAATCTCTTGGTTTTTATTTTTTTTTGACATAGGGATAATAACACCTAACTCTGGTTTGCGGTAAGAATGAATGAGTTTATAGAAAGGAAGTACAAAATATGACTTAGAGATAAGTGGGAATGAAATGCTAGTTTATCTCTTTGGTATTCCTTTCCTTTGCAGTGAAAGGGTGATCTTGGGAAGAAGGACAGCCAGGGTATATTTTAATATAACAAACAGGGGTGGAGTTTGCAGATTATTGCAACTAAATGATAGAGCTGCCTTCTGAAATTATTTCTGTTAAGTAATATGTAGGCAACTATTCTTTCCCAAAATGTCACTAGAAAAACACTCCAGGCCAGTTCTTGGCCATTTCTCCCAAGTTCTCAGACGATGTGTGAAATTATTTCATGGTACTATTGCCTTACAAAATCCTGCTTTGGGGACAGCATATGAAAGAGCCGGCGGTGTCCTTTGGGAGCCAGGAGATCCTGTAAGTGGGGGCAACCTAGAAAGAGCTCAGAAAAGCAGTGATCAAGGGAAGTCAATAGGTGGGAAAGGGCTGGGGCACCAACACTCTCAGCTGGTGGATCCTGTACTAATTCCATTGTCCTGAAAGGAAGTCCTGCCAGAATCAACAAAATCATATCTGTAGGTATTTATGTGACTTTTGTTATGTTTAGAATTTCTCTCATGGAAAATGGATGTGGCAAATTTTTAAATACTTTGCCTAACCCTGTAAACCAAGGGATCAATTGAAAACTAGTTGTTGAAATCTGTTGAGGGGTATCAAGGAAGAAGAATAAGTTCTGGAATCTGACTAAGGAATATTTGAAGTCAGGAACTAGTACTTTCTAGCCCTGTGACTTCGGTCAAGTCACTTAATTCCATATATTTGTTTTTTGAAGTTTTTCAACTCTACAGTGGCATTGTGTATGATTAAAAGAGACAGAGTTGACTTGACCTAATTAGTTTCTGTTACTTTCTTATGTTTGACTTCCTCTAGCTCAGTGGTTCTCAACCTTTCTAATGCCGCGATCCTTTAATACAGTTCCTCATGTTGTGGTGACCCCAACCATAAAATTATTTTCATTGCTACTTCATAACTGTAATTTTGCTACTGTTTATGAACTGTAATGTAAATATCTGATATGCAGGATATATTTTCATTGTTACAAATTGAACATAATTAAAGCATAGTGATTAATCACAAAAACAATATGTAATTACATATTGTGAAATATTTATTTCTAATTACAAATAAATGAAATTTTGTCTTGAATCATGGTGTAGCATGGGCAACAGTCTTCATGTGACAACAGTAAACTACATTGCTACACTTTGCTACACCGAGGAGTGGTGTGTTGGTTCCTAAGACCATAGGAAATATGTGTTTTCCGATGGTCTTAGGCGACCCCTGTGAAAGGGTCGTTCAACCCCCAAAGGGGTCGAGACCCACAGGTTGAGAACCGCTGCTCTAGGTGTATGCGGGCAGGCATTTCAGAGAATGGTTACTTAAGACTTATATTTTCCTCATCCACTATTGAGGATTGCTTCCCGAAGCCTCACTGGCTTTTGGACATAACTCTAAACCGTAAACACCATATTCAGATGGACAGGCTGTTGGACAGATTGATAGAAAGATATATCCCATTAGTGACTTACCTAAAATGAAAAGCACCATTATAAGAGCCAACATGGCGATCAAAGTATTTTCCTGGTGTGGAATGCCTTCAGACTGGATTGCTGGGGACGTCTTCCTGGGGACAAGACAAGAACTTGACCTAGGGCCAGGAGAGAAAAGTCACTTCATCCATCTCAGCCCAGCCAACCCCCTAAAGAGCTAGCAAATCTGTCACAAAACCCGCAACTACAATGTGCTGAGCAAGCAGACACCAGGGGCTGGGCACAGCTCTCCACATCTTAGTACTGCCACATCCACCATGAGAAGGAGGCAGCCACATTCTCATCTTGAACTTAGAAAACAGAGACTCAAAAATGGAGTGGTTTCTCCAAACACACAGCAAGCCAGTGACCGAACTAGGTGAAGTGACAGAACCCCAAAGTTTGTGTCTGATGCACAACTTCTAACAATGATAAAAGCTGCCATTAGTGTTGGTGGCCTCCTCCCTACAGGATTTCCTTCTTTCCCCACTACCTTTCGCCAAGTACATTCGGTTCTCTCTTCTTGTGCTTCCAGAATTCCCTGCAAAGCCTTGCCTTCAAGTGCTGGTGTATTTATTGGGCACATCCAATTTAATACCCGCCTTCCCTATCAACCCAAAAGTCCCCAAAGGATAGGTTTGGGCAGTATTTGCCATTTTGTCTTCATGTTCCATTTGTTAACAATGTTAATAAAGAACTGAATGGCTGAAACCAGATTGGCTCAGTGGATAGAGCGTCAGCCTGCAGACTGAAGGGTCCCGGGTTCCATTCCGGTCAAGGGCATGTACCTTGGTTGTGGGCACATCCCCAGTGGGAGGTGGGAGGGTGCTTGAGGCAGCTGATCAATATTTCTAACTCTATCCCTCTCCCTTCCTCTCTGTAAAAAATCGATAAAATATATATTTAAAAAAAGAAAGGACTGAATGCATAGATACATGCCTATTGTCTACTATGTGCTGTGCCCACAACTTGGGCACATAAGTTAATATCTCCTATAAAATGAGCTGTGGGGTCTGGCTGGTGTGGTTCAGTGGTTAAGCATAGATCCATGAACCACGAGGTCACAGTTCGATTCCCAGTCAGGGCATATGCCCCAGATGTGGGCTCGATCCCCAGAGTGGGGCATGCAGGAGGCAGCCAATCAATGATTCTCATTCATCATTAATGTTTCTGTCTCACTCTCCTACCTCTCTGAAATCAATTAAGAATTTTTTTTAAATGAGCTGGAGGGCTGTTAGTTGTTGACAAATCGCTCTAATATTGATGGGCACCAAGTCGAGGCTCAGTAAATATTAACTCTTATTATGAATATTGAATTACCGTCATTCTCCTTCAGTGGAGAAATCTCAATAAAACATTAACATGTTATAATTGCAACTGTGCAGACTGAAACCGCTTTCAGGGAAGTATCTTGCAGAAAGTCACACAGCAAGAAAAGAGCCCTCAGGGCCTAAGATTTTCCTCATACGCCGCCTTTTGCTTCAGTGCCAGGGGCTACAGGTCTTCACACACAGGGTGCCCTGTTGATTCTCTTCAGTGGGGCAGAGTGCAGGGAACAGGTGCCTGAGGAAGCCAGCGTGGTCCTGGCACAGCCCAGAGCCCACCACTGTGCTTGATCTGTTTGCCTGGTCTGGAATGAACTATGTCCTGGGGTCCTTTAAGGCAGCACAGCCCTCGCCTCTCTGAGGACCCCCTAGTTTCCAGGTTCAGAACCCAAACTCCAAGGTCCCCTGAGTCAAACTAAAACCGTGTCCTGAACTAGCACCCGGTGCTATTTGTCATCAGGGAAGTTGGGGACACTTCGGAGACAAGACCTCGAAGGATGCTGGTGGTACTCACTATCCAGGGGACAGTTACTGGACACCAGTGTCCTCACCCTCCACCACGCAAGTTTGTAAGGACAAGGGCTGTGGAGTCGCAGGTGGGAGGCAGCGTGGATGCTCCCCTTGGACAACGCCACTGAGTCATGGATGCTTTGGTCCGTGCACTTTTCTCCCGAGAAACACTGCCAGGAAAGGGTCTAGTCACCAGCCTCTGAAACTGGCTTTTCTTAGCATCCCCAGAGGGAGGCTGCGCGCTCTCGCATGCAAGCCCTGGGAAGCGAGAGCAGCCGCTCTATGGCAGAAAGGGGGACATCCGACAGCTTCCCTGGTGGCAAGGAGCACGCAGACAGCCCTGCCCAGCCCCGAGGCGCTATCCCGCTATCGGGCCTCGCTGTGCGCTTCGGGGCAAGTTTCCCGGGAGCGTCCCTGCTCTCCACCCACAAGGCAAAGTCTCCAGTTTCCCCAACAGATGTCTCTTTGGCAGCTCTGAAGTCCAAGTGCAGGCTGGCTGGAGCGCGGAGCCCGGCGCGCGCCTCTGTGGTGGGGGGACCCCAGCAGGCAAATGCCAGCATCAGCATGAGAGGCTGGTCCTCCGCCCAGGTCCGCGCGCAGCCCGGGGCGGCCCTGCTGCCTGGCCCGGTGCATCCGAGCAGAGCTGCTCCCTCGGCCCCCTCAGGAGGCTTTGCTCCCCGCCGGGCGTTGCTGGGATCCTCGCTTTGACTCCCTCCGCTCCAAAAGGGGGTCCGGAGGCTGGGATGCTCTGCCCTCTCGGAGGATGCTGACCCTGGAGTGGGAGTCGGAAGGGCTGCAGACAGTGGGGATTGTGGTGATCATCTGTGCGTCTCTGAAGCTGCTCCATTTGCTGGGACTCATTGATTTTTCCGAAGGTAAAGTGGTCGCTCCCCAGGGGGTGCGTGCCCTTGGTCCGGTCTGGTTCACAAGTTGAGGCTGAATAGCCAGGGCGAAAGTTTTAGAATATGCATGCTTGCCTTCTGTGCACCCAGCTATTCTGCACCCAGAGGGGAGGGGTTTGCTTACCACTGTCTTTCTTTGCAACCTCTTTGCTCGCAGGGTGAGGTTGTCGGTGAGAGATAAATAATAGAGGGAAGGATTCTATCCGGGGATGATAACACAGATGGTGCTTTGGGTTGTCAAGTTCATGTTTGCTACCACTCACTCCTTGATGTCATTAGTAATCCCCTCCTATAGCCTGATTTGTGAGTGAAATACCTGTGTGTGCCTCATTAGTTAGGAGGTGGGGGCATGGAGCTGCTGGGTGGTGGATTATGATATTATGATTATGAGCTTTTGGGTTAAAATTGATTTCCTTGGTGCTGGCGAAAACGTGTTTTGCATGATTAATTTGCAAAAGTGTTTCACATTTCCCAGGGAGCCACTTTGCTTATGTGTCTGAGAACAAAACACCCAGGGCAAGCATTGTTGCTACCAAGAAATATTTTATCCATCTACTATCACTACCAAAATCAACCTTATTATGCAAAGATGAGGAAATTTTAAAAAAAGTTAGCTAACTTTGCTTTAACAATATGAGTGTGTGTGTGGAATACACATGATATAATTTTCTACTGAAATAATATACTTTGAATCATTTCAACTTCTAGCATGGGATGGCAATTTCATGTCCACATTCTCTTTTCTCTCAGGTGAAAGAGTGTTCTTAAACATGTCCTAATATGTCTTCCCAGTAAGGATATGATCTTCTATTGCCGAGTTATTTATGAATATTCGCTTCTCATGTTGTGTGTAATGCTTGATGGCAATATTTGAGCCTGCCTGTGCTATATAGTCTTCCTAAGATTACATAATCCCAGAACCACATCTAGTACACATGTCTCTGGTAATATGTCAATAATGATCAGTGTACCTTATCTTCATAAAGTCCTTTATTTTTTCTGTAAAGTGCGTTCATTGGGTTCTAACTGTTTAAACCAGTAAAAGAATATAATAAGCTCTCATGTAATTTTCATACCTTTTCTTTTTAAGAATTCTCTGTCAGATTCTGTTTAGGCATACATGAGAATAATATTGTAATGGGATTTAAAAAGGCTCAGAAGTGAATTTCTTCCTTTACTCACATTGTACAGTAATTATATTTGATCCCGGGGAGGAGAACACTGCATAAATAACTTACCCAAGTGCTGAACAATAATCTGCTTTATTTTGAGATTTCTGCCTTAATGCACTAGTGTTGGTGTCAGAGGAAAATACAGATCCAATAACTTTAATTTTTTTATAAGTGGGATAATTTGCTTCTGGTTAACTTTGTCACTGTATTAGTTTTTGTCCTCTGTAATTGGTTGAGACATAGCCCCCCAACTTTAGTGCATTATCCTCAGGGTGGCTTGGATTCAGAGCTAGATGAAGTGGGCTGGACGGGAGAACCAGGATGGAGGTATGTGAGGACAGAAACTTCCAGAGTGCCATGGAGTTATGTGAGGAAGTTAAACTTCATGGCACTGTGGGAGAGCACACCATTCTTTATTGCCAATACTGATGATGTAGAAACTTAAAGTTGAATGCCCTAAGTTTAAGAACCCTACCAGTGACTCAACTTTTCTTCTTTAAGTCCTCTTTCCTGTCACTTAAACCTGAATGTTTTTAGATAAAAACTTCTAGTATGAGTTACAATCTGAAAAGGTTTCCCCAACTAGAAGCACAGAATTTGAAGCTACACTGAAACATCTCTATTGGGATGGGTATCCATATTCATATTTAAATAATGTCCATATTCATGTATGAACCTATATTTCTATACACATATATATAGATATTCATACATATTTATAGATATTATGTAAAATGTCTGGAAAGCTAGGCAAACTGAATTCACTGTAGAAGCCTTGATCATGCTCAAATACAAGGATGCAGGTTATACAGTATTTGAGGTATAACCCACGTTTACTTGACAAACTCATACTTTTTTTGTTCTGAAGTACATGTTAGAAAACGGTGGCCTAGTCCAGCTTTTTCATTTGACATAGGAGATCATTGCAATCTAGACAGGTTGGCTGATTCATCAGAAGGCAAACTAACTGGGAGCAGAGACAGACCACAACCAAGGACTCCCGAATCCTCTGTTCTGTACACTTTAAATCTACATTACACTTTTCACTTATTCCTCTTTCTTAATATTGACAAGATAATGCACGAGAACTTACATGGAAAAACTAGTGAATTCTTGAATTCCTGAATTTCCCACTGATACACCATGAGATATTTGCAGGAAATGCATTCATAGGAAATAAGGTCACATAATTAACCACTTAATCTCTACAAGTCTTTGACCCCAACCCAAGTATGAGAGCCACGCATGGTATGTAAGCTAGCTAAGCCAGATTGGTTATCACAGAGAGAGGATTAGAACAAAAGTAAGCGAGTGGACTCCTGACCTCCTTTTCTCTAAGGTGCACTGATATGTTGACCATCAGTGACTCATATTTAATGGCAATGAATGGCCAGTCCCAGTAGAATCCAATTATGAGACTAATAAGATATGAGGATTCTGGCCTGGGCCCCTGTCTGTGTTTTATCCAATCAGAAAGAGAACTTAGACTTTTTGATCACCAGCCAAGTGGAGGAACAAGAAAAAGGGCGGATAAAGAGCAAACCACAAAAATATTAAATTAGGTGGTTCTTCATTCTGTCTACCGATAAATGATACAATGACCAATGAGATCCATCTCGATGTAGATCGCTCAACTGTTCACTGAGACTGTACCGCATACAAAGTTCAGCTCAGAATAAGACCATGGAGTCAGCCATTCCTTTTGGTGAAGTGAAGAAGATGTGAAGCAGAAACTTGAGCTTCTTTTAAACAACATTGAACTTGTATTTCCTTAGAAAGCAATGCTTTTTCACTGGTAATACTACAGAGTGTTTTCCCCAGTGTGACTCCTTGCATGGATTAACTTAAAAAATACTTCTGAGTCCCTCTGAATGAGAGGGCCCACCTTAGTGTCGGGACAAAGCACTGTTGCCTTAGTGTTATCATTTGCAATGGCTAGTGGGAATTAGCTATGGATAGAAGGAGTTAAGAGCAACATTTCTGCTCTTAACCTAAATTAGATTCCAATTTTGATAAAACCCTATTTAAAACACAATTCTCCTTCAAGTGAAATTCAAGCTTTAAGAAGCAAAAAAGCAATTTATAAAAGGGATTAAAATGACTAATGAGATTTTAATATAATGATGGTAGGTTTTACACACATCAGAGTATTCACAAGGGAAATAGGAAGAATACTCACAAGATTAATCTCATTTCACAGTTTAGCATGTATTGTATGTCTTATTGAATTTTAAATATGCGCAGGGTTCTCTGTGAGGCATTGACTGAGGGAGTTGCAAGAAGAATCTTAAAGGAATGTACCCTCCATCAGCTTTGATGCTAGTGAGGGATGCTAATTACCAAATAAGACAGAAGGAGTAAGTGCTGGGCATAAGTGGGAGAAATGGCCTGCAGAGGCACAGATGGAGTGGTGCACACTGGGATGGGCTCAAGGGAGAGCTTCATGGAGAAGAGACAGTTGTTGGGGACACTGTGGTGTGTGAATGATTTCCTGAATTGGAGAGTGGGGAGAGAGCATTTTAGGCGAAGCAAAGGGCTTGGGTTGTGACCTGGAGTTTTTGTGGACAAGGGCAGTGGCTTGTAGCACCTGGGCATGGGACTGTGGGAATGGGGGATGTGGCAGAATGGCTCACTTAGGATGCTATGTGGCAGGCCAGCGTTGGGAGTATGTGAAGACCAGTTCAGTGTACGAGAGTGGAAAGCATATCAGTTAGTTATGCTTCTGGGACAATGCAGGTAAGAGACAAGGGCAAACATCCATTGATGACCCTCCTCAATAAAATACTTAGTATAAAGGGGCAGTTTCAATTCCCCCCCAGAAATTCATGTTTCACATAATATCCTTGGCCTGCACCTGTTCTAAAATGGCATCACTGTATTTTATTCCAGGGCAGTATTGTGCGACTTTCCATATACAGTGGTACCTCGAGATACGAGTTTAATTCGTTCCGTAACCTTGCTCGTATATCAAGTTGCTCGTATCTCAAAAATCTCGTATGTTAGGGCACTCGTATCTTGAGGTACCACTGTATTTCTTCTGAGGAAAGAAAGGATTGTCGGGCACCCAGAGGTCATAGCTATAAACATAGAAGCTCCATTTATGGTGGGAACTTTAAAATTCTGATGGCTATAGCACACATCTTATGAGGTCTTCAATTGCTCTGAACTTTTTATTCTGGGACATTTTATACGCCAAAAGTACAGAGAATAGCGTCATAAACGTCCATGTACCCAACCTCCAGCGTCAGTAATTCCCAAGTACTTAGTCATTTGTGTTTCACCCATGGTTTGCATTTAAAAATAGCTCTTTATCATCTAACATATCCTAGGCGCTCCGGTAGGCCCAGGCGATCATTATGAATTAAAGATAGTAACGACTCTCAAGGAACTCTCAGTTGTTATAAGGAGATGGGAATAGCAACCAAGAAAATGCGTTTTGGTAGATAGATCGATACAAGTCAGCCTGAGATAGAAAAGAAACAAAGAGAAGTAATTAAGTTCGGGAGGAAGAGATCAGAGGGATCAGAAATAAGTCCCTGGAGGAGGTGCCTTCGAGGCTGGGTTTCTCTGGATGAAGAGAAGTTCATCAAATCCAGGTGACAGCAAGGCAATTGCCCAAGATCCCACATGGGGACATGGCACACCAGGTGGAGTGCCAGGAACAATAACCAATAAAGTGCAGAGGGGAACTGACACAGGTTTCTTTCTTCCCCCTGACTAGGTAAGCCTGCTCTCTGGCACAGTGCATGGTGTTTAGCAGATACTCAGAGAAATTCTGGCACGAGCATCGTTTCCTCTCACTCACTAAGAGAGAGGGTGCACTTCTACTGAAGCTCCATAATTGAGGGGCTCCTGGGCCTCCTTCAAGTCTCCCCAGGGGCTAGGAACTGTTGTTTAGTTGATTATGATTTTTTTTTACTCGTTTTTTTTCTACTAGTAAGATTTCACATCAAAATTACAGATACACTCCAAAAGCATCAGGGGCTGCTGTTCATTAGAACCCCGTGGCCTTGGAAAATCATTTCAAATGAGACATCCAGCAGGGAGATGAAAACGCCCAGCTGAGATGCACTCTGATTTGGCTGGCAAAGTAGCCCTTTCGATTTCATAACTAAAAAAATAAAAAAGAACCTTAGATTTCTAACCGAAACAGAACCACCGTGTATTATGCCCCTGGTATATGAAGGGGGATAGTGGACATGAGGGTATTTTACTGTCCTTCTTAAGGTTCAAATTGGTTAGAGACCAAACAGCTCATAAAGAACGAATTCAAGATTGAGAGTGTCTGGTGAGAAGAAGCAAGACCTTTAAAACACTCAAAGCAAAGGGCCAGCCCATCGTCAAGTTGGAAGATGACAGAAAAGGTTGCACAAAGATGGTGACAGTGGAAATGTGATGGGTTGAAGGATCAAAAGCCTTTACCCTTTACCAGGTAGATTGAAAGCTAAAAATAGGAATTCCAACTGTAATTTAAAGAATAAAAGCAGTTTCTTGAAGTCATTGTGTGTAATCTGATTGGTCCTAAAGAGTCTATTAATCAGTTTGAAATATCAAGTATCTGCTCTGATCTGACTATGTGTTTGGTACTGATTGGTTTTGGGATTGTTGTTTTTTTTTTAGTTTTTCTTCCTTTGGGAACCCAATCCCCACCCCAGCTAGGAGAGATTGTACATTTCAATGGACTGTACATTTCCATGACTTCAGCCAAAGATCACCAGGGACACACCTGTGTTTGAACCATCTGTCTCTGTTACTCTTTACAGAGAGGGAGAACACACAGCATGGTGAATGGTGGGGCATCTCAGTAACTGGGTGTTAAAAAGAATTTATGGAAATTGAGCTTGTGTTGGGGGGTTGCAATTTAAGAAACAGGGCTCTGCTCTGGAGTAGATGAAGTCAAGGAGGCAGGAACATTCTATGACTGGGCATCTAAAATCTACAAGTATGAAGACTAGACACAGGCTGAAGCTGTCATTGGCACGGAAGTTAGCTATGTCTGCTAGGATGGGGGGTATTTGGTCATTTTTGTAATTTAAACAAAGTTTATGTTTTTGCGACCTTGTTTTTATCTTGGTCAATCACAAGCAGAGTAGTCTTGTGTGATGCTGATATTTTGTGAAATTGTTTATATTCGATAAGAGAATGCCGAGGCTTAGGTGATGGACCAGGGCAGCTGCCTCAGAATGTCTGGAGCTTCTTGTCATCGTGCATGATGAGGAAGAGAGCAGAGTAAGAGGAGGGGCAGGTGTATAGGTTCTACAGCAGGCAGATCTGAGTATAAATCCTAGTCCGTCACTTTTTTTTTTTAATATATTTTATTGACAGAGAGGAAGGGAGAGTGATAGAAAGTCAGAATCATCGATGAGAGAGAGACATCGATCAGCCGCCTCCTGCAAGCCCCACACTGGAGATGTGCCCGCAAGCAAGGTACATGCCCCTGACCGGAATCAAACTTGGGACCCTTCAGTCCACAGGCCGACACTCCATCCACTGAGCCAAACTGGTCTCAGCCCTAGTCGGTCACTTTAAACAAGTTACTTAACCTTTCTGAGCTTGAATTGCTTTTACTGTGAATTGAGGCTAAGCCCAATCATTCCAGACTGTGATCCTATCTAATAAAAGAGTAATATGTAAATTGACTGTACCTCCGCTACACCCCAAGCCACGCTCACCAGACACACCCACCAGCCAATCAGAGTGAATATGCAAATTAACCCAACCAAGATGGCTACGGCCACAGAGAAGCAGAAAGGAGGATTGGGTTGCCCCTGGTGATGGAGGAAACCAAGCTTTCCACACACCCTGGCCTGCCCAGGCCTCCACTTAAGGCAACAAAGTTTCAATGGCTGCTGCTATTGAGTGAGCAGAAAGCTTGGCTCTGCTCCAGGCTTCAAAGTTTCAACTGTAGAAGATAAACAAACTCCAGATAACCAGGGCCTCTTCTTGGGTTGCTGAGGGATGTGGCCAGGCTTCAAACCACCACAGGACCCTCACTCAGGCCACCTCATGCCCCAAGGGAACCCCCACCTTGATCTAGGACACCCTTCAGGGCAAACCTGCTGGCCCAACCCATGCACCAGGCCTCTATTCTATCTAATAAAAAAGTAATATGCAGATTGATCATCACTCCAAAATACAAGATGGCTGTTCCATGTGGTCAAAGATCTTGCCCATGTGGACACAAAATGGCCACCACAAGATGGCCAGCAGGGGAGGGCAGTTGGCAAGGACCAGGCCTGTAAGGGAGGGCAGTTGTGGGAAATCAAGCAAGCAGGGAGGACAGTTGTGAGGGAACATGTCTGCAGGAGAGGGCAGTTAGGGGTGACCAGGCCAGCAGAGGAGGGAAGTTGGGGGTGACCACACCTGCAGGGGAGGGCAGTTAGGGGTGACCAGGCCCACAAGGGAGGGCAGATAAGGGCAAACAGGCTGGCAAGGGAGCAGTTAGGCATCAGTTAGGTTGGTAGGGGAGTGGTTAGGGGGTGATCAGGCTGGCAGGCAGAAGCGGTTAGAGGTAATGGAGAAGATAGGCAGGTGAGCAGTTGGGAGCCAGCAGTCCTGGATTGTGAGAGGGATGTCCAACTGCCCATTTAGGCCCTATCCAAGTAAGGCATTCAGACATCCCTCAAGTGGTCCTAGATTGGAGAGGGAGCAGGCTGGGCTGTAGGACACTCCCATGCACAAATTTCATGCACTGGGCCTCTAGTATGGAATAAAAATGTATACGTGAAATATCTAGCTCAGTGCTTAGAATATACATAGGAGCCAATACATGTATCTCCTATAATTATGTTGAGATAAGATAATACATTCAAATTCTTTGAGTTATAACAGGTATTCTCACACTTATATCAGCATCACTTAGAAAACTTGATAGAACACAGATTGCTGGACACCATCCTAAGAGTTTGGGATTCAGTAGATCTATAGTAGGGTCTGAGAATTTTCATTTCCAGTGATTTCCCACTTTAGGCTGATGTTGCTGGTCCAGGGACCACCCTGTAAGAACCATTAAGTTAGGCAATAAATCCGAAAGGCCAAACCCATGATGTCTGCAGGGTGCTCCTCACTGAGTTCTCTCGCCCCTGCTGAGCTTAATCCAGAAGAGCGATTATCCAGCATGTTCTGCCCTAAATATTTTAGACTTTGTGGGCCATAGAGTCTCTCACTACTCAACTTTGTTATTGTGACACAATAGATATACAGATGAATAAGTGTGTCTATGTTCTGATAGTACTTTATTTATGGACACTTAAATGGAAATCTCATACAATTTTTATGTGTCACAAAATAATATTTTTATTTTTTAAAGCATTGCAAATGTAAAATAATGCTTAGCTCAAAGATAATCCAAAGACAGGTAGCAAGCTAGATTTGGTCTATGGCTATAATTTGCCAACCCCTGAGCTAGAGTTGGCCATAAAGGAACCCATTGAAAAGAGGCCTCAGGTTGGTGAGATAATACTTTTGGGAAACTTATCTGAATATTGTGAGTCCTTGGTCTCATTGGGTAGATATGAGTCTAGCCTCTTTGGGAGTGGATGAAATTATCTGCCAAATCAGCAGGCTATTTGAATTAGTATGTATGTGTTTGTTCCTCTCATTCCACATTTCTAGGTCTATTTGGAGTTCTATAAATTAAGTCATCCGCATGATTTGGTCACACAATGAGTAATGTTGGGGCTATTATTGATTTTCATTTTAGGTTTCATTGCTTCTCAGCAAGATGGCATCATATTCCTTTTTCATTGAGGTTATAAACTCTTATCTAGTGGGTGTGTTGAAGACACTTGTCAACTTTTCCAAGTAAACTGGTCCTCAGAGTTTTGTATGACACTGAACCTTTGGGTTCTCCTAAAAATGAAAGTTATATAAATAGTGGAAGTTCATTTTCTTTGAAGTTTTTACAGGACACATGGTCTTGATCAAACTGTTTAACCATCCTGACATTCATTTCTCTCATATGCAAAATGAGAACAATAATAGTGTCAACCTCAGGATTATTATGAGAAGTAAATTAAATGCTCTTTGTTAAAATCATGCTTATCCCAGTGACTGGCACACAATCTCAACAAATATTAGAAATCACATAGCATTAGTTTTATTGATATCTTTGTTTTTCACATCTATTCCTATCACTAACATGCTCATTCATGCAATCATTCAAGAAAAAATATTGTTCACTGTGATCTGGGTAGCAGACTCTGTGCTGCTAATTCAGAATTTAAATGCATAGTTTGGGCTAAGAGGAGCTTACATACAAATGAACACACACACAAATCGGTTTAGTAAATTGTCCTGATCTCACATCTGTGCAAGGATTAAGGGGACATAAAGCAGAAACTGACCAGTTCTATTGGGGCAGCAGAGAGAGCATTAGACAAAAACTCATAGAAGTGATTTATTCACTCATAGAGGTGAATCTCAGGGAATACTTTTAGCACCTAGCATAACCTATTCATGGGAAATACTAAAGGTTGATGAAACCTAGTTTCACATTTTCAAGGCCACATCATATTGATCCTGGTTTCTAACTCCTGGATCCCATTATTCGATTTTCTCCCACAATATCTTTTCTTAACCAATTGCCACCCATATTTCCATTCCATCTCAGATCTCAGATCAAAATCGACCCTCATATAATATCATTTATCCTTTCTAATCTGGATTCAATGAGTCCTAATGTTTGTTGTACAATAACATAACACTTGATAATAATAAACCTTTATGCATTGTTTCCCATATCAAGTCATTTGTGTTCATTTTCTTCTCTGCCTCCATATTGAGTAAGTTTCCCTTGACTTACCAGTGTCCAGAACAGAACAAAGTGTATCACAGAGGCTCAGCTGGGTTTGTTAGCTGCATCTTTGATGGATTATTCCTTTGCATCAATATATGTGTCTCATTTTAATCCCATCCCCATCCAGTCTGACTGCATATATTTACAAGAGAAATTTTTTAAAACACAAGGACTGACTCATGCTCAATCTTCTATATTATGCACAAAATGAACCCTTCATGTCTCTTCATTTGATACCAGAGCTGAAGATCAGACCAGTGCCTACCTGTCCAATTCCTCTCTGGTCACGTCTCCATCCTTGTTCTCTGCTCAACTCCATTGCAGGTCCCTGAGCATCTCTTGCTGCATCCACTGCCATTCTTTTGCACATACTGTTCTCTCTCTCAGAATTGCTTCCCCTCTTTATATTTCTGGGAACATATTTTCAACTGTTAACTATTATTTTATACTCTTTCTTTCTGAGAAGCATTTCTGGACTTCCTCAGGCAGAAAAAGGAAATCTGTCCCTTAAGGCTTCTCTGCCTCCTCTCCCATGCTGTTTTGTGCCCAATTTATGCTCCATCACAATCACACTCACTCTTTCCCAAGCACTTCATGCTTTACTTGTATTATGAATGTTCCTTTTCCTAAAATACCAGTCCCATTGGACTCCACCTGATTGACTCCTTCTTACCTTTTATTTTTTTAATTTAATAAATCTTTATTGTTCAGATTATTACAATTGTTCTTCTTGTTTCCTCCCATAGCTCCCCTTCTCCTGGTTCCCAACCCACCCTCTGCCCTTACCTCCCCCCATTGTCCTCATACATAGGTGTACGATTTTTATCCAGTCTCTCCCTGCACACCCCTCACCCCTTTCTCCCTTAGAATTGGCAGTCCACTCCCTTTTTATTATACTCACCAGTTTATTCTGTTCATCAGATCTTTAATTCACTTGATTTTTTAGATTCACTTGTTGATAGATATGTATTTGTTGTTCAGAATTTTTATCTTTACCTTTTTTCTTATTCTTCCTCTTCTTAAAGAATACCTTTCAGCATTTCATATAATACTGGTTTTGTGGTGATGGACTCCTTTAGCTTTTTCTTATCTGTGAAGCTCTTTATCTGCTTTTCAATTCTGAATGATAGCTTTGTTGGGTAGAGTGATCTTGGTTGTAGGTTCTTGCTGTTCATCACTTTGAATATTTCTTGCCACTCCCTTCTGGCCTGCATAGTTTCTGTTGAGAAATCAGCTGACAGTCATATGGGTGCTCCCTTATATGTAATTAACTGTTTTTCTTTTGCTGCTTTTAATATTCTCTGTCTTTTGCTCTTGGCATTTTAATTATGATGTGTCTTAGTGTGTTCCTCTTTGGATTCTTTTTCTTTGGGGTTCTCTGGATTTCCTGGATTTGTAAGTCTATTTCTCTCACCAGGTGGGGGAAGCTTTTAGTCATTATTTCTTCAAATAGATTGTCAGTATCTTGCTGTCTCTTTTCTTCTGCCACCACCCCCAACCCCCAGGATGTTGATATGCTTGAAGTTGTCCCAGAAGCTCTTACACTATCTTCATATTTTGGATTCTTTTTTCTTTTTGTTTTTCCAGTTGAATGTTTTCTGCTTCTTTGTATTTCAAATCTTTGACTTGATTCTTGCGTTCTTCTAGTTTGATGTTATGTCTCTGTATAATATTTTTTATTTCAGTCAGTGTATGTTTAATTTCTAGTTGGTCCTTTTTCATCTCCTTGTGGGTCTCACTAAATTCATCAATGTTTTCTAGGAAATTCTTAAAAAACTTTATAACCTTGATTTTGCACTCCAGTCGTTTGTTTTCCTCCATTTCTTTCAATTGTAATCTGTTTCTTTGTCTCCACATTTTTGCTGCTTCCCTGAGTTGGTAGAGTAGCTTTGTGTGCTAGGTGTCCTATAGGGCCTAGTGGCTCAGCCTCTCTATTTACCTGAGATGGATACTCTTGGTGCACCTCTTTATAGATTGTATGTACAGTGTTGTTGTAGTTAAGTCTTGATTACTGTTGATATCACTGGGGGGAATTGACTTCTAGGCCAATTGGCTCTGAGGATCAGCTGTGTCTATGCAGGGAAAACTTCTGTGCTGGAGACAGCCTTATGAGACAAGACTTGCAAAATTGCAAAAGCCTCTGAGCTCGGCTTGGATAAGGCGGAGTCTCAGGACTGAGCAGACAGCCTTTGCTTCCATCATCCCTGCCCTATGAGGCTCCTGGGTCTCAGTGTCCCTCAGTAATTGCTGCAGTCCTCTCTGTGTACACTCAGACCTCTGTCTTTTGTGGCTCCCTGAGTTTCCGTGTGCTCCAGGGACCTGTATGAGTCTGGGTCCCCAGGGTCTCACCTGAAACTGGGATTCAATGCAGTCAGAATTGGAATTCAGCATAGTCGAGAGGCTCCTTCTTCCTCCTGCTGGTACACTCAGAAGTCTTCACTGCAAGCACTTGCGTGCGTGCCTCCAGACCTCTGCCTTTTGAGGCTCCCATGAGTTTCCGTGCAATCTGGGGACCTGTATGAATCTGGGTCCCCAGGGTCTCATCCAAAATGAGGGTTCAGTGAATTGGGAGTTTCCATCTCCCTCCCACTAGAGGAAGCCAGCCAGGCACTCTGCCGCCTGTCCTCTCCACACACTTGTCTTCGTACTTAGCTTTTTTGCAGCTCCTCTGAGTCTTCGTGAGCCTCTCTTTTTGCTTTTAGTTGTAGAATTTCCACTCAGCCATCTTTCCCGTGGTTCTGGATGATGTCTGTTCTGTCTCTTAGCTGTAGTTTTAAAATTGTGCGAGGCAGCAGTTTAGGTGTTCACCTATGCCGCCATCTTGGTTTCTCTCTCCTTCTTATCTTTTAAGCTCAGTTCAGGGTCCATCTGTTCCAGAAAGCCTCCCTTGAAATGCCTCCTTGAATGAAGTGCCCATTTATGTTATCCCAAAGCACTCACTCTTAGCACTTCAAACTACATTAAATTCTTAATTTCTATGTTTATTCATTTCACTGAACCACATAGACAGAATACTTATCTCGATATCTCCTGTATCTTGCTGGAGAAAGAGGATAGATGGATAGATAATTGATAGGCAAGTCTATTAAGACGTCCTGATAGTAAACTTCTCAGAGATTCCATGGCAGTTTCTCAGTACTCTTGGGTCAGGTAATTGTTTTTGGAGAATGCTGTCCTCTGTATTATAGAGTAACAGTATCCTGGGATTTTACCTACTAAATGCCAGTAGCACTTTTACCCAAACTGTGACAACTCAAAGTGTCTTTAGGTGCTCCTGAATATCTCAATTGGTAGGAGAGCAGACAAAATCACCGCCCCCCCCCCCCCAAACACACACATTGAGAACCAATATATTGAGGTGTGGTCAAATACAATTTGTAAGCCTTTTCATATGAATATATATTCATAAATCCTTAAATTAAATTTAAGTGTGAAAACAACCTAGCTTTATTGGAAATCATTAAAAACCTAAACTGAGTGTTGAGAACAGATTTTTTTTTTGTTTGTGTTTTATATTTTGACAAAAGTAATAAATAATCCTGGAAAGTTTATAAATATAGAAAAATAAATATGCAGAAAGTGCCCTGAGTTTCACCATTCAAAGAATACCCACTGGTAATATCTTTGCTTAAATAAATATTTTTAGGGTTTTTTTTTCTACATGCAGATTTGTTCCTTTAAACTTAATAATACTAAAAATTTCATTTTGCTTTAAGTTCAATATTAGACCATAGTATTTTATATTAGATCACAGATCATGAATATGTTAGTGACTATATATAATTCAATAAATTTTGTACTATAATTTAGTTATCCTGATTTTAGGGCATATAAGTTATTTGATTTTTTTCAGTACTTGAAAAATTTTGTAATAAAATCTCTGTGTGTAAAGTTGCTTATATGTTTAGAATTGTGTTCTTAAGATGGGATCTTGGACAAAGAATTAATGGAATATGAGAATTAATGCTTTCAAGTCTCTTGACATATGTTAGATGATATTGTTTTTCACAGGGATTACTTACATTTTCCTGGCCCACTGGAGGGTAGGAGAGTCCAGTGGTTTGTGCTTATTGCTCTGTCACAATGTGCTATGAGGGGGCATTTTGAAGAGGGTCACTAAAGGCCATGTGAGCAAGATCAATGTTAAGAAATCATGTGTTAGGGCTGGACTACTAATGTCTTTTAAACAGACACTAGGAATCTTAATTTATACACACATGAATTTCAAATTGCAGTCTTACATACTCTTTATGTTCTGTGCTATTACCTATCAGGACATACCCTAGTTAGCAAATGGTTTCAATCTTTCATTGATCATCAAGCCCATCTCAACCACTGAGAATGGTATTTAGTAGGTATCGGATTATTTATTGAAAGAGAATCAATGACATAGTCTTGCACTAGATGAAGTAATTGCTGAGTCTTTATGGATTCAGGAGGAAATTGTCATGCATAAAACCATTTCTATAAATATTTAAAATATTCCCTGAGCCTTACTAATAGATGCATTTTCCTTAGATGAATTGAAATAGCAGGAGGGAGAGTAATGGCTCTTCTTAGAGGCATGTCCATGTGCATATCAAGTCAAAGCCTAGTATGTTTTGTTCCTGTGATAAAGGCTGGAACCAACAATTGTAGATATTTTTACTAGGAATATATGAAACCCCATCTACTCAAACTCTCATATTACAGGTCGTGTTCAGGAATGAGTTACCTAAAGTCTTTTCATTAATTAATGGTAGAGTTTGGCTGTAGAGATAAAACAGCACTAAGGTTAGGAGATACTGAGCCTTGAGAATAGACAGACAATGTCAAATCTTCCCCAGAAACATGCTAGCTGTGGGTCCTTGCAAGTCACTAAACCTCTCTGAACCTCAGTTTTCCCCCCTCATAAGATGGAGATCATCATAATGCCAACTTAATAGACATTCATAGATCTTCCCATTTGTAGTATGATACTGAGACATAGAATAATTTGGAGACAAGGCACACACCATATTGTAACTTAAATTTTCTAATGAAGACATCAGTCTCTCTCTTTACATATGTATGTGAACCAAGCTGCCAAAAACTTAATTTTCTTTATCCTGATTCTGAATATTTTATATTGCAGTGGAGACTACAATCTCAGGCAGTCCCTCAGTATTGTTTACATCCACTTTTATAGATGAGGAAATGTGTTCAAATGGGCTATAAAACTTGTCTTGTGTATCAGCAACCAAACAATAGAACTGGAATCAGCTACAGACTTCAAAAGCTAGAGCTTGTGTTTTTTTCCACTCCAATCTTCAGTGTAAGTGCTAATTTTTACCCCCTAAATTTTGATGATAAGTGAAGAAATACTCTAAGGTCTCTGGATTAGTAAAATCAAAATAGTACATTTGGGGTCAAGTACTTTTTCCCAAATCTATCTGAGTAGAATGAAGTCCCTGAGTGACTTTATTTGTCAGTTAACTTGTGGTTATTGATGACCTGGTCACAGAAACACTCTAATGAATAAACAGAAGATTGAAGGCGTGGCAGCAATGAGGTAAATTGGCGACATGATTCCAAATTAAAGCAAAACACAGGGGAAATGGGTAATAATAAAATAATTAGAAGACTAAGGTAATACCCAAACTCTACACCTGTCTTCATTCTATTCAGCCATTCCTACATATCACTAGTGCATTGGAGAAGAAATTGGCGGAGGCTTCTAAGCTTTGTCTGAGAAATGAAAGCAGAATTAGATCCATCCTGTCATTGCAAATGTTCAAGGGGATGCGGAAGGAATTAGTCAAATGCATTCCTTTATGACAACAGAGTTTGCACAGCTAAAACTCTTTTTGAAAAGGTACCTCATTAAAAATTTGCACAATAGCTCTGGGTCCCTAACAAGATTTTTAGGCTAAAATTACAATGCTCAAAATAGTAAGCTGGCCTCAATATTGTTGTATAACTCTTCCACAGTGCATCAACAATAAAACTAACATATAGCTTAGCATTTTATAGGTGTATTGGAGTAGTAAATGCAAGATCAGCAAAGCATTTCTGTAGTTGCAAAAGCTTTGTAAAGTTGACCTGCTTAGCTAATATATTTTATGTACGTACATTTTACAGTAATAGGCTTTATTCTTACTAATGGATGACTAAGGTGAGTGAAGAAAATTCTCTACAAAGGCAAATTTCATCACTCCACATTCCCAGGGGGTCCTGAACATGTCTGTTCTTTACAGAACCACTTAATTCTAGAATAATTATTTAAGAAAAGTCTCTCAGCTCCTTTAAATAAATGTTCTCAGGCTGGAAATGGAAGGGAGTTTTCAAGTAGATATGGGTATCTTGAGACCTTCTACCAAGACATCTAGACTCTGATCACCTCTTTCACTCATTTCATTATAACTGGTGTCAGGCATCGTTTTTCCTTGTAGTGCCATGTTCTTCGCCCTTGGACTTGGCTTGTGTGTTTCATAGTAAGCCACCAAGTCTGCTAATATATTAAACGCACTATAAATTTTGAGATAACAGGAGTATTAGTCTGAGGCCAACCCCAAAAATAGTCAGGAATACAGGTCAGCAATGAACTTAACTCTGGCTTTTCTCTTCTTGTTTTGCTTCTTCACGTGCCTTCTCCTGAATATGGAACAATGCTGACTAGATTCACACTTATCTGTAGTGAGAAATAGCATAGGCAAACCAAGTAGAGGGTTAAAAGTTAAACTTAATTATATTTTGATTTCCTTCTCGCCACCTTCTCTTGGGTTAAATCGAATTATTTAAACTTTGTCTTGACATAAAGTAAAAGATTAAGGTGTTTCCCCTTCCTTCCCTAATTTATCTTCTACTAGGAAATATTTATGCAATGTGTCTCCTAATTAAGATAATCTTCCCTAATCATTTTCTAACATAATGATAAATGTCTTACTCTGAGAATTAAGATCCTTGACATTGGATTTGACCCTATTCTGTCTAACTTGATGCTATTAAGTTATTACAAGACCCTCTTGGACTTGACCCACCAATCACTCCCTCTTAGCTCTGTTTTTCCTTCAAAGGCTAGGAAAATTGGGTATTTTGAATAAGGCAAAAATATTTATATTTATGGTATCAAATAAGCACTTTAACTACACTCAATATTCAGAACATTACTGCTCATGAAGAAATCCTATCTAATAAAAGAGTGATATGCAAATTAACCATGACTCCACTACATATAAGCCATGCCCACCAGCCAATCAAGAGCAATTATGCAAATTAACCCAATTAAGATGGCTGTGGCCAAAATGTAAGCAGGAGGCTTGGTTTTCCCTGGCAATGGAGGAAGCAAAGCTTTCTGCCTGCCCTGGCCTGCATTGGCCTGCCTTGGTCTCAGCTTAAGGCTACCAAGTTTTAATTATAGAAGATAAATAAATCCCAATAAAAATTGTTGCCACCATGGAGCAAGCAGGAGGCTAGGCTCTGCTCAAGGTTACAAAGTTTCAATTATAGAAGAAAATAAATCCCAGATATTAGGGCCTCCACTTGTGTCACTTGGGGAGCATAGCCAGCCTGCAAACCACCACAGGCCCCTTGCCCAGGCTACCTCATGCCCCAAGAGAACCCCCACCATGATCCAGGACACTCTTTGGGGCAAATCATCCAGCCCCACCTGTGCACCAGGCCTCTATCCTATTTAATAAGAGAGTAATATGCAGATTGACCATCACTCTAACACACAAGATGGCTGCCCCCCATGTGGACACTAGATGGACACTACAAGATGGCCAGCAGGAGAAGGCAGTTGGGAGGGACCAGGCCTGCAGGGGAGGGCAGTTAGGGGTGACCAGGCCTACAGGGGAGGTCAGCTAGGCGCAAACAGGCTGGCAGGGGAACAGTTAGGCATCAATCAGGATGGCAGAGGAGTGGTTAGGGGGTGATCAGGCTGGCAGGCAGTAGCAATTAGGGGCATTCAGGAAGGTAGGCAAGTGAGCAATTGGGAACCAGCAGTTCTGGATTGTGAGAGGGATGTCCGACTGCCCGTTCAGGCCCAATCCTAGAACATCCTAGGATAGGGCAGTCAGACATCACTTAAGGGGTCCAGATTATAGAGGGTGCAGGCTGGGGTGAGGGACACACACGTCCATGTACAAATTTCGAGCACCGGGCCTCTAGTAATGTAATAAGCATCAAAATGGCTCAGGATAATTTTTGTGACAGAATCTGAACCCTAGGTAGTTGAAGAAAATTACCAGGAAAAAGGGATGAAAACCAGAGCACTCAGTTAATGATTGTCAAATGAAATAGAGATCTTGCTTAAATTCAGTGTGAAGTGTTCTTTCTTTGAACATTGCTAGAGCAGTAAATTTTTAACTAGAGATTATATAGATTATAAAGGATGATATCAGATGATGAAATATTTGAATCACGTATTCAGCCATTGCTGTGATATACTTCTTAAACTTCCTGGTAAAATCTAAGTTTTATCCCATCAGTGTGTCAGAGGTAGACTATGCATAGTGGTCAAGAGTGTAAAGTTGAACTAAGTTTGAATTCTTATGCCGCCATCTACAATTGTGTGGTTTTGAATCTTCATTTTCAAAGATTTAAGCTTCTCAAAGTTACAACAGACTGTTATTGGGTTCTTGTAAAATTTACGGGTGAGGACCGTGTGTGTGTGTGTGTGTGTGTGTGTGTGTCTGTGGGTGTGTGTGTGTGTGTGTGTGTGTGTGTATGCACAAAAACATAGACTCGATGAAAATTATTCCTTTATATTCAAATTTTATTAAATGAGCAAATGTTTAAGAATATTCTCTTTCCATAAAAAAGTCATACCAAAGAAGAGTAGAATCTATTTTCAAAATTAAAAAAAAAAATTCTTTGATATATGTGCTTCATATACATTCTCTATTCAAACTGCTAAAAAAGAATTACCATAAACTGAGTAGTTTAAAAACAGAAATTAATCTCTCTTATTTCTGAAAGGCTCTGTAATATACATATATTTTAATATAATGACAATTCTGTAGCAGTGTACAATAATGCATACTCAACTATTTTTAGACTAAATATAACAAATTGGAAAATTGCTTTAAAAAAATCTAGAGATGTTTTTACAAAGCCTTTTTAAGACCATGCCTTTGCCACATTCTTAACAAAAACTATAATTGAGCCTGACCAGCATTGTTAGTGGTTGAGTGTTGACTTATGAACCAGGAGGTCCCCGTTAGATTCCCAGTCAGGGCACATGCCCAGGATGCAGGCTCTATCCTAAGTGTGAGAATGCAGGAGGCAGCCAATCAATGATTCTTTCCCATCATTGATGTTTCTGTCTCTCTCTCCCTCTCCCTTCTTCTCTGAAATCAATAAAAATATATTTAAAAACACATATAATTGAGAGGTGAGCATACACCCTTCTTACCTTGAAGAAACAGAACAATGCTTAGTAAGCTGTTGACCCAAGGGCAGGAAATCAACTTGCCTGACCACTCTGGCATTCACACCATGCTCATCTCAATCTGATCCTGTCCACGTGTTTGTCTCCCCTGAAGTTACCTGCCTGCTTTCCTTCTTCCATCTGGGTCTACACTATCTTTAGAAATAAGCCCACTCCCCTTATATTTCTTAACCTCTTTCCTAAATTTTTACTGCACAAAATCTGTTCTATTCATCTTTTACTTTTTGGCCCATTTTGTTTGTTGCATCTCTTCTCTTGGGTAGAAGTTTCTTGAGCACAGGAGATATGCACTAATATTTCTTTATCATCCAGGGGACATTTAGCAGGTTCCTGGTACATGTAGGATTTCATCAATAGATCATTATTATTTAATCTGAAGATATACATATAATAGTTATATGATTCCTGAGTGGAAAAAGTTTCCTCAATAATGGAAATACTAATTCATAAAAAACGCAGTAATAATTTATAATGGTGTATCATTTTATTATGTATAAATCACTATGATATGTATTCCCATTTCATTTTTGCCCCAACTCTTCAGGGAGAGAAATAATTTTGTATACCCATTTTATAGATACATAAACTGAAGTTTAGAGAAATTAAAAGATTTCCTAATAATGTTTTGCCAAAATATTTTTACTAAGTGTTTACACCGTATTATGAGTCCAAATCAGATGGATAATGAATGAGTTGAATGATATTTTAAGGGTTTGAATGTCTTCAAACTAAAATTGCAAGATAGTTATAAATCATGATTGCTGCCTATATTTCTTTATGTATTTTCAGCATTTCACTAGGTGATTTGGGTAGTATGAATGTTTACTTTTAGTCATTTTTTGTTTTCTATTGAATGAAAAATAGAAATACAACTTTTAGGCTTGTTTTTAAACAAAAGGGGACAAACTTAGCTTGTTGGTTTCAGTGTCAGTAGTGATGACCAACCTCGCTATTCTGATATCTGTATGTGTATCTGACAATAGCCCTTGGTCTGACTATCTGGGTTTTGAAAGAAGCCAGATAAACAGCATCACCTTTCACTGCACCTTGTTCTGAGTGAAGAAGAACTGAGGCAAAAGAGGTGGAGGATGAAACGGGGTCTGATGGTGACAGAAACTAGGTCAGAGGCTGCAATCCAGTGTGAGAGCCACGTGGACCAGCTGATGCATGGAGAAGTAGGTGGACTAACCTCAGTGCGGCCCGGATTGGATCTCTCAGCCCACAGTCTGGGAAGGGCGGTACTGCTCAGAAGAGACTAAGATGGGAGGAGCAAAGGAGAATCCTGCTCCATGTGGTCGTTTGGCTCCCAGGAGGACAAAATGGAGAAATTGAGAGTGGCAGAAACTTTATCTTCCCTAAATTGACCAATCAGATAAGTCATTTCTCTACAAGGGAGTGAGGGTCAAAAGATGCCAGGATGGTTTAGAGGAGATGTGTTGTCATGGAAACCAAAGGATGGGGATGAGGTGTCTTTCCTAATACTGACCTGTTAATAATCTCTACATTAAAAGTGTTAGTTTTATGAGTTAAAGTTGACATGGGTTGTTAATTTTAAAAGCCACTTCTAATCAAATGTGTGGAAATATTCACAGATTTTATATACAATGCATTAGTATTTTCTTATGTAGAAGGGGATTTATTTGTTTGTTTTCATTGCATTTGAGGGACCAAAGTTTGCTATCTGGAGAGCTCAGAGACCTGAATCTCTAGGGTACTTGATTATCATAAATACACCCTACTTCCATTTTCAAATTTACATCTTGGGGTTGGAACCAACACTTTGCATTTTTAATAAACACCCAGGTGATTTTAAGGCAATTTAAGTTTATGAAACAATACTGGAAATCAGAGTATTGAAACCAATTTTCATTTTTTAAAAACTCTTTATGCTCTAAACATATACTATTTGATCATTTCCTGTAATAGTTTGAATTGTTGCATCTGATGAGTTTGGGGACTTACTTTTTTTCATCAGAAATCTGTATATTCATGTCTCAAACTCTCTCTTAAGTCACACAGCAAACTGAGTGATCTGTGATAGCATATGGAGACAGTGATGAAGTTGAATAGCTTTTTAGTTTAGATGTTTCTTTACTTGAGCTATAAGAGGTGTGTGTTTTTTAATTATTAGTGTGACAATAGTTAATAAAATTACATAGATTTCAGGGGTTCAGTTCTATAATGCATCATTTATACATTGCATTATATTCTCTCCAACCCAATTTAAGTCTTCTTCCATCATCACTTACCCCCCACTTTACTCGCTTCTACTTCCTCCCACCCCCCTTTCACTCTGATAATCACCACACTGTTATCTGTGTCTATGAGGATTTTTTTTCTTTGCTTAATTCCTTCATTTTGTTCATCCAGTCCCCAGTCCCCTTCCATCTGACAGTTGTTATTCTGTTCTATCTATGAGTCTATTTCTATTTTGTTAGTTTATTTTGTTCACTAAAGTCAACATATGAATGATATCATTTGGTACTTCTTTTTCTCTAACTGGGTTATATCACTTAGCATAGTACTGTCCAGGTCTACTCATCTGTAAACTCAAAAGAGGTTAGAGAAGGAACTCTTAGTAGAGATTAAAAAAAATACGCATCCCCTTTGTTTATTAAATAGTCCTAGACATAAAAAATAATTTGTTATTTCACATTTTTAAAAATTTCATTGGGAATTATTATTGAAAAGCTAATAAGTTTAAACTTAAATTTTGGTAAATTTTCAAATTCTATTTTATATTTTTCTTGAAGTCTTTTATGCCAGAGGATTTAATATCTATTTATAAAGTAGAAAAGTAATGGAAAATATTTTTTGACTTCCAAAATGCTTTCAATAGACAAATGTTTAAAATTTCCTTTACATGAAATTAGTTACACAAAAAAACCAAAATCTATTTCTAAAAATATAAAGACTTTTATATATGTGTTTCACATGCATTGTCTTACTCCATTCAAGCTGCTGTAAAAAAATTACCATAAACAGGATGGCATAAACAACAGACATTTATTTCTCACTAGAGGCCTAGTGCATGAAATTCATGCTCTAGGGGTGTGGGGGTATCCCTCATCCCAGGATACACCCTCTCCAATCTCGGACATCCCTCTCACAATCCAGGACTGCTGGCTCCCAACTGCTTGCCCTCCTACCTGCCTGATTGCCCCTAACCGCTTCTGCCTGCCAGCCTGATCACCCCCTAACCACTCCCCTGCCATCCTAATTGCCCCTAACTGCCCTCCCCTGCCAGGCTGCTCACCCCTAACTGTCCTTCCCTACAAGTCTGGTTTCTCCAAGTGCCCTCTCCTGCAGGCCTGGTCCCCCTACCTGTCCTCCTCTGTGCCTGGTCACCCCTAACTGCCCTCCCCTGCAGGCTTGATCACACCCAACTGCCCACCCCTGCTGGCTATCTTATGGTGGCCATCTTGTGTCCACATGGAGGCAGCCATTTTTGACCACATGGAGGTGGCCATCTTGTGTGTTGGAGTGTTGGTCATTTTGCATATTACTTGTTAGGATAGTTATGGAGGCTAGAAGTCTTAGATCAGGTATCAGCATGGGGTTCTAATGAGAGCCCTCTTTCAGGTTTCAGACAGTCAACTTCTCACTGTATCCTTGCATGGTGGGAAAAAAACCTAGCTCTCTAGCCAATCTTTAAAAGGGCACTAATCCCATTCCTGGGAGGTCCACCCTCATGACCAAATTACTTCCCAATGGCCACACCTCTAAACACCATCACATTGGGGTTAGGGTTTCAACATATGAGTTTGGAAGGGACACAAACATTCAATCTCAGAAGTCTCTATGAGCCATTCTCTCATTCTCCCATTGAAAACTGCACACCTCCTGCCCTTTCTTCTGGGACCATCTGAGCACCTTTTCTGTTTCCTTTGTCCCCATAGCACATTACTATCTCCTAATAGACTTTATTTTGTTGCAGGGCTTTTGGTTGTTTCGTTGTTGTTGTTGTTGTTGTTGTTGTTGTTGTTGTTTGCTTCTGGGTGGTTCACTGTTGGATTCCTAGCTCCTAAAATAGCAAGGGAACTTCCTAGCCTTTTTCAATATTAGTTGAGTGAATGACGGCATTTCTGTTAGAGTTTCAATGGGTTATAGCCTCTGCTACATGGAAAATGTCTCAATATGAGGGAAAGCCATTCCTTACACGTGTACTGGGGTACCTGTTCCATGCACATGTGTCTTTCATAAGGCATTTGCGGCAGGTGCATGTAAGAGGCAGAGCAGGAACAAGCATCACATGCCCATGACTTGAATGCAAGGAGGTCAGTGATGAGGTCTTCATTGAATGAGAATGAACAGACTTTCTCTTGCTTCATGGGTTGTACCTGATTTTATCAGTGTTCCTGAAGAAAGTCATTCACTACAATCCCGGCCAACCATATCCACATTCTTGCCTGAATTGTTTTAGAACTCTGCAGGGTGTAAGTATGTTTACAAATACTCTTGATTCTTTGTAAAATATTTTTGGAAATAAGTGGAGATAATTTGGGATTAGGGGACATTCAAGCTGAGTCCCTGAACACCTACTTTCATTATATACGCTCTTTATTCAGTTGTAATAGTTTGGAGAACTGATAAAGAAACACCTTAGAAGTACATATTTGTTATGGAATTTCTCCCTCCTTTGTGTACAAAATATTAGTATGTCTACACTATGCCTGATGTTAAGGAAGACGATGGTGATATTAAAAATGACATACGACCTGGCTGGCATGGCTCAGTAATTGAGTGTCAACCCATGAACCAGGAGGTGACAGTTCAATTCCCAGCACATGCCCTGGTTAAATGTTCGATCCCCAGTAAGGGATGTGCAAAAGGCAGCTAATTAATGATTCTCGCTCATGATTCATTTCTATCACTTTCTTTCTTCCTACCTCTCTCTGAAGTATTTTTTTTAAAAAAGACATAATGGCAAACACTTCACTGAAGGCTGATGATCTTCAAAGCACTTTGTTATGATCTCATTTAATCCTTGCCATGCCTTAACATGTAGATATTTCCGTTTTCCTCATTTTACAGATGATACTAAGGATTGCACCCAAGTTTGCACAACTGTGGAAGCAGGGTTTGGTAGTCTGGCTGCAGATCTTATTTTTAACAAACACATACCAACTCTATTAATAATACAGTATCATTCTGAAAGGGCTCAGGTGGGAAGAAAGATATATAAATGTCATAAAATGTGATGAAAGTAGTATGTTAGAAAGAAAAGACATCCAACTCTGTTTACTGGAGCTGGGAAATCTTCAAAGAGAGGTGATAGAGTGGGCTTTGAAGAATGATTAGCAGTTTTCTCGGTGGGGGAAGGGGACTAAAACTGAGGATAAAAGAAAGGAGCATTTTCATAATTGCTTATGAAATCATTTTCATGATTCGCTTATGATACTAGTTTTCAGTAATTCCTACCCACACTCTTCCTTCCTTGCAGATACAGTTTGAATATTTTGAAACCAAACTTTAACTTCTGTTCATTTGTAAAAAAACAACATGTAGGCCACTGTCTGAAATCATAACATGTGAAATGCTGTCTATGTGCATATCATGATAGGATAGCATTTGAAATCATAGAAGACAGTGAACACATACTAATTATTTGAAAGGACAGTCACTTACTTTGGCCACCTAGTGTCAAGAGCTGAGAGTTAGACCATGCCATTCTTTTGGACCCGTGACTATCTTCTCACATGCTATTTTTGGATAACAATGTTAGTGCACATAAAAACATCTCATTTTACATATTTCTTCCCTCCTCGGGTCACCCACTAAACTTCCTCCAGCAAGCAGTAAATAGCACCTTTTCCCACCTGTCTGGAGTAATCATGTAGAGCAGTGGTTCTCAACCTGTGGGTCGCGACCCTGTTGGAGGTTGAACAACCCTTTCACAAGGGTCGCCTAAGACCATCGGAAAATGCAGATATTTACGTCACGGTGCATAACAGTAGCAAAATTTCATGGTTGGGGGTCACCACCACATGAGGAACTGTATGCAAGAGTCACAGCCTTAGGAAGGTTGAGAACCACTGATGTACATTTACCTACTGATTTCAACATGTCCTGGTGGATTTCAGTTTTGCCTGGCCTCCCATACCTCTGAAGGGTTAATTCCCAGCACTGCCCAGCGATGTCCGTTTGCTCATGTCCATCAATATCCTACCCTAGTAAGAGGTCACCTGTAAGTGCTAGTATTCTTGCTGGTGTGAAAATCAACGCACCTTCTCCAGGTACTGTAGGATGTCCCTGACACAGAATAGGATGGGATACTTGATGTTTCTTGTCGGCTAACAATATTTGCAACTTTAGTGTAGGTGACTTTTAGAGGTGTGCCTGTCCCCCAAGTAGTCCAGCTCTATGGAAGTCCTTTAATAAAACTGAGAAAGATGCTGTCGCTCTACAAAATGAGTGGCATGTAGGGAGCCCAGTCTCTCATTCTCTCTCGGTTTAATTGAAGGTCTTTCTTTGTATAACAACACGTCTGCTGAAATCTGCCTAGGCAGAAACTACACTCCCTGTATTCCTTTTCATCAGTTTTTATGATATAGGGAAAGGGGAAAGTCTGTACTTTCTCTTGCCTTTCAGGGTAATCAGGAGCTTTCCTGACTTACTCAGCATAAGGAGCTCTAACACAGTGTGGACATGTTAGAAAGTACAAAGGTTCTATTGCCCTTCGGCATCATGGAAGTGCTCCTTTCCCCTGCATTCCCCATTAAGCACCCTATTTTCTGGCCGCAGAAATCAGCACAGCGGTTGGTATTGTAGATGTCCCATTGCATCTATATTCTCCTGAGGAGGCAGCTCTTTGGCCTTTAAGAACCTAAGCTCCCACACCTTCTGGAGCCTAGAAGTGAATCCACAGTCCAGAGAATTTTGCATTCTCTGACGCTAACCTCAGGACACTTTCCCACAGATGCTTATTGACCACGGTTACTAAGGAAACCAGAGGCCCAGGTAGTAGCAATTGGTGCTAAGGTTAAAATGAGCAAATGCGTCCTTGCTTGGCTCAAGGTTTTGACTTCTCATTTTCTCAGAAGAGGCAGGGATACGCGTTTTGCAAGTGTTCTTTAAAGAGGGTCACTGGTCAGACACCTGCCTTGCTTTTGCATCCAATGCAGGCTACACCTCCACAGGAATTTGAGGCCAGAAATCAGAGAACACCTTGAAAGTTTGGGAATGGCCATCAGTATTTTCTAGAACATATGCAAATTAAACCATTACTTTGTATAATTTTAAAATTTCTCAATCTGGTGGTTAAATTATAATGATATTATACCCAGCAATTAGTGTATTTACCATGTCTCTATTGGTATTCCAGAGAGCTGCCAAATGCATCTCATTATTTGCTCCATAAACTTAGGTGCTAGGAAAGGCACAGATCCCTTCTCTGAAGGTCATGGGCGCTGAAGTACAGAGGTGTGAGCAACCTATTCTACATCATGTAGTTGGTTAGTGAGGAAGAGACTTCCTAACTAACAGCAGGACATGGATTTTGAATCTAGACAATCTAATCATTCTAATTATTCTCTCTTCTTCCTCTTCTTCCTCTTTTTCCTCTGCTTCTTTTGCTTCTTATCCTCCTCTTCCTCCTCCTCTTTCTCCTCCTCCTCCTCCTCCTCCTCCTCCTCCTTCTTTTTCTCCTTCTCCTTCTTCTTCTATTTCTTTTAAAATTGAAACATGACTATTGCTAATAAACATAATATGTACATCGGACTTGTAAGGGTTAGGTGAATTTCAATGTATTTTTAATACTCTATATTTTACATGCTATGCAACTATTAGCAATTATTGGTGTTATTATGACTTACATTCAGTGTAGTTTTCAATTTATCATTCTACTAAGTTCTAGCAAAAACTGTTCTTTCAAGCACCTTATACATTTATATGTAGTGCTTGGTGAGTTTTTTGTTCTTGTTTTAGGGAAAGGGTTATGTTTTACTTCTTGCTTTGGCTACTAGAAACCTCAGTGTCAAATTTATTTATTATTAAAAACAATATATTTCTTTAGCCTTGTTTTATTTCATTTTTTTACTCATCTTTTTAACCTATTGTCTTATTTTTCTGCAATGGATATACATTTCTGAACACCACCTCAAATGAGGTGGGAAAAAATAACAAAACAATGACTACATAATAATGATAAAGTCAGAGAAAACCTGTTTTTAAAAAAAAGTACTCCAAATTTTTATCCATTTCACTTTTAATGGAGGTAAAAGTTTATTTGCTCATAAGTATAAATTAATTAAATAATAGCAGGCATTTATTGAATGCCAATGTAATGCAAGACATACTAGGATTCACTGAAAATGGAAAAGCAAATCCTTAACAAAAGATTTACAGTCAAGTTTAGAAATACATGCAGACATGAAGTGTTGATTTAGAAGTTGATACACAAAGAGATAGGTTGTACATCAGTCTGAAAAATAAAAATGTAAACACTTAGTTTACCTCTTTTATTCCAATCAAATCATAAGCACTCAACTTCACACCTTATTCTTCCCTGTTTTTCTCTTATTCAATTGGAAAAATGAAAGGAAGCTGTTACTGGATTTAGAATTAGAAGAAATGAGCGACGCTCTGTAGTTGTATGAACTTAGGAGGGGATTTCTCCTTAGTGGATCTAATTTTCCATATATTTTATAATATGAAATTTGGATTCCTATCTCAGAAGTAGCTTCAAGCCATATCTCTCTGAAGTGGTCATTGTATTTTTTTAAATCACTTTATGCAAGAAAGTACAGTATTGATGATAAGTAGATTCTTCAAATGTCTTGTGTAATTAGCTATTTAAAGGAACATGTTAGAAAATCATTCTATCAAGAGTAACAAACGCTAGAGATGGAAGTGGCCCCAGCATGAATCCGGACAATCCTCTCATTTCACAGATGAGGAACCTGAGCCTCAGAGGGACTGAGAGAATTGTAAACACTCAGACTCTCAGCTGCAGGGCTGGTGGCTGAAGACTCCCAGTACTTATCGTGATTTCAGTGTCCATTCACAGCCTTTCTCCCTTAAACAGCTCTCGATACAAAGTCTGAGCAACACCTAGAACAGAATACATTTCTAGCTGCAAGGGAATCTGGATAAGACAGGGTTTAACTTCTCAGTCTCTGCAACAAAGGGTGGCTCAAGGTGAAGATTGAAGTAGATATTGAGACAATTGAGACTATCAGCCAAGAATCCAAGAAAGTGGTAAGTAGTAAAGTTAGGGGACCAAATCACATCATATAAGGAGTAATATAAAGTAGGGTAACAAATAGATTCTAATTTGCCAGCCAGCTCTAGCTAATTGGCTGCCAAGAACAGAGGATAGAGAAAAATTTGAGAGAGGCATCTGGGCCCAGCAGGATAAAGCCCAGGGACTCGTTAGGGATGTCTGCCAGAAGCAAGAGCATGAAGCCATCACAGTTGCATTAATGCCACTATTTCCCATAAGTCAGTTGCTGCCTGGCCATCTTGGTTGGCAGGCGTTTCCATAATGCCTTGTGGAATACTGATGTTGTAGTTGTTGTTTAATTACCTCTTGAGTGACTTCTTCACATTATCACGATAATTATTCTTTATCAAATAAAGCAAGTTATAATTTATTTGATGAATTTATCATCTCTACACCCTGCATAGTACTTGATATATATTAATCTGATTTTTAAAGGCTCAACATTCCATCAAAAAAAAAGTTCGCTTTGCACAAAATGCTATCATGTGGCACTGTATCAGGCTTGGTTTTTAAGGAATCTTTCTAAATCTCCTTTTAAAAAAGGACATATTTTGTCCCTGTTTACAGAATGCTAAACAGACCATTTGAAACAACTCAGAGTGTGTACTTGTTCATGGATCATGGACTCAATGTATTACTTCAAGCCCATCCAATGTTCATCTTCTCGTCATCACTTAAATTCATGTGCTCACTTGAGCTATTACTTTGTTCGTAAAAAGAGTATTTGCTATAAGGGGAAAAAGGTACACATCATATAGATGGCTGCACGTAGAGCTTTGAATTGGGATGTTGATTTATGATTTCTGTACAGTTTTTCTTACATCCCGCACAGAAAAGCTCTACTTCTTGAGAAAAACACATGAAGGTATTCCACATGACTCTACTTGCTAACCTGTTAGCCTCCTCTCAGTGTACAGAGACTTAACTACATTTCTTGGAGAAGAAGAAGAATCTAGATTTTTGTAAGTTAAAGTATATTATTTCAATTTATTTTTAAATTAATTTTTTATTTAAGTACTAGAGGCCCAGTGCACAAAATTTGTGCATGGGAAGTGGGGGGGTCCTTCAGCCCAGCCTGCTCCTTCTCCAATCTGGGACCCCTTGAGGGATGTCCGATTGCCCTACTTGGATTGGGCCTAAATGGGCAATTTGGCATCCCTCTTACAATTCAGGAATGCTGGCTCCCAACTGCTCACTTGCCTTCCTTCCTGAGTGCCCCTAACTGCTTCTGCCTGCCAGCCTGGTCACCCCCTAACCACTGCCCTGCCAGCCAGATTGATGCCTAACTGCTCCCCTGATAGCCTGTTTCCCCCTTACTTCCTTACCCTGTGGGCCTGGTCATCCCAACTACCCTTTTTTGCAGGCCCAGTCATCCCCAACTTCCCTCCTCTGCTGGCCTGGTCACCCCTAACTTCCCTCCCCTGCAGGTTTGATTACCTCCAACTGCCGTCCCTTGCAGGCATGGTCCCTGCCAACTGCCTTCCCCTGGTAGGCATCTTGTGGTAGCCATCTTGTGTCCGCATGGGGGCAGTCATCTTGTGTGTTGGAATGATGGTCAATCTGCATATTACTCTTTTATTAGCTAGGATAGAGGCCTACTGCATGGATAGGGCTAGCTAGTTTGCCCTAAAGGGTGCCCTGGATCAGGGTGGGTGTTCCCTTGGGGCATGGGGTGGCCTGGGTGAGGGGCCTGTGGTGGTTTTCAGGCTGGCTATGCCCCCAGCGACCCAAGCGGAGGCCCTGGTATCTGGGATTTATTTATCTTCTACAATTGAAACATTGTAGCCTGGAGTAGAGCCAAACCTTCTGCTCCCACAGCCATTGAAACTTTGTTGCCTTAAGTGCCAGCCAGGGTGTGCGGAAAGCTTGGCTTCCTCTGTTGCCAGGGGCAACCCAAGCATCTCTCCTGCTCTCTTTGTGGCTGTAGCCATCTTGCTTGGGTTAATTTGCATACTTGCTCTGATTGGCTGGTGGGTGTGGCTTGTGAGTGTAGCAGAGGTATGGTCAATTTGCATATTACTCTTTTATGAGATAGGATAGTTGGTATATAATCTTACATTTGTCATATTAGTCTCAGGTGTATAATATAGTCATTCAACACTTTTATACCTTACTAGAAGCCCAATGCACAAAATTTGTATAAGAGTAGGCCTTTCTTCCTCCACCTGTCAGGACCAGCTTCCCTCTGGCACCTGGGACCCAGGCTTCCCTTGCAGCCCTGGCTTTGTCTGGAAGGTCATCTGGAAGGATATCTGGTCTAATTAGCATATTACACTTTTATTATCATATATAATGTGATCATCCCACTAATTCTAGTAATCATCTATCATTTATAAGCTTATCACAGTATTGTTGACAATATAATCAATAATATATCTTTTTTACTATTCTCTCAACTGGTAATTATCCCTTTGTAGGTGATTCATTTTTGGTGATTGATAATGACTTTCTTTTGATAACTCTTCCTGGAGAAGACCAATTTGGGAGAACATTGGAGAGGTTAGAATGAGCATGTGTGGCTATGGAATACAAAGATGGATCTCATTATCACAGGGTGTTTATTTTTATATTATACTAGTAGCCCTGGGCACAAATCCATGACCCAGTAGCTCCCTGCCACCCTGCAGTAGCTCTCTGCCCGCTGCCCCGCTCTCCTGTAGCTCACTCCAACCCCATTCTCTCACCCCTCCCAGTTTTCTGCCCTGCCCCCTCCTGTAGCTCTCTGCCACCCGCTTATAGCTCACTGCCCCAACCCTCCTGCTGATCCATGATATGGTTGTTACACAGTTGATCCTTACACTTCATGGTTTAACGACCATTTGCATATTACATTTTTATTATATAAGATTATTTATGTGCTTATACGCTGTGCTAGGTCCCTATGATATGGAAGTCTGGAGCTATGTCTCGATATTAGGGGATGGAGGGACAGATACCATGAAAAAGTAGGTACTCTGCACAAGCCATTATGACCGTCTCTGAGGAGAGACTCAGTCCTTGAGGTGGATGACAGCGGAGGAGGAGGTAGCTCATGCTTCACTGCTGAAAACAAATACTGTTGACTCAAATAGACAGTGATTCAAATTCACACTACACGATTTAACAATGGGAATAAATCACTGTCACTTTTTGCAGAAAAAAAAAATAGCTTGAGATAGATTATGGCTGAAATACTTAATATGATTTCAATCTCTTCTACTATAAAGTTTGTCATAGATAAAAATAAAAGTAGAAGTTAGTATTTTTTCTTATTATTAAGAAATGTGTTGCTGAGACCGGTTTGGCTCAGTGGATAGAGCGTCGGCCTGCCGACAGAAAGGTACCAGGTTCGATTCCGGTCGGGAGCATGTACCTTGATTGTGGGCACATCTCCAGTGTGGGGCGTGCAGGAGGCGGCTGATCGATGTCTCTCTCTCATCAATGTTTCTGACTTTCTATTCCTCTCCCTTCCTCTCTGTAAAAAATCAACAAAATATATTTTTTAAAAAATGTGTTTTGCCAAGATCAGTTTGGCTCAGTGGATAGAGTGTCGCCTGCAGACTGAAGGGTCCCGGGTTTGATTCCCATCGGGGGCATATACCTTGGTTGTGTGGACATCTCCAGTGTGGGGCGTGCAGGAGGCGGCTGATCGATGTCTCTCTCTCATCGATGTTTCTGACTTTCTGTCCCTCTCCTTTCCTCTCTGTAAAAAATCAGTAAAATATATTTTTTAAAAAGAAATGTGTTTTTAGGTGCACATTATTAATAATCATTCATTTGTACATATTTAGAAAGTGCCCACTATGTACCAGACACCATGTCACCTAGAGGGATATAACTGTAAGGAAAGTATATTTTTATTATTATAGCTGGAGGAGGGACAAGTTTGCTTTTTAACAAAAATACTCTACACAGGATGTGCAAAAGTAGGTTTACAGTTGTGAGTATTAATTACTGTATTATTTTCCATAGGAACAACTAACTGTAGAACTACTTTTGCATCACCCTGTATTTTTTAAGAAGAAGGAAAGAAATGAACAAATATGGGTCCTTCAGAGCAAATGCTTGTTGACTGCTCCATTCCCAAAACCACTGTATCATCATCAACTACTATATAAGCCCAGAGTTTTTCTTTCGTCCATCAGAAAATGAATTCAATGGTTGAGTAAAACACAGTATTCCAGGCCCAGAACTCAAATGAATACAATAGACTGTTAGTCTGCTCTAAATTATATTGAAAATTTACTACCTTTAAGCAGAAATAGATGATGCCTTTTTTTAAAAAGTATGCGTATTTTGGTGGTGAGGGAGAGAAGTGGGAATTTGTATTTAATCTTCTATTAGGAAGGAAACTGCATATCTAGAAGCTGCTACTTATCATTTGACATTTTTATTTTTATTTTTTAATAAATTTTTATTGATCAGATTATTAAAGATGTTCCTCTTTCCCCCCCCCATAGCTCCCCTCTACCTGATTCCCCCACTCCCAACCCATACCCTTAACCCCCATTACTGTCCTCATCTATAGGTATAAATTTTTATTCAATCTCTTCCCACACCCCTCATCCCCCCTTCTTCCCAAGAATTGTCAGTCCATTTCCTTTCTATGCTGCTGATTCTATTATATTCACCAGTTTATTCTGTTCATTAGATTTTTTATTCACTTGATTTTTAGATTCACTTGTTGATAGGTATGTATTTGTTGTCATTTTTGTTGTTCATGATTTTTATCTTTACCTTTTTCTTCTTCTTCCTCTTTTTAAAGAGTACCCTTCAGCATTTCATATAATTCTAGTTTGGTGGTGATGAACTCCTTTAGCTTTTTCTTATCTGTGAAGCTCTTTATCTGGCCTTCAATTCTGAATGATAGCTTTGCTGGGTAGAGTAATCTTGGTTGTAGGTTCTTGCTATTCATCACTTTGAATATTTCTTGCCACTCCCTTCTGGCCTGCATAGTTTCTGTTGAGAAATCAGCTGACAGTCGTATGGGCACTCCCTTGTAGGTAACTAACTGTTTTTCCCTTGCTGCTTTCAAGAGTTTCTCTTTGTCTTTTGCCCTTCGCATTTTAATGATGATGTGTCTTGGTGTGGTTCTCTTTGGATTCCTGTTGTTTGGGCTTCTCTGCACTTCCTGAACTTGTAAGTCTATTTCTTTCACCAGGTAGGGAAAGTTTCCTGTCATTATTTCTTCTAATAGGTTCTCAATATCTTTCTCTTTCTCTTCTTCTGGCACCCCCATAATTTTGATGTTGGTACACTTGAAGTTGTCCCAGAGGCTCCTTATATTATCTTCATATTTTTGGATTATTTTTTCTTTTGGTTTTCTGGTTAGGTGTTTTTTGCTTCCTCATATTTCAAATCTTTGGTTAGATTCTTGGGATCCTCTAGTCTACTGTTGGATTTCTGTATATTATTCTTTATTTCAGACAACATATGCTTAATTTCTAACTGGTCCTTTTCCATTTTTTTGGCATTCTCATTAAGATCTTTGAAGGTCTCACTAAGTTTCTTGGCAGTTTCTAGAAGATTCTTGAGTAACCTTATAACTGTGGTTTTCAACTCTATATCCAGGAGTTTGCTTTCCTCCATTTCTTTCATTCATGACATGTTTCTTTTTCTCTGCATTTTGGCTGCTTCCCTGTGTTGATGGAGTGGCTTTGTGTGGTAGGCGACCTATAGGGCCCAGTGGCTCAGCCTCCCCAATCACCTGAAGTGGATACTCTTGATGCACCCCTTTGTGGGCTGTGTGCACAGTCTTGTAGTTAAGCCTTGATTGCTGTTGGTACACTGGGAGGAATTGAATGACCTCTAGGCCAATTGGCTGTGAGGACCCGCTGTGTCTCTAATGGAAGAACTGCTGTGCTAGAAACACCCTTATGAGGTAGGACTTGCTTCAGTGGGGCTTTGGTGCTCATCAAGTCTAGCTCTTGAGTGTGTCACTTATGGATGTAAGGATTTGAAATCTGGTATCGTCTAGCACTGACCTCTAGATACATTGGTTCTTGGATCTCCTAGGAGGTTTCAGTCAGCTATTGTCTGAGGCCACAGAGCAGGAGCTACAGCAAGATTTGCAGATTTCTCCTCTTTGCTTGGGGTTTGGAAGTTTTGAAGCTGTCTGACCCAGTTGCGATTTATTAGGTTAAGCTGTGAGAGGGCAGGGCATGCATATGCAAAAGCCACTGCACACAGCTGGAGCAGGTTTGTTAGCTGCGTGGGAAATCAGTAGGGTGAGGCAAACAGTGATGGCTGCCAGTCAGCTGTCTCTGTGTCTCCCCAGTTCCACATTCCTGCTTCCCATGCCCCAGTGCAGCAAACAATGATTCCTGCACACACCTCTGTGAGAAAGCCACCCTCACTTTCCAACCAGATACCAGAGTATGCCAGACAGTCCAGTTTCTCCCTATAGGAGTCTGGGTCTCCAGAGTCTCACTGGAAACTGGAGTTCAGAGCAGTAGGGAGCTTGTATCTCCTTCCCGATTGAAAAGAACAGCACACCGAGTTGCCAGCCTGATTCACAGGCATGCACCTCCGTAACTCTGCTTTTCCGAGCTTCTGCATCTCCTGTACATCTCAATGAGCTTCTTTTTTTCCTTCTAGTTGTAGAACTTCTACTCCACCAGCTTTCCTGTGGTTCTGGGTGATAGTCATTTTGTCTTTTAGTTGTAGTTTGGTATGGTTGTGAGAGGCAGCATGTACAAGTGTATACCTTATGCTGCCATCTTGGTTCTTTTTCTCATTTGACATTTAAAAAAAAAGATCATATAGTTTATCATTTCTAGATGATCAAAATTTTTTCCTCATTATTAATTCTAATCACATTTGCAGGATTTTGGAATAAGTCACTTTACACTTCTACCAAATTGACTCAAATATTTAGACTTTCCCAGATTATTTATTAGTCAGCTTGAGCCACTATAACAAAATACCAAAGACTGGATGGTGTAAACAACAGATGTTTATTTTCTCACATTTCTGGAGGATGAAAATCCAAGATCAGGGAGCCAGTATGGTAAGATTCTGTTGAGGTATTTCTTCTGGCTTGTAGATGGCTGCCTTCGCACTGTGTTCTCTGTGCGCTCAAGGAGAAAGGGAGAGAGCTTGCTGGTGTCTCTTCTCATAAGGACACTGATCCTATCAGATCAGAGTCTCATTGTGATGACCTCATTTAACCTTAATTACTTCCTTTGAAGCCCCCTCTTCAAATACAGTCACACGGGGGGTTAAAGAGCTTCAACATAGAACTTTGGGGGATATAGATATTCAGCCCATAGCAAAGAGATCCCAATATTACTTTAGAATTGTATTCCACAGAAAAGTGTGAGGATTTTTTTTTAAAAAAAAATGGAAAATGAAAAAGAAGCTGAGCCAAAACAATAGCATCAAAGCCAAACTGCATTCTGCACTTAATGTTATTTTTCTCCTTGGTGCATTCCAGAGTCGAATTGTTTGGGGAAAGTCAAGTTGGTTTTGTAGGATTTCTAGATAAAAGGACTCTGATTGCATTAATAACTGCAGGATTTGATTCAGAGGCTTTAATCTCCTTGGCTTCAACATCGCATGTCTCTCTACTGCTTCGAAAAGCAAAGCCTGTGAGCCTACAAAGGGGTGAAAGCCTCTAATGGCATCGCACTGGCCTGTACAGAGTATTGATTGCATCAACTTAGAATTAAATTGCCACCAAGAATCCAGTTAGATCTCTCCTCAGTGGCTCGGAGGTTTTGATTACAGGATGGCTGTGAGTGGGATGTTTTCCAATATCATAGAACAGCAATGGAGATTAAAAGCAACCCAGGCTTATTCATTCTCGCCAAGGAATACGGACAGAATGAAGTATCCACAGCAGTGGAAGCCAATGGAACCTTTGACAAGTTTTTCACTTTCCGCACAATATCTCAACTCAAAGCCAAGAAAAAAGGTCAAAAGGCAAGAAGACCTAAGAGCTGAAAGGAGAGGGCATCACACTAGATAATGGCTGTAGGTCTTCCAAGTCAAGAGGACAGTTATTTCCCTGGAAATCTCCTTAGAAAGTATTTGTATTTCCACTGGAGGCAGAGGAAATCCATGTGGGCAGGAAGTCCAAAGGGAAAACCCTCTTCTCCCCAGTCCCCTCCTTCTCCTCCCCCAATCAGCTCTGCCACAAAAAATCTATTAGAGTAGCAAGGAGGGGTATTTGATGTAATTTTTAAAACCACAGTTATCATACCTTCCCTTCTGCACTTTTAAAGTGCTACAAAAGCAGTGTGACTGATGTTCAGTGTTCATAAAGAATTTTTCCCCAATGTAACTCAAATCTTAGCCACTTATTTTTCCATAAAATTTGTGCAATCATACCCTTTTATTCAATAGGATTGTATGGGATAGTAGAAAAAGGCTATATTTATTCAAATAAATGTGCTCAAAACATCACTGCCACTTATCAACTGCGTTCCTCCGGGGAGTTACTCTCTCCCTCCGAACTTCAGTTCTCACCTTACAGAGGGCTTATGGGATTCAATAACATGGTACCCTTAACGGGCCTTACAAGCTGCCTGAAATATATTCTGTACGGTCCTTAACTTCATTCCTGTTCGCAAAGCGATCCAAGAGACAAATTGACACTAAGGCATATTACTTTGTATTACCATTTTCAGGAAGATTACCATTATTCAAAAAATAACCCTCAGGAAAAAAACAAAGTGAATAATCTCCAATAATGGAATTTCAAACAGCAATGATGTTGTTGAGAAGGAAATAGAAGTGTTTTCCTAACTCTACTCACATTATATGCACCCACTTCTCCTTGTGGGAACCCCAAGCTTAGCTCCCAAAGAACCCCATCCTGAATGGTGTGAGTAAGCAGTGTTTTCCATGGACTATAATTTCTTTCCTTGAAGATTCCTTATCCAGCTTGGGGCAGAGGAGGGAATGTGGCCTTTGCAGAATAAAATAACTCAATAAAACAAGCATGAAGGAGGGCAGCGATAAGATAGCTGGGCACTGGGTCCTGCCAAGTCCAGCCTGTTATTTCAAGGAAACACTGACTTAATTAATTGAAAAATAAAGGTTATTGTCAAAGCAAACTAGAAAGGAAGGACCCTGGTCAATACTTATTGAATTTTGCTTTCCTGAGCTTTTCGGCTTTCCGATATTACATTGAGCCCAGCTCTTTCATGTATGACCTGTTGGTGAAATAAGTTGTGATTTAACCAGTCACCTGGCAATGTTGAGAATAAATAAGATTTCATTCTGAAGCAGGGAAGTGAACTTTTGGAATTGTGGTGTTGCCCCACACATGAAAATGATTTTTTTTTTAATTTATGTCTATGCTTCTTCAACACCTGTTTGCATGGTGTTTACTATGTTTCCTCATTTGATCCTCACAACAACTGTGGGAAAGAGAAAAATCAAGCATTTATCATCCCGTGTTTTTTTTTTTCCAAATATTCAAACTGAGGCTCAAGTACATTGCAAAGAACCACCCTATTAACCATTGTTTGCGTTGAAATTGGGATCCCAGTTAATTGAAAGCATCTCCCAGGGACTAAGCCCTTTAGTATCAAACCCAGAAGAAGGATTTGGTAAGGAACAAATTAGATTATGAGATGCTGCATGTAGTTGGCCTAATATCTGGTCAATAAGTGTTCAGCACAAACTAGCAATTATTAATGTCATTGGTTGATTATTGTTGTTGTAATTATTTCTCTCCATCTCGGAGGGAGCCAGAAAAAAGTTAAAAGATAGCTTTGCCTATTGAGACATCTGTGCTGAGGTTATTTTTATCTTCAGCCATCACCATGTCTTGAGTTTCTATTGCATATGGAGTGGGAGGCTAGGTGCTGGGAGGATGAAATGATAAAGGATCGGCTTAAGTTCTCAAGGCATATTCTCCAGCTGGAAGGGTGACCACTGAGGATTTCATGTCCAGGAGGAGCACTCAGTAGCATGAGTTAGAGATGTTCATGAAAAAATGGATAACTTTGAACTGATCCCTGAAGACTTAGGGAAGCTTAGGGAAGCACAGAAGAGATGTTGGGTACTTTAGGGAGATGCTCGGAGAGGAGGTTGTGAGCTCTCAGCATCACTTGTGTCTGAAAATAGACATAGGCAGGCCCACCTCTAAAAATCCTTATTCAGTACAGCCGGATGGAACCCTAGTTTTACATGTCCCAAGTTCCTTGGTAAAAACAAACAAGTTGCTCTTGGCAGTGAGGGACCAGTGATTGCTTCTGATTAGGCATCTGCTACTAATTCACAGAGATGAATTGAATTTAAAAAGGTTAGTCAAATGTGCATGCCTACAGAAACACAGTAGCTGACATATAATAGGTCTGCTAACATCGAAAAGGACGAAAGACTGAAAGGTAGAAAGAAAAGTATTCCCCACCTTATGTCTACTACCCTGTGCCGCTGAGTTGAGATTCCAAGATTGTAATTTCTACTCTTAGGTAGATCACTAGTTGGACTGACAGTGGTATTCTCCTGAATTCAGACTGAATCCATGTCCTGATCATGACCCACAAAGTCGTATATGAAAAGTTAGATCAGCCTTTCCTACCTCACCTCCTGACTTCTCTACTCACCACCCTTCTCTCTGTTCCTCCAAATTCTCAAGTTCGCCTTCACCCCCCGAGAACTGGCATTGCCCGGGACACCCTTCCCCTTATCCGAAGTTGAATTTCCATCTTAGAAAAGCCATCCTACTCATTCAGTCAAAAGCAGAACCCCTCAGTCACTATGTCCCTTAAAGCACTTTGCAGTGACTCTTATTCCCTGGTCTTAGTTTGCTTTTCAATGTGCCTCCCTCTCTATCAGCACCACTGGATGCTAAGAATCTAAGGGTAGATTCTCGCTGACTTTGTTCATGGCTCTGTCCATAATACCTAAACCGGTGCCTGCATATAAAAATGTCTCAATAAATATTTGTTTAATGAATGGATTGGTACTATCAAGCCTCCTCCCATCTTTTCTTTCCCCGATATTTTTATTTTTCTATCTCTTTCTCTAAACCACACTTTATTTCAGTGGCTGTCAGGAATTTTAAAAAAAGAAAAAGAAGAAGATGCCCAGCTGCTCTCTCTCCTTTCATCTCCCACCTGAGCTCCTGACCCCCATCTGACACCATCTGATATAAAGGCCCATGATCCCCGGCTCTCTTGACTTTGGCAGTGGAAACATGTCAGTGAGTCCCAGAGAGCCCATCCATTTTAGGAGACCTTCTGAGGTTTGGAGGAGAGAGGATTCTTTTTTTGGCAACTAGTCTGAGAATTAGGTTACAACCTAAATTAAGTAGGGCAAAATTTTTCACACAGGCCCCAGTTCTACACCTACACTCATGCACCTGAGTGCACACACAACCATTTGAGGATTCAGGTTATTTGGTTTGATATAATGGCACACATATTTGTTTGCATAAAGCTTGGACATTCATAAAATACTTTCACAGATATTTTCACATTTTATACTAACGAGGAGGCAAGGCTGTTGGGGGTATCTCCATTTTACTGATGTGGAAGTGAAGGCCCAGGGAGGTTTATGATAGTGCCAAAGGTTACGTTGCTGAATTGGAATCTTGGGATCTAAACTGGATTCTGCTGTTTTGGAATGTTCTGGAAAGCTACTTGATTGAGCCTCGGTGTCCCTCCCTGGAAAATGGGGGAGTTGAATGACCTCCAAGGCAGAACTTCTCAAACTTCATTGTGTCAAAAGATCACCTGCGTCTTGATTAATTGCAGTGATGATCAGTAGGTCTGAATAGAGATCTCTACTCTGCATTTTTAACGATTATTTACAATTCCCTAGTGATGCCCATCTACTTCAAAGAGTGAGGCATGAGAATTAAGTGGACATGATAGACGAAGAGCCCTGGGGTTCACAGGTTCATATTAGAATTGGAACAGCTCCGCTCTAATGAACTACAGTTGTGATATTTGGGGAACTCAGTCTGATTGAGCTGGTTCGTGGAAATCTAATTATACCCCAGAGAGCAATGATATATGATTTAAGTTTCATAAGAAGGGAGGTATTTGGCACGCAAGACATTGAAAACAGAAATCTGAGTTCCCCAAATGTAGTGACATTTTTGCATAGGAGTAAGTGACTAAATATTGTCCCCATACCTTCTATCTTGGGGTGAAGTTTAGAGGAAGGGTTATCTGGCTATCGATGAGTAGCCTGAGGCTCAGACAGGCTCCTGGATTTCCTGGAGCCTTGCAAAGCCTGGGATAAATGCCCAGACTGACCCTCAGCTCTCTCTGTCTCTGCCAGGGGAAGGGCAGAGCCCTGTCCCAGTGGCAAGCCTCTGGGGATTTGAATTCTGAAGAAAATGTCTGGCCTGATGAAGAGAACATAAATCATTGTATTTCAGTCTTTTCATCATCTAGAGAAGCATAAGCAGATTTTCCATTGCGCCTCATCAGGACCTGAATCCTCAGTTATGGAGGAATGTATAGTCCTCTCTGATTGGCCACTCATTGAGGAATGTATAGTCCTCTCTGACTGACCTAATTACAGTGAGAAAATAAATAAGACAGACTTGTCTTTGGTCTATAGCAGTGGTCGGCAAACTCATTAGTCAAGAAAGACAAATATCAACAGTACAACGACTGACATTTCTTTTGAGAGACACATTTTTTAAACTTAAACTTCTTCTAACACCACTTTTTCAAAATAGACTTGCCCAAGCCATGGTATTGTTTTTTTTTATATTTTATTGATTTTTTACATAGAGGAAGGAAGAGGGATAGAAAGTCTGAAACATCGATGAGAGAGAGACATCGATCAGCCGCCTCCTGCATGACCCACACTGGGGATGTGCCCAAAACCAAGGTACATGCCCCCGACCGGAATCGAACCTGGGACCCTTCAGTCCGCAGGCTGATGCTCTATCCACTGAGCCAAACTGGTCTTGGCCAATGGAAATGCAGCTGCAATCACGTTCAAGGTATGTGTGTTGGCCTCTACAAGAGCCACATCCTGGATGCCTGTCATGCTCAACAAAGACATTGAACTGTCTCTAGATTGCACAGGGCGGCCAGAGAGCCCCTGCAGAGCCACTGCCCCTGAGAGGGACAGAGTGCTGCATGTCACCTTGCATTGGGGAGCACGGTGAGTGTCTGTGTGCACAGGAATGGAGTTGGGGGCCTATCTTCACACATCTGATCGTAATCACCCACCGAGTTGGCTGGAACAGGGAGCAAATAGTCTCAAGGGCAGCAACTGGCCAGGGCATCCTGTGATTACTTATATCCGCCTTGCTACTTGATTCCTGTTGCAGCTTTCAGAATCAACTTTTCCATTCTCTGACATCTCCACTCATCTAACATTCCCAAGAAAACGTCCCTTGCACATTTATTCCTAGAATGGGCTCCTAATGAGAATAAACTATCAATTGCCAAAGCTGAGGGAAAAGTGCCTGGTTGAGCTTGCATGGATTCTGTATGCCTAGCACTTGTTCCAAAGCTGATGCTGTTTCTTTCCCGTTGTCACCCCTCTGGAGACCTGCTGTCTCATGCACCGAGGGAAATATGGGCTGTCAAATTAGAGATATCTGGGGTTCTGACACCAGCCTTGCAGCTTATTAATCGTATGGCCATTATCGATTTAGTTTTTCCTCTCTGAGCTCAGTTTTCTGCTCCGTTAAATTGGGTTAATAATCCAACTTGGGAGTATTAGGGGGATTGAATGTAAAGAGTGTGGAACAGTCCCTGGCCCATAATGAGCATTCAGCAGCACAGTGAGCATTTAGCAGAGAAGCTGCAGTAGGCTGCAAATGGGTTGTAGTAAATTGCAGAGCAGGGATTTGAACGTCAGCTCTTAATTGCTGAAATATTGCCTCTGCCACAAATGGTAGCTTTGGCTATTAATAGACTAGAGGTCCGGTGCATGACACTCATGCATTGGGAGGCGGGAAGGGGAAAGGAGAGGGTTCCTCAGCCCAGTCTGTGCCCTCTCGCAGTCTGGGACCTCCCAAGAGGTCCTTAGCACTGCCTCAGAGGCGAGAGAGACTCCTGCCACCACCGCTGTGCTTGCCAGACATGAGCCTGGCTTCTGGCTGAGCAGTGTCCCCTCTGTGGGAGTGCACTGACCACCAGGGGGCAGCTCCTATATTGAGCATCTGCCCCCTAGTGATGGTCAGTGCATGTCATAGTGACTGGTCATTCTGCCATTTGGTCAATTTGCATATTAGTCTTTTATTTTATAGGATATTTAATACCCAGACAAAAGACTAAGACATTATAGTGTGTGATCTGGTTGGCTGCTGTGTAAGAGTGTTTGTAGCTGAGGCTCCACAAACCAAGGTTTTGGCAGACTCTTACCTTCTGGAGAACAGAAACCTCAACATACCATATTTCTCATCAATTATATGTGGTTGGTTCTATTTTAAAAGAATTGTAATAATAAATGTCAACATAAAATGATAGAATAAATACTTATAAGTTGAATCCAAAAATAAATGCAATGCTTATATTGTATATTCTCCATGGGTATATACAATATACCCATTTATGGTTGAAATAAAAAACTCAGGCAAAATACATAAGCATTGTAGAAGGAATGAAATAGCAGGAATTAGCTTTTATTATGAATCCACCATCACTTTGAATAAGTTATTTAAATATCCCTAGCCACAATTTAGTTTAGTTTTGTTTTCCTTTTTGTTTGTTTGTTTCTTTGTTTATTATTGTTGCTTCAACCTGAGCACTGTGTGTAATAACAGTCCAGCCAAATAGAGGTGTTATGAAGACCAAGGGAGATAATAATACACAGAAAACATCTAGATTTTAGCATTCTTTATGTATATTTTGTTGTTGTTTTCAAATCTGCCTACACCAAAATAATGCTTGGCCAATGTCACCATAGAAATGGTCAAATGCAGTGTTTCAAATGAAGAAGGAAAGTTCACTATGATTTTTTCTCATATTTTTATATACTGGATAGTGATGAAATAATCTTACCTTCTATGGAACACATGTTTGCTCCTGTTTTATCAGTGAGCTCTGTTTCAAAACTAATAACGATGACATTTTAAATATAAGAATACCTGCCATTCTTTAAGAGAGTTAACCTTTTCATGCGACATTTTATTGGATATCTAATTAGCAATAGCATTTTGTTGTTTGTCATCTTAAACATAGCAAGTCTATAAGCCTCAAAAACTAACCTTTGTAAAGCATCAATCTTTATAATGAGAGAATTTCTATGTTTACAAGTTTCTTTTGTCCTTCTCTCTTTATTCCTTTGCCACCAGAATGTTTCATTGGCAACTTTCTGTCTGTACTAGGCTTTCTATTAATATCTACTTTTTGTTAGTTTTGCTTTGAAGTAATTTTATTTATTTGTTTGTATTTTTTTCTTGCCAATTAAGAAAAGTTTATCCAATTTCTACTTTTATACAGTCAAGGACGAAACTTTGCAACCAGTCAAGCAAAGCAGAAGAAAGTTCATTACCAAGACAGAAAAACAAAATTTCACATCATACTATTTTTATTTTATTTTACTGAAGCTCTTAAGAAGCCCTCTTTTCATTATACATGTCAACATGAATTAGGGAACATGCAAACAATTCAAATTTACAAACACTTATTAAGTTCTTCTAGTCCTCACACATCAACTCTTAAACAGAGAAAGGAGAATCCCCATTATTAGGCCAGGTGTTTTTAAGGCATCAGCTCATGTAGTTGCAAAATAATGCTATATAATAGTGCTGTTATTCCTTTTTTAAAAAGATGTGAGTTGAGTCCCAGAATGTTTGAGAAATTTGCTCAATACGACATAGTTGTTCAATGATTGGCAGTGGAATGTAGTATCTATTTGCTAAGTCCATGTTCTTTCCACAATCCTGCCCTTCCTTTCCTTCTCCAGGGACTCAATGTCCATATTCTCTTCCAGTGATTAGTCTTGGGTATTAGTAGAACAGTATAGGCACAGGTAGGATAAAGGCTGATGAAAGAATAATCATTGGAACAATCCTCTGGATAAACACTTTTGGCCTGGATAAAATTCTTGGTTAAAGGGATGTCTCCTCTAGATGATCATCTGAAGAAGTTATTTTCTAGGGATTTTATTTTCCTAAGAAATGAGCGACAATCTGTTTGTCCTGGATAGGAAATGACTACATAAGACATTTATTTCATGAGTTTTATAACCTGGATACTTAAAAATAAAGGTGTGGAGAAAGTATTCATCTTATTAATTCCATCCATCTCTGAACATGAAAGTCACATACTCTCTCTGCTCTTCATGAGAAAAAAGAAATGGAATGTGAATCACTCCCTCCATTGTAGATTTAAATTTTAAATGTCTATTTTGTGGCTGTCACCTTGCAAGCTTCTGGAAGCACTTAGATGAATGAGATAAGGCCACTTTTCTCAGAGAGCTCAAAGGCTGTTCATAAGAACAGATAAATACAAAATAGTTAAGTGATAACTGTAATAATTGGCCTCTATAAAACTACGGAGATATGCATCACATTCAACCTGGGATGGACAAGGTGACTTCCTATAGGCAGTGATTACTGAGCTGTGTTTTAATGGAAGAAAATCAGGTGATTGGAAGTAGAACTAGAAGTTTTTCCGGTAAGGAAGAACACTGTAAAACCAGAGACACACTTGATGGAAGCAGGGATCTATATAAAGTGCCAGTCAGGCGATTGTAAGAAACGTCTAGAAGTGGAATGACATACTCACACTGGCATCCTCAGGGGGCATTGCTCAGGGTTTACATATGGAGAGAATAACGCTCTGGTTATGGAGGTAAGTTAGGGTGCTAGAGCAGGAGTTCAAGCATCCATAATAGCCAGAACCAGACAGTAGTCATGGGGTGCAAAGAACATACGGGAAGAGTAAGCAATAGGTTCTATAAACATATCAGAGCTAAAATTAGTATCGTTTTGTGGTTAATTGAAAGTGATCTTGAGGATGGACAAAGATGATTCCAGATCTGCAGTAAGGGTGACTGGTTGAGAGGGCGGTACATTCAATTCCGATAAGAAGAAAAGCCCTCTGTGCTGTTTAGTGGAGAAGATTATAGGTTTTGAAATTTTAATAGCTAGCAATGTGGGGAGCATGAGAATTTTAAGAGAATCTGTTTCATGGGCTCTTAGATGATCAAGCCTTAGCGTGGAGATGGCAAGTGAAGACAGAGGTTGGAAGTGTCGACATAAATGTCTAAACCTGTAGAGAACTTTTATGAGTTTATTTAAGTCAAAAATGATGACAATTGCCAGGAAGCAAGATCTCAAATACTCAAGAAAATATTGTGTATTTCTTTAAACATTTGAAATTAAAAAGGAAAAATATAAGAAGATTACATTAAGATAGGAGAAAACAAGGCAGGAGTTGGATTACAGGATAGTTAAGATTATGTGCTCTCTGGGGAGTGGCTTTGCCTTTGGGGAGTGTTACTTCCGGCATTTCAAAGTGTGTTAACCTAGATACACAAAACAATGGACAGGGCTTGCTTAAAAAGCTTTCCCTTGCCGAAACCGGTTTGCCTCAGTGGATAGAGCATCAGCCTGTGGACTGAAAGATCCCAGGTTGGATTCCAGTCAAGGGCATGTACCTTGGTTGCAGGCACATCCCCAGTAGGGGGCGTGCAGGAGGCAGCTGATCGATGTCTCTCTCTCTCATCGATGTTTCTAACTCTCTATCCCTCTCCCTTCCTCTCTGTAAAAAGGTAAATAAGATATATTTAAAAAAAAAAAAAAGCTTTCCCTAAAGAAGTTATAGGTCTAGGGCATGACTATCCACCATGATGTAGCCAGTGAGGAATTATGATTTATTACAACACCACTTGTTTGTTCACAGAAGTAATCTCTCAAGAAAACGGATAGAGTGAGGACAAGAATAATACAATATATTACAGCAATATTTTAGGATAAGGAAAGATAAGAAGGAATGGTGACAGATTTAGGGTAATTTACCAGAAAACCTTAGAAATTTTAGACTGTCAAATGCAATGAGAAAGTTTAATAAATGATCTTAAAATTGATTTCTTGAATTTGAAGATTAGATGATAGTAAATGAGTGTGTCAAGAATGTTTTCTAGAAAGGCAAGAGGCATATCACTTCTAGTAGATCAAATAGTGAATGGGCAATGGTACTTTGCAGAAATAACCATAAAACAATATTTCAAAACATGTTCACATAAAGATTAGGAAGAGAGTGAATTTCAGCTCTAAAGTTAGGAGTCATCAGAGGTATGGTGTCCTTTATTTTGGGGGACTGGGCTAAACCAAGTTTCAGTAAAGACAGACAGAATGTTCTACAAAACTGGAATATGAAAAGCGGATTTTGCTTATTTTTTTTTGTTGTTCCTATTGTAAAGTATGGAACCCAGATATCTCAATGGAAAGGGGTAGATGAGGAAGCAATTTGGAATAGTTGACTAAACTGTAAGGGGTTCAGTCTGGACTAGAGTTTAGAAGGGATTGTGGGATTAAAGAGTGGGTTGTGCTTAGCGACCAGGGACACTAGGGAAGAACTAAAGCCTCATCACATTGGTGCCTTAGCTGATTGAAGACACTTGTCATCACAAACAGTGGCAAAGGCCAAGATGGATAAAATATAAAAAGGATCCATGGTGACGTTTGTTACGTTAACAAAATTCCAAAATAAATTAAGAGAGTTTTATTCATATACATTTTGCAATTCAAAAGCATACATAGCCCTGGATAGGAAACAAAGACACCTTTCAAGATGGAGGGAATGGAGCAAGGTTTTTAAAGGCAAACATTGTAAGAAATAGCTGATTATCAGTCCCTGGGAAAGCAAGATCCCGAACTTACATCATTCATTTTCTGATTCGGAGGGACAACTGGACTTTTCAAGGGTTGACTGACTCAGTGGTCGGCCAGTGGGGTGAGGAGATGAGAACAAGGGGAGACATGTGATTGGGCCTTTGTCAACATCCTAGCTCTGGTTCAGGCTTTAGAACAAAAGCTTCAGGGTTACTGATCTACAGAAATCAAACAGCGCAGGGGGACTGTCCTCTCCACAGGCAGTTCCGGGGTCCAAGGAGCAGAGTCATGAGACTGGAGAGCAGCCTCACAGTTCAAACTGCAAAAGTAAAAATCTCAGGTCAAGAGTGATGACATTAAAATTCTCCTAAGTCCTCAGTCACTAAGTGGTGGCAAACACAGTAGTAAGAACACCGGCCAGGTTGGATTGGCTTCATGAAATAGGACTGATCTCTCAGCCCATCATCAATAGGAAAGGTAAACACTTTCATTGGCTCTTCCTTGAATTGTGTCTTCTGATTCCGCACCAACCTTTAGCTGAACAGTGAACTGTTACTGAAAAAAAAAAATGCACCAGTAAGGCCTTTTGTATGAGAAGAAGCTAGGTAAGATTTTTTTAATATATTTTTATTTATTTTGGAGAGGAAGGGAGAGAAAGAGAGAGATAGAAACATCAATGATGAGAGAGAATTACTGATTGGTTGCCTCCTGCACGTTGGACCAAACCTGCAACCCAGGTATGTGCCCTTGACCGGAATCGAACCTGGGACCCTTTGGCCCACTGAGCCAAACCAGCCAGGGCTACGGAAGATTTGATGTGAGCACATTTAAATTCCCTTTAACATTCCAGGAGATGTTTTCATGAGCTCCGTTTCTTTGGAACTTAAAGATGTGAATTTAGTGAAAGCCTAGTCACGCTTGGTTAGCTGTTTCTTTTATTGTGCTTTAAAATGGAAAACCAGTAAACAGGATACAGTTACTTATTCTAGCTTTTAAAAAAATCTTTTTGTGATATCTTTGATAATAAAAAATAATTATTTATCTTAAAAATCATGATGGTGAAGACTGTGAATTGAGAGATTAAACCTCTGGCTTGCCTTTATGAATTTACATAAATAATTGTGACCTACATATTTATCTGTAAAATACCCTGCACAGATTGGAAGCTAGACTGTTCACAAGTAAGAGTCTCACTGCATGAGTGGCAGTAGCCTCATCCAAGAGACACCCTAAATTTACTGCAAGTCAGGGCCATTGAAAACTTTTAAAGTCCTAAAAATGAAAAAGGCTCCAGTATCTCCTCCATCTGTATTGAAAATCAGTTCTCAATGATAAAGTAAAGGCATTCTGATTTTCCTGTGATAATTATGCTTTTGTCATTATGGTGGTTTTTTCCAATTTCAAATATCAAATTCTGTCAAGTCTCTTTGGAGTCACCTTTGCCAGTGCCCTCAGCATGTCCTTAAGGGATGACCCAGCATGGTCAAGAACTTGGATTGGCTTCATGAAACATGACTGACCTCAGAGCTGAGAGTGTGGTTATGTAAGCGGCTACACTCTGCACCAAGCTGGCTTTTGCCCCCAGAAAGCTCCCTACATCCTTCCTTCAAAGCTGTAGGGGAGGGTAGAACAGACCCAAGAAAATGATATTTTTCCTTTAGGCAACAGCTCCATCCACTGATATGTCTGCCTGTGATCCTCCCCTAAGACAGTGCTGAGTTTGGGAGAAGCTACAGGGAAGGCTCTCAGGCATATCTGTGACCTGCACTATGTCTTTAATAATTCTGGTTTTATTACGAGCCATTTTTCAGGTACCAGCCTTGGGCTAAATTTTATTTTAACTGTTCTGCTTTGCACTGGGCGAGAAGTGGTAAGGGTTTGAAAAATAAACAAAGAGGCACACATTTTTCTCCGATTGCTTGTGGACTGGTTTGGGATAAACATATGCGAAAATATGGGAAAATAAAAAGATGAGTAGCCGAAACCGGTTTGGCTCAGTGGATAGAGCGTCGGCTTGTGGACTGAAAGGTCTCGGGTTAGATTCCGGTCAGGGGCACGTACCTTGCTTGCGGGCACATCTCCATTGTGGGGCGTGCAGGAGGCGGCTGATCGATGTCTCTCTCTCATCGATGTTTCTGACTTTCTATCTCTCTCCCTTACTGTCTGTAAAAAATCAATAAAATATATTTTTTTAAAAAAGATGAGTAGACATAGGTGGGACATGGGGAATATTGAATGCAGTCTAGGAATAGTTATTGCAAAACTCGACCTTGCAGACTAGAACAGTGGGATTTTTGTTCATATGTGTTAAAGCCCTGGACATGGAGTAAGTGTTCAATAAATATTTTTTTGGAATGAAAATAATCAGATTTATATAGATGAATGATAAAATATTTAGAACATTACTTTGTTGTTAGTTTTGTTTTTATTTTTTAAATCTATGTGACCTCAGAATCCGGCACAGAAAAGAATCTAGAGGAATGAGTTTTAAATGAATGAACACTTGGAACAACCTAGCCCAGATCTATTCCTAGACTATGGTTGTGTGAGATAACCTTCCCCGAGTCCTTGGATGAAAGAGCAGCTCTTCAATAAATACTGTCAAAGGCGCAGGACTGACTTTATCTGGGGCAGAACTTTCCAGCACCTCTATCTCTTCTATCAGAAGGTCATACAATGTGATTATTCTTGTTATCATTATCATCATTGCTTGAAGACCTACTAGGATCCAGTGTCTGTACTAGATATCTTCTAAAGTGAAGTTAATCCTTAAAATGACAGTTCCATGAGGTGAAAATGATTAACCCCAATTAATTGGTAAGAAGGTGGTAGCTTGTGTCTGATCAAGGACCTCGTAGGCAAGAAATGTAAACTCTTGTGTTCTAATTTGTAATATAGAAATCAAGTACTTCATTCGGGTTCTTATGTAAATTTAAAATTTCATGTATAAAATAGTTACATACAATAGCTCTGTCTTAAGATTTCAGCTTCACTTTCAATTTCTACTACATTTATATCTTAATTTCTTAGATTTGTCTTTTAACAATTTCAGCATTTATTTAGGGAGTATCTCTTTTTGTGTATGTCTCCCACACTTATTTTAATCAAGTGTATGTTTCTGATCCCTTAGACGACATCGAACTTTACTAAATCTTTTCCACCTCAATGCACAGCACACATGGGAGTAGGAAGGTTGAAATGTTTCCCCATTGATTGGGAAGAACCCATGATCAGGGAAACCAGCCATTCAATGGTCCTGGGACTAAGGAGCGGGCTAAATTTCTTTCTGTTTTTCTGTCTTTTTGACTCAACATAGTATCTACAGTTACAGGGAAAGGAAAGATTGGAGAGTTGAAATCAATATACTTCTAGTCTAAAGCAACAGTTGTTTGGGGTTAACATTTGGAACATTAACTAAAGTTGGGTCTACCAGATCTTACCTTGATTACCTTTAATTGTTATTAAAACATCATGAATTGTGGGTAATTATGAGTTAAATTATAACTTAACTAGTTGCTGGTTCCATTGCTTGTAGGAGCACATGTCTAGTTTGCAGGCTCGATCCACAGTAGTGGGGCATGTGAAAGGCAGCCCATCATGCTTCATTTTTATATCAATGTTTCTCTCTCTCCCTCTGTCCCTTTCCCTTCCCCTCTCTTTAATACTCAATAAAAAACATTTTAAAATAAAATAAAAAAGTAATAAATATATATAGCATAAATATATAATTAGTATTTATATATATACACAATTTGTATATATATATGTATATATATATATATACACACAATAAATATATATATAATTATACACACACACACACACACACACCCCTCTGGCAATTTTCTTCTGATTTTTAAATTTATATTAATTTATGTCATAGAAAATAATTTTAATTTATATAAAATCTTAATAAAAGTCTGAAAATTAAATCTGTACTTTGGCATGCTCTATCTTGTCCACTTTAGTAAAAAACAGAAAAGAAAAAAAAGAAGATATGATGAAATTAAAATTATCTTAGAAAATCCATATTTTCTAATCATAAGATAATGTAATCTATACTTTTATATAGTTTAAAAGTATCAACAAACTGCCACATATTAGAGCATACACCAAAAAATTCATTTTTTAACTTTCAACATATTTTGCCATATACACACACACACATACACACACACAGTTCTTAGGTTTTTGTCCTAATGTATTTCTTTCTATTGTTCCTTTTAAAACTGAGTTAGTCCCCTAGAAATAAATCCTGTCTTCAATTATTAACAAGCCCTAGAACAATAGACATTTTAATACAGCACTGTTTCACCAAATAGTAGTATAAAAATATATGCTATGGTGTTATTTTATAGCTTTAAAAACACCCTTTTAAAAATAGATAAAAGTGGTATTTTCTACGGTACTGAAACTGCTCAGTTGTATATAACCTTAATAGTATTAGAACATTCTGACTAAAACCCACACATTTCAGTTTAAACTATACTAAATACTGAAAACAACTAGAATCCAGCCTTAAATCCTCCTCCAAAAGTTAAATAGCTAACAGGAAATATTTTGCCTTCATCTTTTTTCTTTCCTTAGTAATGAAAATTACTCCACAAATGGATTAATATTACATCAAGGAAAACCCTTTTAACTTCTTATTTTTTTTATTATACAGTGGTATCTCGAGATACGAGTGCCCTAACATATGAGATTTTTGAGATAGGAGCCGTCAAGCGAGCGATTTTTGCTTTGAAATATGAGCAACATTTGAGATACGAGTAATCGTGCGGATCAGCCGGCTGCACACGACCCACTAGTTTACCGAGACTAGCTTCCCACGCCTCAAGGTTACGGAATGAATTAAACTCGTATCTCGAGGTACCACTGTATTTCAGAGAACTGCAAACAAAAAACATTATGGTCCACAAATATTTTAAAATAGGGATAAATTACATTCGTAATAATGAAGACCCACAAGCTACAATTACTGCAATTTAAATATTTTATTCCTACACACTACTCTCCCCTCTTCTGCTCATGAAAATAATTACTCACTTTCTTGGATAAAGGCCATCTAGGCATGGCCCCAAAATAAAACCAGCGAGAATATCTTTTGAAAGGCCCAACAAGCCTGTATTTTTTATACCAATGGTAGATTTTATAATTTCTTGCTTTGTTTAGAGGGGCATAACCATTTCTTTTTGGCTTGGTAATTATTCCCAGTGCCCCAAAGCTCAATTATTTGATCAGGAGCAGCTCAGCTGATAGCACAAATGCCAGCTGGTGCCAAGAAATCCAAGAGAAGCTTTTCAGGGTCCAGTGCTTTCCAGGAAGATGGGTACGTGGCGGGATTCCTGTAGAAACTCTGCTGGGGAAGCTTCCTGTGTGCCTCAATGGGGGCGCGTAGTCTCAGAATACTCAACTCCCATTTACAGGATGAATGACTTACCAATGGATTTATGAATGGATTTCTCACGTTTCCAGAGGGCTCTGCCGAGGTTGACTTCAAATGTCTGGCTCTAATACATGTAAAACACAGAAACGCATTATGTGAGATGCTTTTCAGGAACGCAGCTCATGTTGTCTTGCGATGTACAGTGGGTTTACAATCGCCTCTGTTGGTTCTGATGAATACTGTGGTGAGCAGTACAGTAAAAGAGAAGATTCCACATATAAATGAGCTCAGGTGATACCTGTCTTTCTCTGACTAACTGATTTCACATGAGCTCACTTATATGTGAACAAAATAAACTGACAGACAAAATAGATCCAGGGACTTGGAAGCATGCAACAGACTGAGGATCTCAGAGGGAATGGGGGGTGGAGGGAAGCGGGGGGGGGGGTGTTGGTGGGAAGACATAAAACAAAAAACTTATATGCATATATGTGTAACCCACGGACACAGACAATAGTGTTGTGGAGGCCTGGGGAGGGGATGAGAATGGAAGGGATGGGATCAGTGCAGGGAGAAGGAGGAAGGAAACATCTGTGATATTTTCAACAATAAAGGTAAATTTTAAGAAATATATATATATATATATATATATATATATATATATATATATATGTATACACACACACACACACACACACACACACATACAGAGAGGAAGGGAGAGAGATAGAAAATCAGAAACATCGATGAGAGAGAGACATCGATCAGCCACCTCCTGCATGCCCCTCAGTGGAGATGTGCCCGCAAGCAAGGTACATGCCCCCAACCGGAATCAAACCTGGGACCTTTCAGTCCGCAAGCCGATACTCTGTCCTCTGAGCCAAACCGGTCTTGGCTAAGAAATCATTTTTAATGGAGAATTCACATGATCCTCCACTACCTTCCAAAGTTATGTTTTGCTTATCTTCTATATTAATATATTTTGATAATCTGGAATCAAAAAAAAAGCAAGATAAGCAGATGACATAAGCAATCCTTATATTGTCCAAGCTTTTGTCTCCTTTGTCCAGAAGAGGAGGGGAGACAGAGCCCCACTGTATTCCTGCTTTACTGTCAAGCTTTCCTCCAGTCCAGCATTCATTGCAAAGACCCCTCAAAAGCCAGGAATCCTTCTCATTCAAAGACCCTCAGGCATTGGGTAGGAATGAGTCAGCACAGGGCTGAGATCGCTATCTGTATGGTCTGCTTGCAAGTTTCAGCTCCTCTGGCTTCCAGGAACTTGCATTTGGGAAGAATTCACATTTTTCCCTACTGATGAGAGAGGCTCATTTTTCTAACTTGTTTGTACAGGAAATACGGTTTATGGTGGATTCCCGACTTCCTTGTGGGAGTGTGAAATCTTGGTACATCTTATGCAGAGAGTGACTGTGTGACCTGCCCCCAGTAGAAACCTGAGGTATTGCTTTTAATGAGCTTTTCTAAGACAATATATGGTCACACCTCGTTGCTGGGCAAATTAAGTTTTGTGTCATTCTAAAGCAATGCTTTTAAATCAGTAACACCCTATTTTTTAAAATGGATCTATAAAAACTTTCTCTGGATTTTTGAATCTCAACTCTGGATGAACAGCTTGACTCTGCGAGCAGAGAGCTATTCTACTGAAGAAAAGTAACATGGCACAGACAGAACTGTGGAGAGCTCTCTATTTATTGGATTCAGTTCATTCACTTTTTATTCCCTGGGCTAAGGAGTGATGGAATTCAAACTGAGAAGAAAATTAGCCCATTGGATACATGCAATTTTTAAAACATGCTGCTTTGATAAATCATTGGCAAACTGGGAGGTGCCCACCTAGGAGAGCCAGGCACCACCTGCCATGTTGGATTTAAAATTGATAATTTAACAGAGCGGGACTTCAAAGGGCTGCCCCAGAGCAGAGAGGGGGTGATGGCCGTCTGCTCAAAGAAGTGGGCTCCGTCGGTTGAAGGAATAGCTCATCATGAAGTTCCAGGCTCCTTATGTAGGAAGCCTACATTGATATATGAGAGGCCATGTGTCTTTAGTGTGTGTCATGCAGTGATTTCATAAAAGGCATCTCTTCCTCAGAGTTCCTGCCTCTTATTGTTCAGTTATTAATTATGTGATATGGCAGACACTGGACAAGTGATTAAGAGCCCTGAACCCATGACTGGGATACATGACTGGGGTTCAAGTCTTGCCTCTGCTACTTACTAAGTGACCCCAACAAGCTGCTTTGTATTTCTCAGGCTCTCAGTGTCCTCATGTTTAGGGGTGAGGAAGTGATGGTAATGCCTTGTGCATAGCGTTGTGTGAAGATTAAGTTAGTTACTGCCTGGAAAGTCCTCAGAAGAATGTCTAACACATGGTGATAATAAATTGTTAATAGACTCATGTAACTCTTGTAACACTTATCCATCATCATCATTACCCTCCCACAATTTTATTAGGGGCCTCCAATGAGCCAGATAACGGAGATCCAACAGGAGCAAAAGCAGGCATGGGCCACGCTCTCATGGAGTTTTTATTTTGAAAAAGAAAGACCCAGAAAGGAGAGGGAGTCTGGCCCCAGAACAGGTTCCTTTGCTTAGATTGAGTTTCTACTCCCAAGCACCGCTTTTATGACCACTCTCTCTGCCTCCCGTTAAAAATTACGAGTTAAAAGGAAATTTAAAAACAGTCAACAAAATAGAATTAGCTTAAGAAATGTTTGAAAGGTAATGAAAATTGAGTTAAGGCAAGAAACAAGCCAAATCTAAAAAATGAGAACAATGTAAGTGGCTAAAAGCCTAGTTCTGACAGGAGGAGTAAATATGACATGGAAATAATAAATAGTGATAAAATATAGAGCTATAAAAACTGAAAAGAATAAAAGGACGTGATAAAACTTTAAAAATACAATGTAATGTGCTGAAAAATTACGCAATAAAAGGATCAAATAAAATTCAGAATAATATAATAACACAGTGATTTATCAGTAAAAGGTAAACAACCTAAAAACAAAACACAAAAAAAATAAAATCTCAATGAGATTGAAGATAGAAATGAATTTTCAAAGATTAAAAGGAACAGAGGCAGATATATATATATATAATTTTATAATTCTTTATTGTTGAAAGTATCACATATGTCACCTTTTCTCCCCCATTGACCCTCTCCAGCCCCCTCCCACCTGCCCCAGGCCTTCAGCACCCTATTATCTGTGTACCAGGGTTATCATATATGCATACAAGGTCTTTGGTTGATTACCTCTCACCGACCCACCTACCCTTCCCTGCCTTCCCTCTGAGATTCCACACTCTTTCCATGCTTCCGTGTCTCTGGATCCACTCCATTCATAATTTGCTTTGTTACTTAAGAGTCCACATATGAGTACGATCATGTGGTATTTGTCTTGCTCTGACTGACTTATTTCACTTAGCATGATACTCTCCAGGTCCCTCCATGTCAGAGGCAGATATTTTAAAAGTTAGCTAAGAAAGAATTAGCAAGTAAAGAACAGGCAGGTGAAAATATACATCAATTAATTTACCATAATTTAAAGATGACTCGCAGCTCTTTAAACACATGAAATCATATTTAAAGATTGATCTAATATTACTTCTTTTTTTTAATCTTTATTGTTGAACCAATTACATAGGTGCACCTCACCCCCACCACCATTAACCTCTTCCAGCCTACTCCCATCTTCCCGAAACACACCCCCAGGTCCTCACCACCCCATTGTCTGTGTTCCCAGGTTATACATATATGCATACAAGTTCATTGGTTGATCTTTTCCAACCTACCCTCCCATGCCTTCCCTCTGAGGTTCAAAAGTCTGTTCATGCTTCTTTGTCTCTGGGTCTCTTTTTGATCATCAGTTTATTTGGTTCATTAGATTCCACATATGATTGAGATCATGTGATATTTACCTATCTCTGACTGGCTTATTTCGCTCAGCATAATACTCTCTCGGTCCATCCATGCTGTTGCAAATGTATGAGTCCTTTTTTTATTGTTCTTTATCTTTTCTTAGCAAGAAATAACTGTGTTCCACTTGACAATAGAAATTTCATCTTGGGAGGCTAAAAAAACATCTGTGGCCTATAATTCTTTATTTGCATCTTTAAAGTCCATAATGAAAAAGAGGTTGCTTCCTTTTGCTTGGCTAAAGCCTGGGCTTTTAAGTTAAGAGGAAGGCACTGGGCAGTGTAGGAGGAGGACCTGGCTGAGGAGAAGAATTTTAAACCTAAGCCATGGAACTCATCGCCTCTGTGAGTGTTTGCCCTGTGGAAATACAGCAGACAATTAAAATGCCAAATCAAACAGTGCGAAATAAAGACCCCCTGAACGATATCGGATTGCTATTTAGTAAGAAAAGCAAGAAGAAGAATTAAGATACTCCACTTAAATTGCATTTTGCTTTGTTCAGTTCATGGTATGCCTTTGACAGTTTGCAGTGTTTTCACATCCTTAGCCTCCACCTGGCTTTTAAGGGATTGCTAGTTCTGTAAAGAGTAATGATTCTGCATCGAGAGCAGTATATTAGTGTTAGCCTCGTATACCTTTACACTAGTGGTTTATGATTTCTTATTTAAAATTGCACGCTGCACATATTAAGGCTAAAAAATTCTTTCCATGTAGGAAATGAGCACATTAACTACTAACAACTCATCTCTGTTAGCACATTGTAATAAAGCATTGCTCATGTTCCTTGTCTCGTTCAGAATAAAATCAAGTCTTCATACTGCCTCTGCACCTACCAGAGACAACACAGCCAGTTAATTTATTCTCAACCCCCTTTTTTTAAAAATAACCTGATGCACCAGAAGGATGGTGCCAAGGGACTGAATTGAGGACCCATGGTTGCTTATTTTCCGCTAACTCTGCTAGGATCAGTTCCTTTCCCTGGAACCCAATACCCGCAACTTCTTGTGACTTCCCACACCTCAACACACCCTCCTCTATCCTCTTCTCTCCTCTTCTCAAGAGAAGAGCTGTTATCTGAACTTCTCAGTAGCTCTGTGACTTCTAAGAAAATTGTTTTTTTTTTTTAGTTTATTGAACCTACAAGGGCCAGAGTTCCCAAAAATGTTGGCCTTTAGAGTCTGGGTGTGGACAAAAATTGAATAATCCCTGAGATGCCAAGTCTAGAAAAATGTCCTGGGATACTTTATTGGAAACCCACCATGACCTGCTTGGAAGAATTCCAGAGATCAATGTTAATGTGAAGGGAGTCTCAGATTGTCCAAAGGATGAAATGAATGAAGAACCAAGCAAACCTCTTTAAAAGTTTTACTTTTCTTTCTTGGTAAAATACTAGTGGACAGTTAGTTATCTGCATTGAGTATCACGCTCAAGAGAGTGCACATTTCATTTGACCTTCACAGCAACCTCATGTGGTTGGCATCTTTATCATTTGCAGATGAGGAACTGAAGTTTAAAGAGTGAAGGCAGCCAAGACTGGTTTGGCTCAATGGATAGAGCAGATTGAAAGGTCCCAGGTTCGATTCCGGTCAAGGGCATGTATCCTGGTTGTGGGCAGATCCCCAGTAGTGGGTGTGCAGGAGGCGGCTGATGGATGTCTCTCTCTCATCGATGTTTCTAACTCTCTATCCCTCTCCTTTCCTCTCTGTAAAAAAAAAAAATCAATAAAGTATATTAAAAAAAATAAAAATAAAAAAGAGTGAAGGCATGTTCCCAAGCCACACAGAACACGGGAAAGCCAGGATTCAGAGTCTGTAGTCTTAACCAATAGGACGCTGATATCATTGATGCCATCAACATTTAAATCTGATTATATTTTGAGAAGATTAGTGAATTGGCAGCTTATTCTTACTTAGCACCCTCTACTTACCATCATTCACAGGGGATTAAGATAAGATTCCCACGGCAGAGGCCTTCCAGGTGACTGGTCCAGCTGTGGTCTCTAAGAAGCTTTCCACAATGCAGTGTGCCTACCAATTACCTGAGGAATTTACCAAAATGCAAATTCAGATTCAGTAGCTCAGGGGGAGTCTAAAGATGCTGCCTTCCTAACAAGTTCCCAGGTGAGGCTGATGCTCTGAGTAGCACCTTGTGATGAACAGCAAGAAATGTAATGGTCTCGAACCCAACCCATAATATCTCCACCTCATGCATGTGTTTAAAATGTGCCTTTTACAATGCAGGGAAGACCTGGAATCAAGTCTCAGCTAGACGACAGTTGAGCTGTGCATTTCTAAGCTCCATAAATGTCCTCATTTATAAAATATGGACTATAATACCACACACACACACACACACACACACACACACACACACACTTATCTCATGGGGCTGTTTTGATTATCAAATTAGATAGTGCTTTGTAAAGTACTCAAACAAAAAATAGCATTTGTTACTTATCATCATTAGCCTGAAGCTCACATTTGTTCAATGAGATACCCCACCAAAGTATATGTGAACCTTAGATCTATAAAAATATTTGCCTATAAAAATATTTGTCAGACAAATTGTTCTGCTTGATTCTATGCATGCGCAATCCTGAGGTCATGCTCAGTTGAATGGCTTTAGACATCCAGAGAGTAAGGCAGGATCCATAACTTTCCTTACCCAGGAAGCCATTTTTACAGGCTTCCCATGATATTTTAGACTGAAAGCACAATATTGGCTTTCTCTCAATAAGGATATCTTATCTCCATTTCACAACTCTGGCCTGTTCCTTATTATAATCTAAGTGTGTCTTATCAGTACTGTTATCTCAGACTATTAAAATTTTGTGGACAATGCTCGGGTCCCTCCTACCACCCTTTCCCCTGCCCTGCTCACTCCCACTAACCAGCAGAGCCTGACATTGAAGGCCACCCAGTCAGGGCTGGCTCTGCAAGGTTTCGAGACTCAGCTTTCTGGGTGACAGATAGGCTTGCTAGGGTCTGGCATTCCAGATCGTCCCAATGAAATGCTGATCGTTTTTAGAAACCTCGCGAAGGTCATCACTTATTCATCTAAAAGGAGCCTCTCCTTCTGCTTTGGAATTCCACCAACATCGATTCATTCATTTAACAAACGCGCATTGAACAGTCAATGCGAGGCTAGGCATGATGCGGGGAGACAGAGATGAATGAAACATGAATAGTGTATGTGTGGCCTTAGTGTTCAGACAGACCCGCTTCCTAGACACATTCCATTAGTTCTTAGACATCTGAGCTTAGGCAAACTAAAGCACTCCCGAGTTCAATGTCTCCCTTGATAAATGATTCTTCTAAGACAATGCAGGCAGACCTACTTTTTTATTGTGCTTTGCTTTATGGCATTTCATGGACATTGTGCTTTTTACAAACTGAAGCCAAAACTCACCACCTGCAAGAAGATTACGACCCAGTTTATTGTGATGGTCTGGAACCCAACTCCTAATGTCCCCAAGGCATGCCTGTATTTCTAATGTGCCTTTGACCATGTTGAGTCATAGCAGATTTCTGAAGCACGGCTTTTGGTTTTCTAAGCAGCCCTCCATCCCATGTCATGATCTGGAGGAGCCAGAGAGTCTGATGGATCCACACAGTGTAGGGAGTTCTGTTTGATAGAGATGGGCAAAGCATTAGCCTCTAGAGTGAAATGACCTTTTTCTACATTTTTTTCCCTCTTATCTCTCAAAAATTCATCTTCTTTCCAGTCAAACATGAAGATCTCTGGGAATAGAACCCATCAAGGATCATTTAATGAGTCTATATCATCAACAGACATTTGTAGAGCTAAATTGAGTGATGGCTAGGATTTTCAGGATTAACGTTTCAGTTCCACTGTGTTTCACATAAAGCCTGGTAGGAGTGAACTAGAAAGAGATCGTGTTTTATTTGAAGAATGTGTTCATGTTGATGTCAAGTAATTCAAGGTTTCCATCAGGCTAACGAGGATGGCCAGAATTTCTGTGGTAAGCTTTAAGGGACAGTGTATTGTCTTAAAGCAGTATCCAAAGCAGGTCATAACCATTTAGTCAGTCTGCCAGCTTTGAAGTTATGAATTTCTTTAAAAATATAACAAGAAAATGAGGATCGCACTACTTGCACATTTTCTCATGGTGTGAGACTTTACCATTTACGTGGCACTGTTTCAATTTTGCATGCAAAGTGTGACTTCACTTTATGTAACTCCAAGGAATTTTCATAGGCGCATGTTGATGTGGTCAAGATACCAGTTACTTAGAAAAAGGTAACACGGAGTGACTACCTAATTGGCTTGAAATTAATTTTTTTCTTTAGAACACAGCCCCTCAGCAGCTGTGATATAATTTAACAATGGATTTTCCTGGCTCAATTTCTCATAAATAAAACGTTAAGCGGCAGGCATAGCTGCGTGTTTTCAAAGACAATATTTCACATTGGGTATCAGTCTAAAGTATTAGTTCCTAAGAATCAAATTAGAAGGAAGAGCTACTCAGACCCATTTAGGAACATTGATTTGCGGTCCTTGACTTCTCCCTTGAGCTGATGGAGAACTTAAGAGAGAAGCATTAGGGATCTTTCCACCTACACTGTTTCACTGAATCTGACTAACTCTGCACTCACATTGACACAATCTGTGGATATCATTTGTACATCGACATGTACAATATTGTGACTGCTAACTATCGATCATTTTGATGGACTTAATGAGTCACAAATCTGAATCTATGCTCCTTTTTAACTGCTGAGAATGTGCAAACATCTTTTTTTCTAATAAAAATCTATATTTCCTCAGAAGCATTCAGAATGTCACCAAAACAGCTGTAACTTTTTTGTTTTTTGCAATTACAGAGTCGTGTTCATTTAACAGAATAAGAATCATTTTGTATAAGCTACATCAGAACAACTGAAGATGAAAAAAAAAAATACCATTCCCCTATATAACTAATTTGTGCTAACACAAACCTGCTTTCAATTTCCATGCCAATTTACAACCCTCATATTGCACCAGGCAAAGTTAGTGGCTATTAAAAATACCACCAGCACAGGGCTATCAAAAGACACATTTGTTAACTACACAAAAATAAACAAAACAAAACAAAAAATGTCCAGTTTACAAACGAACCTTACACAGCCTTACATTTCTTTCTTTTTTTTTTTTTTCTTTAAAAGGAGTGAGTTGTATAGAGGGGAGTTAAATGCTTTATAGGTAAGAAAAAAAATACTCTAGAACCAACTTATTGATCATAATCTTCTTCATCATCTTTCCTCCTCTTCCTCTTCCTCCTCTTCCTCATCTTCCTCCTCTTCCTTCTTTTCCTTGCTTTTTCAGTCCTGACAATTCCCTTGTTGGCCTCTCCAGCTCTCCGTAGCTCAGTGTGTGTCAATCTCCTTTTTGTATTTCTCCTTCAGCTGAGCATCTTCTTTTCACAGGCTGCTGTCACCAGCGGTGGGATTTTACATCTCTCCCAGCTTCTTTGCAACACCCCCCGGGGATGGGCTGGGATACTCTCTGTGATGTTTGGGCGGTCCTCAGAACAAGACCAGAAAAAGGCCAAACGAGGCCTCTTGGCTGCATTGGGATCCTTGAATTTCCCTTTTGTTTCCCCTTAAGGAGGGATATAATTTTTCATTTCTCTCTCATGAACCGGCCCAATCCAGCTTTGCCATGTCTTCAACTTTTCCATTCTCTTTAGCAGACATGGTCTTCCGCGTCTGAGCACTTCTGAGGCAACTCTGAGAAGGCGACTGAGCATCTGGGTCCTTCTTCCCGTGCTCCTCCTGGCGAGTTCGCACAAAGAAAGCTTACGATGACATTTTGCCTCTCAGCTTTTTAGGAGCACCTTGGCCCACGTTTTTTTAACATGTATTTTATTGATTTTTTACAGAAAGGAAGGGGAGAGATAGAGAGTTAGAAACATCGATGAGAGAGAGAGACATCGATCAGCTGCCTCCTGCATGCCCCACACTGGAGATGTGCCCGCAACCAAGGTACATGCCCTTGACAGGAATCAAACCTGGGACCTTTCAGTCTACAGGCCGATGCTCTATCCATTGAGCCAAACCTGTTTCGTCATGGCCCACGTTTAATTACTTTTCCTCAGCAAGCACACAGTCACCCAGTGCCAGCACTGTCCCTGTGGAGCTCAATGCACTGCACTTCTGTGCAAACATATTTTCTGCTTTAAGAGCTGCAAAGCAACAAGTGGACAAACAACAAAACAAGCAAATAGAAACTCGTAGACACCTTTATTTATTCCAGGCTCCAGAACTGAGAGAAAATAGGCAGACACAGAAAGCAGTGTGGTGACTACCAGAGGGAGGGGGTTAAGGGGTAGTAAAGGGTCAAAGAGGTCAGATATATGGCAAAGGTGACAGAAGATGATCTGACTTTGGGTGGTGGGCCCATATGCAATATACAGATCACCTATCATAGAAATGAACACTTGAAGCTTGTATAATCTTATTATCCAATGTCACCCCAATTAACTTACTTTTACAAACAGATGCGGACCTGAGATTGAATCCTTAGGTACTTGCTGTGGGATAAAGGAGAAGTGACCTTACACCCTCTGAGATATTTCAGTTCTTTTTTAGTTTTTAAATATATTTTATTGATTTTTTTACAGAGAGGAAGGGAGTGAGATAGAGAGTTAGAAACATCAGTGAGAGAGAAACATCGATCAGCTGCCTCCTGCACTCCCCCTACTGGGTATGTGCCTGCAACCAAGGTACATGCCCTTGACAGAATCTAACCTGGGACCTTTCAGTCCGCAGGCTGACGCTCTATCCATTGAGCCAAACCAGTTTTGGCAATTTTCAGTTCTTTGAGTGTAAACTAAGGGTCATACCCAGTTTGCAGAATTGTAAGAATGATGATAACGTATGTAAAATGCCTTATCCTCTGCCTAGCATATAGCAGGTGCAAAATACTCAGTAGTCACACTGAGATAGCTGCCTTTTTTTATAAAGACCGGTGAACACTGACATCTTTATATAAAGGGCCACTCCCACAGTTCACATTTATTTAGGCCACATATTTTTATGGAAAAGCTGTATCGAGCAGTGAAAAGACAGAAATACTTTCCCTTCAAAGAATGTACTATCTGGTGCAGACCAGCAGACAATAATCATATAAGTAAGTTAAGTACACTTCACTTTAATAGTGACAGGACTATGGGTAGGACTACCAAAGACCATACTATCCCTTAATAGAGTTGGAAGTCACAGTTTATGCCAGTTGCCCCGGTCATTATTAATTGTGTCCTTTTTTATCCTCAGTGGTGATCCCAGTTGGGAAATAAATTTTGGGATTCACTGTATTCATTTGGGAGGGACACTATAACAAAAGCCTGGGTGGCTTAGACAATCAGATTCTATTTTCTCACAGTTCTGTAGCCTGGAAGTGCAAGGTCAAGGTGCTGTCAGGATTGGTTTCTCCTGAGGCCTCTCTCTTTGCTGAGGAGACATATCAGGCAGAGACCAGTGGGTGACAAAGACAGGATGAGAAGGGGAATTAGAATGTAAAACAGGTAGGTTTTGGGGGGAGGATTGTGCACATTTTGTGGGCCATTGTAGGGAATTTGGCTGTTAGCCTCAGTGATATGAAAAGTCCACTGGCATTCAATAAATATCAGAGTCATTAAATCATTCATTTGAAACTAAGACGGGAAGATCCTCACTTCTGGTTTAGTCACATATGAATGCTTAGACTCAATAGAGATTTACTGCCAAATATTGATTTCTATACTCTTCAGGTGTAGAAATCCACTCAGTTGTAGTGTATAGTGACTAATTTGCCTAGGAAGAATATACTGGGTAGCAATGTATAAAAAAAAAATTCTAATTCTACTAAGAAAATACCATAAGTACAGCAACAATTCTATATATTAAAAGTATATTCTGCCCTATCTAGTGTGCCTCAGTGGATAGAATGTTGGACTGCAGACTGGAAGGCCCTGAGTTTGATTCTGATCAAGGGCACATGTTTGTGTTGTGGGCTCAATCCCCAGTAGGGGGTGTGCAGGAGGCAGCCAATCGATGATTCTCTCTCATCATTGATGTTTCTATCTCTCTCTCTCTCTTCCTTCCTCTCTGACATCAATAAACATATATTTAACAAATAAAAGATGTTCTATATAAAGTTGAGGGTAAATATTTAATCATGGTCTAATTTGACTTTTTCTGATGTTCTTTGTTCTTGAAAATCTGTGAATTAATGTCTGTTGGTTTCCTAGGGCTTCTGTAATAAGTTGTGACAAACTGAATAGCTCCAAACAACAGAAATATATCCTCTTACAGTTTAAGAGACCAGAAGCCTGAAGTTAGAGTGACAGAACAGATGGCTCCTTCTGCAGATTCTGAGGGACAATCTGTTTTATGCCTGCCTCTTGGTCTCTGGTGGTTGCTGGAAATCACTGGCATTCCTTGGCTTGTAGCTGCATCACTCCAGTATCTGCTTCCATCACATGGACTTCTTCCGTGTGTGTGTGTGTGTGTGTGTGTGTGTGTGTGTGTGTGTGTGTGTCCTCTCTCTTACAAGGACATAGGGCCCACTCTAATCCAGCATGACTTCATCTGAACTATCTAATTGCATCTTACTTCCAGATAAGTCAATTCTGAGGTTTGTTGAGAACTTGGATTTTTGAGAGACCATTCAACTCAGTCCAGTGTTTATGTAAAAACAAATAGAGGTCAGTTTGCAATATCAAAATTGCAAGGTGCAGTTCTTAGGAAAATCTACCTGCTCGAGTTTAGTTTCACATTTGACTTACTCAATGCAGTTGGTCTGGAGTAACCAGCCATGGCTATCTCTAAAGCTACCCGATGATTCGAATGAGCAGCCGGCACCAAGTAATTGGCATGCACAGAACTGAAAGCCTGTGAGCTTTATCACGCATCTTATTTGATTTTCATCCCAAGTGTCTGACACAGTGTCTACCTCGTATATACTCAACAAATATTTATTGGTTAAATTAATGAACAAATCGATTTACAGAATAAATACATGGTGGAAAGATAAAGGATTGAATACAGTGACCCCAAAGGGTAGGAGAGTATTTTTCATATTGGGAGTTAAAATGGATGATGTGTTATTTCTTCTAGCATTTGAAGGATTTTGCAGAAACAATTACTTCATTCATCTCCTAACTTCCTTGAGATTAGTTAAGTGTCACCTATTATGACCCCCATTTTTCAGATGAAGAAATTGGATCTCTCAGCGCAACTTTTTCTTCAAGTGCATGATTTTTTAATACCACCGAGAACTTGATGGATGTCCTACAGAAAATGGAATCAGAGGCAGCATTTCTAGCAAAGGAGCACAGGTCACCAGGATTTTGTCCCATATTCAAGACAGGATGATTTAAGAAGCTTAGCTGGAGTGGAGGACCAGACATAAAAACCACTGCGGAAAGTAAGACATATTCTGTAGCTGAAGGTTACACCGTTGGACACCCAATAAGTGACACTGTCTATTTATTAGAGCCATTAGAGTGTAATAATAGGGTGATACAGATGTCAGACTATCAGACACAGGACGTGTGCTCATCATATCTTGTCATTGGCACTTATAAGCTGCAAGCATCTCTCTGCCCTTAACTTTCTCGACTGTTATCTGTCCATCATCATATTCTCTGCCACATGGAGTTCTTGTGAAGGTTAAGTGACATAATGCTTATAAAGCACTTGCCATACGGACAGTTCATCTTCTGACTGTGGCTCGAGCCCTGTATTTTAGCATTATTTATCCGTATCTTCCCTTAGGGCAAGATTATGTTCAAGTGAAGTTTAAAAGACTTTCTTGCGTTGCTGCTGAATTTATCTTCCCCATTAGAGTTTAAGTTTCATGAGAAGCAGGGACGAGGTTCATTTCTGCCAATGCACCAGGAATATTTCTTGAATAAAACATAAGCTAGATTACTGCACTTCTATTCTCAAATGTCCTTTATTTTCTCCCCATTTCACTCTAAGTAAAAGCCAAAGTGCTTATAATGAACTACGAGGCTCTACAGGGCTTGATACCAAAAGAAGCTGAAGAGAATGAAAGAAAACAAATAATTTAAAAATGCTTTTAAGCGTGGTTTCAAAAGGCAGAAATCAGGTAATTGGGCAATCATAAAATGAACAGGGTAGCCTAAGGTATATGAAAATTAATGTGGATGGGGGAGGGGTGCGGGAGAAGGGTTCATTATATAATAAAGGAACACTCATGTTGGACAAGAAAATGAACTTTATAATACTATATCATTTTAAAACTCAATTCACATTTTATATTTGTGTTTTCTGTCATCAGAAGAGTCAACCCCACTCAAATGTACCTAGCTTTCTAATTTTTTTTACTTACCTCAAAGATAAAGTGAACATGAGTCTTTGGGGAACTAAATTATACCTATCATGGGTTGTTGTATTAGCTTGAAGGTAAGAAATAGCACACAGTAGGGTTAGGTTTAATGTATATTTTAAATGATTATTATTAAAGAGGCAACACTGAAGATGAACATTGAGGTATGGGGGATGCTTTAATTGCTGCTCTGTTATAAAAGGTACCGCTGTCACTTTGGAAATTTTTCTTTTTGCTCTGGATGCCGAGCCTTACACATTTCTCCCAGCATCCCCTGGGTAGGAGAAGAAAATATTATTAGCCAGGGCTGCATGTAGCTAACCTTGTTTGAATCTTCTAACCACCCTAGGATGAAGCCAGGTCTGGCATTACTAGTGATGGCGTGATCCAGGCGAGGTCAAAGAGGCTCAGTGAGGTGAGGTCACTTGTCCAAGTCTCACAGAAAGTGGCAGAGGTCAGATTCAACCAGTTTTTGTTTTTGCTTTTCTGACTACAAAGCTGCAAGTCTCTCCACTACATGTCACAATGAATGTGCCCCAAATCACTTACATTGTTTCATGCTAGTAAGAATATTTAACATGAGATCTATTCTCAACCCATTTTTAAATGCACAGTGCAGTTTGGTGAACTATAGGCACCATGTGGTAGAGCAGATCTCTAGTACTTACTCATCCTGCAAAATTGAAAATTTATACCCAGCAAACAACATCTCCCCTTTCCCCCGTGCCCAGCCCCAGGCAACCACCAGTCTAATCGGTGCTTCTAGGAATTTGCTTATTTTATTTTTTAATGTTTTTTGGTTTTTGTTTTTTTTTTTTAGAGAGAGAGGAAAGGATAGAGATAGGGAAATAGAAATATCTATTAGCTGCCTCCTGCTTGCCCCATACTGGGAATCAAACCTAAAACTTGGGCATGTGCCCTGACTGGGAATCGAATCAATGAACTCTTGGTTCATGGGTCCATACTCAGCCACTGAGCCACACCAGCTGGGGCGGATTTGGCTTATTTTAGATACCTTGTATAAGTGGAATCGGGCAGTATTTACCCTTTAGTTACTGGCTTATTTGACTTGGCCTAATACCCTCAATGTTCACTCTCATTGACACATATCCTAGGAGATCCTTCTTTATTAACGCTGAAAAATATCACAAAAATATTAAAATCATATCGAATTGTATGTAAATGCTTATACATTGGCTTCCTATTGTATCTTTTCTATTAATTACTGCTATTTTAAAATACCATTTTTAGGATGTTACACAAGTTACGTTATTTATAGTGTGATGAGGTTGGCATTTAGTAAGTGAATGTGCATTCCTCAGTGGGAGCAGACCACTCTGGTTGTTAATACAGCATGACGTGTAATGTGTCATCTATACCAGAACATTTCTGAACACACCTAGGGGGGGCTAGCACATAGGATGTAAGGACAACTATCAAACACCAGCACTAACCTGGGGCAAACCAGGAGGTCTTGTCACCGTACTTACAGGGACCTCCACACAATCTCCCAAGTCCCACACAAAAGGCATCCTATATAATAAAAGCATAATATGCTAAGTGTCCAACCGATTGGTCGACCATTCAACTGCTCAACCAGTCGCTGTGATGCACACTAACTACCAGGGGCCAGGCACTTTGACCAGGAGGTCAGTTTGCTGCTGGGGTCTGGTCAGTCGGCACTGGGGGAGAGAGCTGACATGCCCTGGAGCACTCCCAGGGTCCCTCCCCAGCCTGCTGGTCCCCACTGGCCCTGATCTGGACAGACTGAGAGGACCCTGATTGCCCCTTGATTGCCAGCCAGGCCAAAGGACCCCACCGGTACACGAATTCATGCACTGGGCCTCTAGTCACCATAAAAGCAAGCACTTTTGTAATTTTTGCAGAGGAACAAAAGAAAATTGGGCTTCCGTGATGGCTCTTAAAGGTTCCCCTAAAAAAAAAAAAACTGATGCTTTCTCTTGTCATTTTCTTCTGTATTCTCTGGCTAGTTCTGCCAATAGAGCGGGCAATCTCATGGACAATGGCAAGCACTTAGTCCTGATCTGGAAAGCATGGCTTTTGGGCATGTTGTTCAGCAATAACGCTAATAACCATCCTGTCCTCAGCAGACTAAGGCTCTCTCTAAATGTTTCATGAGGCATGCAATCAACAAAAAAGTAAGGCAGATGAAATGGGACCCACCCTTGATTGAGTCAGAGGCAGAGACAGCCAGTCAGACAAAGATAGAGAACAGAGAAAGGTGAGAGAGGGACATACAGAGACATAGAAGGACGAAGACAGAGGGATGCAGAAGAGGGCAAGGGAGACAGAGGGATGAGGAAATGACAAAGACTAAGGAAGAGAGTGAGGCTCACAGAGCTAGAGAGAGAGAGAGAGAGACGGAGGAGCAAGACTGAGAGGCTGACAGACAGATCAGCATTTATTTTATGACAAGCACATCCTCAAGTGGTAGTTCTAAGAAGAGTTGAATTTACTCTATTTGCATTTAGATTTTTGTAGATCATTTGGAGCAAATTCAAGCACTCAAGCACCTTTCAGTTTCCTCCTCCTTAATTAATTGATAGATCCGAAGAGGTAATTTTATAATCAGGCAAAATGAAACAGGTCCATTAGCAAGGGTCAGAGTTCTGCCTCCAAAATTCATAGTAACACAATTAAGTATAGATATTTTCCCCAAGTTTCCAGTGATCAGCCCCACTACTATCCTTCTTAAAGGGGTGACTGCAGGGTCCAATAACACTCAGTATAGTGTGGCAGCAATTTTCAGCAAGAATTATCCCCAGAATATGAACTTGAAATTATAGGGGACCCTGTTTCTTTAGGAATAAATTTGAAAATACAAAATGAACTCTGATCTGTTTTCATCAAAGTCTACTACCCTATTATGTATTCTCGTTACTTCTCTATTCCTCTGCCCTGACTAATTGGGGGTTAATTAAGTATGTCCAGTGTTCCACTTTAATTCCTCTGCATATTTATGAGCTGTAAACCCATTGAACAAACAGACATGCTGGCAGATAAGTTCACGTTTGCACCCAGTGAAGAATGTACTTCCCAACCCAGGCATGAAGTCACTGCTCGTGAATTACCTTGTCAGGGATCCAAGAGGAGAGGCAGATGGGATCATAGGGCCATTGAAACTCCTAATGATTTTATCAGAGTTGTTTATTCGTGGAGGGACATGGAAACATTACTAGCCATTTTCCTACACCACAACCTTAGGGTCCAGGAAGCAAAACATTGTCCATAATTCAAAAGCACAAGATAGAAGCTGAACAGGGCAGTGAATGACGGAGCAGAGCTTTTATTCCCATGCAAAGCCACAGAGAATATTCGATTTTGCTATCAGCTCTACTGCACAAAGGAGGAAGACAGGCATGATTCTCGTTGTGGAGATATGGCCACGTCTATCACCATCGGCATTACTTCTTGAATTCATAATTCATCGCCCGTCATCCACCCCTGAATCCTGACATGGACATGTAACCAGCATTTCGTGTGTGTGTAACAGGGAAAGCAGTCAGTGAAAAATGACCCCTTGCGTATCCCACTATTGAGATGGAGAGGGTCAGAAATATGGAACCACGGAGATGCTGATGGCTGATGTTTTCAGTAAGCTCAGATTTTTTAAGATAAAACTTTTCCCAGTGGAAAAAAATGATTGCATTTTTAGTCATTTCCATCACAATTTAAAGTGGCCTTTTAATTGACACATTGACTTTTTATTCTTTTTTTATTTTCTATTGCTCTATTTCATGATTTTTGAAATGCTAGTATACTAGAAGATTGGTTTAACTTCTACATGCAGAGATAAGGGACTTGATGCATTTTAATTTCTAAGGCAATAAATTTGGGAATAGATTATTAAACTCAGCAGTTTATATAGCAAATAATTACCATATTACTGTGTCCATAGTAAGCACCAAAAATGTTAATTGAATAACTTAATAACTGAGTCATTAATTATTCCATAAATATATATTAGCACTAATATGTGTAATACTCTGTATTGCTTGCTAATAATCAAAATAAGGTAATGAGCTTTCTCATCTCATTAGATATTTTTGCCCAAATATAACTCCAATGACACCTATCCTGACCACAATATTTAAAATTACAAATCATACCCACCACACCTCCCTACCCATCTACCAATAATCTCTACCCAACTTTTTTATTGTGCAATTAACTTTTGTTTATTATTTTTCTTTCCCGACTATAATGTAAGATTAATTAAAGCAAGATTTTTTTGTTGTTCAATGCTTGAAAACAGTTTTCTCACATAACTTGTCCAATTATACGGTTGCTTAGAGCAGGATAGCATATCCAGTAACATTAATTCTCTAAAGTCTGGAAGTAGAAATTTTCAATCTTACATTGCAGTAGGGAAGACATATGTCAAATTCATGATTATATTATTAATTGTTTTAATTATATTTGTGATAATAAAGATAAAGGAGATTTAGATTTGCGATAAAGGAGAAATAGAGGCCCTTAACTGGTTTGGCTCTGTGGATAGAGCGTCGGCCTGTGGACTGAAAGGTCCCAGGTTCGATTCCAGTCAAGGGCATGTACCTTGGTTGCGGGCACATCCCCAGTAGGAGGTGTGCAGGAGGCAGCTGATTGATGTTTCTAAATCTCTATCCCTCTCACTACCTCTCTGTAAAAAATAAAATATATTAAAAACAAAAAACTAAAAGCATGTGGCTGAAGCTTCTGTCTAATTCTTTGTTAGAATAGGGTTTCACTCTGCAATAGGGTGTGAAATCCAGAACAATAGAGTATGATTGGGGAACAATACAGAAGATGGAGCAGAGGAGGGTGGAGTCTCTCTTTCCTCTAAAAGTTGTCAGGATACAATAGGGCTACGTGCCAGAGGCAAGTGTATTTGAATTGAGTTTGAAAGCTGCATGGCTTTTAGAAAATGGTAACTGGAGGACCCACCAGATCCCCCATTCAGTGGGGTGGAAGCTTATAGAGACTTGAAGGGAAGAAGCTGCATCATGCTTGGGGAGTAAAGCAAAACCCCATGTCCTAAGAAGGAGGTGGCTCTTAGATGGATGTGCCTTTCACAAAAGAAAAAAGTCAGCTAAAGAGTCCATGTTAGTCTGGCTGGAAGGCTCAGTGGTTGAGCATCAACCTATGAACCAGGAGGTCATGGTTTAATTCCCAGTCAGGGCACATGCCCAGGTCATGGGCTCAATCCTCAGTGTGGATATTTTATCTCTCTTTCCTTCTTCCTTCTTTTCTAAAATCAATAAAAAAATATTTTTAAAAATGTTTAAAAAATATCTGTGATATGTGAATCAGATTTACTTTGTTTTACAAGTTTAAAAGGTTACCTAGATACTGATCTAGGAAATGAAATCAGGTCTTCTTTTGTTATCAAAAAGTGAATTTATTCACTCTTTTGCCAGACATTTATTGATCTCCATCTATGCACCAGACCCTCAACCAGCACCTGGGATATTGAGTGAATAAGGCATTTCACTCCAAATCATTGTCAAAAGCAGAGGAGAAGCCAATAAAGGCAAGACACTTGGTGTGACCAATGGCTGATGCCCCATTAAGAGCACTAGGGAGGGCGGTGAGAAATGCTATCAGAGGGAGGGACTAGGGGTATATGGTGGCAAATGAGATTATTCTCCAAAGGATAGCATGAAGGCTTTGAAGGGCTTTGAAGCAGGAAGTATGACATGATTTGATTTATGTATCTACTAATTTATCATCATGCCCCATTCCAGAGATCTATCAGGTTTTATAGCCAGTAGACACTAATGTGGTGTGGAACCAGCCCAAAGGAAAAGGGATCAGTAGTAGCCTTTTGGTTAGAACTTCTTGTAAATATGAGATCAAAATTATTATAAAGTACAAAAGACACAAGTAATACATTTGCCAGGCCCATATCACAAAGATGGTCTAGCCTTAATTAAATTGCTTCTTTTACTGTTGCTTTATAGTCAATACTTTACAAACTGGGGAAGGGACTATATCTAGCCACATGCAAATTCAGGCTTCTGGGCCTGCAGAGTAGGCAGGCGGAATCTGAGTTGGACAGTCAAGTGTTGGGGAGTTTGCTTTTTCTTGAATTCTCACGATTTCTCTCGAATTCTCCCAAACTATCTCCTGAAGTCGCAGACACCCTAAGTCTATTCCTGGTTAACAGTTTCAAACACACCTTGCTTGTTTTGTTGGAGTTACTCTGCTTGAATAATTCCACTCAATAATGTCGACATGTGAAGGACTGTCTCCCTCTGGGCTAGTCATTTTATGCTAATGACGCCGCATTATCAAGGACATCTATCCTCTCCCTTTCAGGGAAGGCAAAGGTACTAACAGGTGATTGCAGTGTGAATGATTTATGCAAAGCACCTCTCTCCTGGGTAATCAGAGATGAGGAGCAGTGAGAACAGAAAACTGCCATGGGGGCCATAATGCTGGTTTGAATATTGACATTTCAATCCAGTTCACTCTTGCAATGATACTGGCATTATTTCTGATCTAAAATCAAAAAGAAGCCACCAAATTCTTGTCACTCAAAAGATATGCTCGCATGATTCTGTTTTCACTTGCTAATCATGATGTTTGATGTAAGGTTGGTAAGAGAAAGCGAAAACATAAGAATAACAGAAAGGGGAAAGAACTGTTTTCTCTCTCTCCTGGAGTCCCAACCCGCTGCCTGTGACTGCCTGAGCTGCTGGCTGAGTAGAGGCCCTGCCTGCCGGCTTCCTGCAGCCCCGGTTTCCCTGGGAAGACAGTTAACGGGACCTGTCGGTATCTTCTAGGTTTCCTCTACGCGCAGAACAACACCAAGCGCAGCATCAAAGAGCGGCTCATGAAGCTCTTGCCCTGTTCAGCTGCCAAAACATCGTCTCCTGCTGTTCAAAGCAAGTTTGTTTGTTCCTTTGTTTCCCCCAAAATGTCTGCGTTCTTTGTGTAGGTCTGCATGCCTTGCAGTTCTCTGCTTCTAAAGAGAACCGGTACATTTTCTTCTGCAAGACCAGCTCTATTGGTGTGCACGTGTTTACCTAAATACCCAAGGGAACTTCGGTGCAGTTTCAGGGTGCTTCCTGGTTGGCAGGTGGACAACTGGGTGTTGGTGACAGGGGCTTGGGCTTCAAAACATTTGGAGGTTTTTGTTTGATCTGAGGCTCAGATAACTCTTGGGTTCAGAACAGTGTACCCTTTAAAGCGTATTTACCTTCTAAATGTCTTGACTCCTCTACATGCAGTTGGTGCTATAATTTAGATCCTGCCAACCTTCAGAAATATGATTAGGTTTGAAAAACTCCTATAAAATGAAAAACAGTTACTACACAGATGTGACTTTTTTTTTCTTTGCCCACTCTCTGCTTGTATCAATCAGGGTTGCCTAGAAAACAGAACCAAATGCATACATATGCATACAAATACATTTACATATACATATACTAGTATATGTATATACACATATACTGATATACATACAAACATACATATAAAGAGATGTATTTTAGGGTTAGGTTCACACTATTGTAGGACCAAGCATATCTGAAGTTCATAGGTCAGCCTGACAGGCTGGAAACTCAGCCAGGATTTGGTGCTATAAGCTTGAGCAGAATTCCTTCTATAGGAAACTTCTATTTTTGCCTCTTTCCAACTTGGATGAGGTCCACCCACATGATCCAGGGTGTTCTCATTTTCTGAAAGCCAATGGATTATAGATGTTAGTCACATCCACAAAATATCTAGACAGTAACACTTAGATTAGTATTTGATTAAATAAATGGGTTCTATAGCCTAGACAACATGAGACACAAAGACTAACCAGCATAATCTCCATTCTCTTTCTCCAATTTTATGCAATCCTTAAGGAGTAGAAAATGAGGAAATCTAATAGGAAACCCTTTATTTATTTTTTAAAAGATGCTATACAACCCTAGCCAGTTTGGCTCTGGGAATAGAGTGTCAGCCTTAGTATCAAAGGGTCCTGAGTTTGATTCCAGCCAAAGGCATGTACTTTGATTGCAGACTCCTCCCCAGCCTGAGCCCTTGTCGAGGCTCATGCAGGAGGCAACCAAGCAATGTGTTTCTCTCACATCAGTGTTTCTCTCTGTCCTTTTCTCTCTCTTCCACTCTTCCTAAAAATCAATGGAAAAAAATCCTCAGGTGAGGCTTTATAAAGTTAAAATAAAATTTAAACATGCTATACATAATGAACATTTACAAATACTTTATGTATACAAACATTCTTTCATACACATTTCTTCTTCAAGCATCAAAGGACAGCGGGAGTCAGACACACAGATGGTTGTTCTTCCCCAGTGAGGAAACAAACAACTAAGAAGCCAGGAGAAACATTGTAGATGTGGGGCTAAATTTCTGGTTTAAATATTGAAAATTTAATCAATTACCTCTTAAAATAATAGTTATTTTATTCTCTAAGGTTTAAAAAGCCATCAAATTTTACTTTTGTCATTCGAAAGATTTACTTGAAAGATTGTTTTCACTTGCTAATCATTATCTTTACTGCAACATAAGGGAAAAGATTTGAAAAGAAAAACCTAAAAATGAGAATAACCCATGTCTTCGCCTACTCTCTTTATATACTGCCACACTGTGTTGTAGGAACTGATAGGCTCAATTCATGATTTGAAAATGTAAATGCCCTGAAATCTCACTAATCTCCACAACAAAAATGGAGAAAATATATAAAGTACTTCAAACAACCCAGTCAAAAGTCCCAGAAAAAAATGGTAAATCATTTCAGTGGCACTGCCCAAAGGTAATATATCATAATAATAAGATTTAATTCATTCACTTAGTCCAGCGGTTCTCAACCTGTGGGTCGTGACCTGTATTCTGATGGTCTTAGGCTCTACAGCAGTGACCCACAGGTTGAGAACCACTAGCAGGGTCGCCTAAGACCATCAGAAAGCACAGATATTTACATTACGATTCACCACAACACAAGCAACTGTATTAAATGGTCGCAGCATTAGAAAGGTGGAGAACCACTGACTTAGTCATTCAATGTATATTTATTATATGCCAGGCCTTGTCCTTGTGCTGGGAGAGAGAACAGTACATCAAACAGCTTTGAAAAAGATCTGTCCTGTTAGGACATTCTGTGGAGAGAGGGGACAGGACAAAGTTATTTTTTTGAGTAATAACCATATGGACAAATATATATATAAAACTATGGTTGAGAAACATTGCTTTGACAGTTTTCCTTCATGGGAAACATGCACACCATCTCAAAAACAAAACGTGGCATGTTATCAACAACCCGGAGGCCGTCATGAAGAATTACGCCAAAACCCAGTCCCGCATGCTCCTAAAGCCTCACAACTTTTTCTTGCCACAATTTGTCAGCAACTGTGGGCTGTTCGAGCCATTGCTTTCATCCTTTCAAGCTGGAGTCAAATTGCCAATGGACCAGATACTTACCAAAATACGGTCATTTGTACAAAGCAGACAGGTGAAATGTAACTTTCAAATGGATTGCTGTACTTACTTAGGGAAGAACAAAACCGCCCAGGCCTCTTGAGCATGCCTCCTGCTCCAATATTTAGTAAAACACACAGATAGGAGGGTACACTGCAATTTCCCAGCAGATAAGAGGAAGATGTCAGAACATTTCTTGAAAGAAATATAAAAAAGATACTAAAAAAAAATGAGCAGAAGGACTCCAGAAACTATTTTTATAAAAATGGGAGTTCATAAAACCAACACTAGACATGGCCGCCAACGTGTGAACTCCAAATGGTCTGCAGAAATAAAACGCCTGCCTTCAGTAGCCACCACTTTCCCCATTAGCTACCCATCACAAGAAAACCCTAGCATGGGGAAGTAAATTCCTTGGAAAAGAGACCACATGAATTCCATTGTTATGTTACTTTACAGCAGTGATTTCATTAGATCCCTAAGTGGTTGGACACAAACTCAAAAGATGATCTGAGAACACAAGGCACAAGGCAGGTGGTACCGGAGTGGCAGGAGGAAAAGCATGGGCACACAGGTCTGCGTGCCGGACCACCCACAGAGAACCCTAGGGGAGGGGCGGCCTGACTGGGCTACTTCCAGGCTTGAAGGACCTTCAGGGGGGCCGAGGAAATATTCCAAACCAGAGCCCCTGCACCTTCAAAGCTAGGGGCTCAAAGTGACTTTCATACCGGGCCAAGACTCAACCTACATTTCATTTTCTTATTCCAGGAAGGCAGATTGAAAAGGAATTCTCATTTCTCTTGGCAGGAAATGTGAGATTTATCAATATTATGCAAATAACAACAAAAAGATGTTTCCTGCAGCAAAACCTACACTTGCGTAAACTATGGAGCACTTAGATTCTCACAATAAAGAACCTGAGAGTTTGGAGGAAGCATAGGAAAGACATGTAGCACCATATTTAGTTCCCAGACAGACTCTTGCTTCAGCAGGGAGCAGCCCGCCTTCTTGAGGAAGCCACCCATTAGTGACAGCCAGCTGTAAGGGCATCCTTCCTCCCAGTGAACTCATATAAGCCTTCCGTTTCACTTCTACCATGCGCCTACCTTGAGAGAATTCTTCAGTGTCAACACTTTCTTCCATAGAATAGTCTTCCTCCTCCTCTCCTGTTCCTCTTCCTTCCCCTTCAGGGTTGGGAAGATGAATAGTTTATTTACAAAAGTTACTTAAGTTCATGGCAGAAAATTTGGAAAGGGTAAAATAGATGAGAAATCATACACTCACACACACACCCCACACTCACAGCACACAACACACTCATAGTCCTGCTATACCCCTTTCCCTTGAGTATCAATAAATAAGTATGAACATCTTTTTTTTTCATTTCTGTGTTTATCAATGAGATTTCATCTATGTTAAGTTTTTTTTAAATATATTTTTATTGATTTCAGAGAGAAAGGGAGAAGTAGAGAGAGAGAGAAACATCGATGATAAGAGGGAATCATTGATCAGCTGCCTCCTGCAGGCCCCACAGGAGATCCAGCCGCAACCCAGGCATATGCCTTGAACAGGAATCAAACTGTGACCTCCTGGTTCATAGGTCAACACTCAACCACTGAGCCATGCCAGCCAGGCTATACCTAGTTTTTATCCTTTATTACATTGCATACTTTCATCAATATTAGCCTTGTTATTAAAAAATCTGAAGAGTCATTTTCAATGGTAAACATAATATTACATTGTATATTTATTATAAATTATATTTGACCATATAACCCAATTTTGGAATATTTAGATTTTCTTCCCTTTTGAATTTCACCCCATAATATAAATAACACTGGGATAATGATATCTGTGCATATATCTATGTACATATAGCTATATATGTCTTTTAGATTATTTTCTCCCAAGTTTGAATTATTGGATGAAAAAATTAAATGTGTTAATGCAAGCTTCCCAATGTATATCGGAAAATAATTTTTTTAGTTGGCTTTTCAAATATTTAAACACATATTGCCTTCTAAGTTTTTTGTGGTATGGACTTAATATGCTCACTATTTGGAAATTATATGTATTTTATAGTCACTTGTTAAATACAGACATAAACATCAGTTCTGCTGTCTGTACCCCAAGTGAAAACATTAAAAGAAGTAGCACATGGCAATGATTTTCAGCATGAAAAATCATAGACTAGTCTTACATTTTTGAAAATCAAATATATTACTCATCTGTAACAAACAGCAAAAAATGATAAGCCCAAATTCCTGTTAAATCACAAGTCTTGACTTTCATGTTTGCGAAGACAGTCAGGCAAATATTGAAGCCCACCTGCTGTGGAAAGGTGTGAGGAAGAGCAGAGATGGCTTTGCGAAGGAAGTAACAGCTCTACGCAATGGCCTCCAGTGGAGCAGGGGTGATGGGTATGATCCGCTGAGAATTAATGAGTGTTAGGATGTCTTCCTTCTGACACTGAGAACCCCCCAACAAGAATAGGAATAGGATAGCTACAGAGGCTGCCAATTCCTAGGCCACAAGTGAAGGATTAGCTCCTTCAAGTTTTTGGCCCGGCCCCCTGTGCAGCCAATCGCTCGCTGCTCTGTATCACCCCCCACCAGGATGCAAACATGAGCACAGCCTGATGCAGCAGACTGATCACCATCCCTCAGTTCCACTCCTCAGGTCGCTTATACCATTCATTGGCACCAGAAGCTGATAGTTGCTGAAATTAGCATCATCTTCCCTTCTTTTATGCTCACCCACCCAGCATCCCCACACTCTGGTCAATTTTCTCTGACATATATTTTAAATTAACTTCTCCTTTTCATCTCTTGTGATAGGGCTCTTGCTCCTACACTCATTATCTCTTCTAACAACTACTGAGAAAAGAAAAATAGAGGTAGCGTGGACTTCAGTGTGATCTCTGCATGATCTCAATTCCTCTCATGCCTCTGACTAAAGTGCCTGAAGTTACTTAGTTACATTCTCTGACCCCACGGTTTCCTGATTGAATCATTCATCCCATAATATTATTTTGAGAGACCATGTGTGGCAAAGCATGATTGTAGGCACTGGCTTTTGAGCAGAGAATAGGACATATCAGTTCACCGTCCCCAGGGAGGTTTTATGGAAAGAGAGATGATAAAAATGAAAATAAAGATGGTCTCCGGAGTTGATGAATGGTACACAAAGGTAAACCTGTGGTAATGCACTGAATGTGGGTAGAGGAACTGCTTTGCCTCATTGATAGGGTGACTTTTGAGACCCTAAAGCAAGAGGAGGTCAGTAATGTGAGGGTCTGGAGAGAGAGTCCCAAGGAAGAGGAAACAGCGATGACAAGGTTCTAAGGAGGAAAGCCACAAAGTCTATTCACAGCGCAGAAGGAAAGACCCTTGTGGTCACCAGAAAAAACGGGTTGTTGTGGGGACTGACCAAGATCATGTATGCAAAGCACTTGGCACTTGAAGCAGCATGAGTATGAATATATGACAAGTATTGACTCAGTCAGATTGATACTCCCTCCCGAGGAAGGCAAATTGTCTTCCCCACACAACAGCTTGAAAAACAGATAAGTCAGACAACGTTCCCATGATCAGAGCTGGGATTTCGACACCAGAGCCTGCTGTCCGCACCATTTTATCAGGCGGAGCTGCGGCATGGGAAGATAAAGTGACTTACTCGGTTATTCAGTGAGCAGATATAGCCTTAAGATGGATTAACACCATTTTTTTTTTAAGAAAAAGTGTGTGTGCTCACAGAGAGTAGAGGAGCTAGGGATTTCTTGAGAATAAAACCATTCCTGAAATAACGAGTTAAAATCCTTAATCCTGTGTTTATCTACTCAACATACACCTGTGGACATCTGATGGTAGCTCTTTTTCATAATGTGAATCACAGATCTTCACCTTGGGAAGGATTATGGAAAAGCACAGGTTTGGCCTCCGCCTCAGGGAAGGGAAGGCTTACATCCGTTTCACACTGGAGGCAACTTTGGCCTTAAGATGCTGCAACACAACTAGAAATTGGAATAAAACCCAAACAAGCCCCCTTAGTCTTATGATTCAGATGCTCTTATTGAAAAGCTGTAAGAAATGGGATTGTCATATCAATAGAATAATCTTTACTGGAAAATTTCCAAAAGAGAGTGAAGGCCAGTTTCATGGGGCTGCCACACAGAGGGATCTATTGGATTAGATACTTTTAAGCAAAAAGTCGTCATATTTTACATAAGCATCATTCCTAGTATAACAACAACGATAATAACAGCCTATTATAAAGAATACAGTGGTACCTCGAGATATGAGTGCCCTAACATAGGAGATTTTTGAGATACGAGCCATCGAGTGAGCGATTTTTGCTTTGAAATACGGGCAACATTTGAGATAGGAGTAATCTCGCAGATCAGCCGGCTGCACACGACCCACCAGTTTACCGCGACTCGAGCGTCTCATAGTTCCCCAAGCCTCAAGGTTACAGAACAAATTAAACTCATATCTCGAGTTACCACTGTACTAGAGTCCCAGTGCACAAAATTCATGCACAGGTATGGTCCCTAGGCCTGGCCGGAGATTGAAGCACAACTATTTGGTGTGGAAGGGCAGGTCCCAGCTGACCTCTGGGACCTTGGCAGCATCTGGGCCCCTGAACCCCCACATGCACTCCTCCACCCCCCTCCACCTGATTCACAGCTCCCAAGTCCCCACACGGAGACGCAGTGAGAACAGCTGGAGGGATGCCATGGGCCGGGGTACAGCATGGGCCTCTTAGCTGCCCAGCGGCACTGCACGGAAGCTGGGCAGGCAGCGTGCTCTCTCCCAGTTGGCCTTTCAGACCAGCTCCTGCACGAAACCACAGGGAGCCCAACCAGCCCCTGTGGTCCCAGCATCTGCAGCCCGGCTCACCCAGAAGATGAGTGTGGGTGCAGAACAGGCTCCTGGCACCTGGGCATGGGCGCTTTCCTGGCACGCAAGCTCTGGCGTAACAAGGGGAGTGAGAGCAGGCTCAGTGGACATCCTGCATTCTCACTGCATCTCTGTCCCTGTTATCCCTGCCCCCAGGTAGCCGGTGAGAGGTTGCAGCATGCCTGCCATGTTCCGCACCACCCCCTGCTGGTCAGTGCATGTCATAGCGAGCAGTCAAATTCCTGGTTTCCTGGTGGAACGACCACCAGAGGGGACAATTTGCATATTAGGTTTTTATTATATAGGATAGCTTAATATATATGTGAGAAAATGGAGACCCAGAGAAGGGAAATAATTTGCTCAAAATCTCAAAGCTATTTTTAAAACTCTAGGCTCTTCCTCCCTCACAAGCACACATCTTCTAAACTCTAAGGGACCCCCACACAGCTTGCAACTAGGGGAGCAATGGGTAGTAGCAATTCCTCCTACACTAACACCCTGAACCTGTCTCCAAGACCCCCTTTTCTCTGACTCACCAGTGACCTAAAGCAGCCACACCTAGTCTCTCCTATTGCTCCCTTTATCCTCAACCCTTCCTGATTTCACTGTTCCCAGATTTTGGTTCTCAAAATAAAATAATAAAAATATCTAGAATGAAAAATTGAAATCCGAATCCAATACTTTTCAAAACTGAAATTCTATGATTATTATCAGTCAGGGTCCAGGCAGGAAGCATAAGGCACACTTAGATGGGGCATTGGAGGATAAATTAATGAAGGGATTATTTGCAACTGGCTGAAATGAATGTTATCATTTCTAGACTGTCGCTTACCAGAAGATGAGGAAAACCATAGTTATAGCTATAACTATCATAGACGTCTCCCCAACAGGGACCTGGCCTTTGAAAGAGCAATATAGCTACTATCAACTCCATTCCATCAGGGAGGGAACCCCAAGAATCAATACCACAAATGCTTTATTTTCTTCCTTCTTGAGCTTCTGTTGGTATTTCCCATTGGCCAAACCCAATAGATAGGAGTGTAGGTTACACCCATAGAGATCAGTTGTCTTATGAACCAGAAGTTGGGGATCTACAGGACCATTGACAATTCTCAGAGCCAGTCACACTGCTCTTCTTATGAGATTTGTTCCCAATTCCATGACATCTTGGAGTCTGACACCTGGCTCACAATTACATGTTGACATTGAGTAGATAAATATAGGATTAAGGAATTTAGATATTTCACGAATGGCTTAAAATGAAGAAATTTTTAAATACTCTTCTCTATGTGAGCACAAATGCTTTTTCTTTAAAAATAAGTGCTGTCCAATCTGTGGCTATATCTCCCCATTGACTGAGTAACTCACTTTTTTCTCCATGCCCAGTTCTTTCCCCATTTATCCAAAGGACACGATGGTGACCAAAGGTTACTCACTAGATGATGTTAAGGAATAAATGCAAAAAAATAAAATAAGCAGTTTATTTTGTGTGTGTGTGTGTGTGTGTGTGTGTGTGTGTGTGTGTGTGTGTGTTAAATTTAAATTTGCTTTATAATAACACTAGAGACCTGGTACACGAATTCATGCACCAGTGAGGTCCCTTGGCCTGGCCTGTGGGATTGGACTGAAACCAACTCTCCGATATCCCTTGAGGGGTCTCAGATTGCGAGAGGGTGTAGGGTGGGCCAAGGGACCCTACTGGTGCGGGATCTGGGCCAGGGAGAGACACAGTAGGTAGGCCATCGGCGGAAGGACAATGGGAGGGCTCCAGGGCATCTTTCTCAATCCGAATAGGCTGGACCCCAGCAGCAAGCTAACCTACTGGTTGGAACATATGCCCCTTGGTGGTTAGTACATGTCAGAGCGAGCAGTTGAGTGGCCTTAGCATATCATTAGCATATTACGCTTTGGTTGGTTGAATGCCCAGTGGATGGACCGGACACTTAGCCTATTAGGCTTTTATTATAAAGGATTTACCCAGTAGAATCTCATTGCCTTCATTCAATCAAAATACTTGATTCCCCAAATTAAAGCCTTATTTCGGGGGTTTTGTTGTTGATTTGAACAGACATAGAAGAACGAATGAAACAAGGTTATTATAAAGCTAGACTACTTATAACCCACAAGCCACCATCATCAAATTGCCTTATATAATTGCAAAACATAATTTCCTAACTCTACTTCAGGTTTTGGTGTCAAACCCAGCATAACATTTCAGTGTTTTCTGGCAGCTTATTGATCATGAAAGTTTTAGATGCCTCACTTGGCTGAGAAGCCATCAGCATGTGGCTGTTGGATTTATTTTTTTTTTAAAATTTGTTGAACTGCCAACATGCTGCCAATTAAAAATACAACAGTAACCTCCAGGAAGTTTTTTTTTTATATATATTTAGCCTTCTGACAATTAATTAATCTCATGCTAATCCTTGGTGGCTTTAGCTAAAAGCTCTGACCTGGGCATATATAGTCAGGAAAATTTTTCGGAAGAACAGAAGCATAACCTGTGAGGATTTATAAACTTAATTTGCATATATGAAACAAGGTCCTTCAACTTTATCATCTGTATGAGCTAAAAAAATTGTGATAGAATTTACAGATGTTATTTTTACTTATTTAATAAGCACCTGACATTTACTATGTGGCTGGTATAGATCTCACTGCCCTGGACAGTGAGGCTCAATGGTTGGACATCGTCTGGTGCATCAAAGGTGTGACACCCATGTTGTCCAGAGAGATTGCATTCTCCTACCTCAGTCTGGTCATGTTCAAATGAGAAGTGCAGACTGGGCCTCATCTCCTAGATCAGTGGTTCTCAACCTTCCTAAGGCCACGACCCTTTAAGACAGCTCCTCATGTGGTGGTGACCCCCAACCATAAAATTATTTCCATTGCTACTTCATAACTGTAATTTTGCTACTGTTATGAACTGTAATGTAAATATCTGATAGGCAGGATCTATTTTCATTGTTACAAATTGAACATAATTAAAGCATAGGGATTAATCACAAAAACAATATGTAATTATATATTGTGAAATATTTATTTCTAATTACAAATAAATGAAATTTTATCTTGAATCATGGTGAACCGTGGTAACAGTCTTAATATGACAACAGTAAACTACGTTCCTACATTTTGCTACACCAAGGAGCTGGTATGTTGGTTCCTTAGACCATGGGAAATAAGTGTTTTCCAATAGTCTTAGGCGACCCCTGTGAAAGGGTTGTTCGACCCCCAAAGGGGTCGCGACCCACAGGTTGAGAACCGCTGTCCTAGATCTAACCTTGTAGGAACACTGAGATGGCATTACTTCTTTCTGGCTAAGGCCGTGGATCTTCCAAAGCTAGCATTTAATTTCTCTTGTTCCTGGTACTTCACTGCTCACGAAAGGCAGCAAGTGGGAGAATTGGAAACTCTACTTAATCCTGCTTTAATACCAACCAGCCAGCCACTTACTTACTATAAACTGTGTATTGTAATAATTAGAATAATTGCCCCTTCCCTTTGTATGGGAATTTACAGTTTTTAAAATTATTTCTGATTATCTTATATCATCCTCATAAAGTTTCTGGGAGAATAACATCTCACAGGAATTATAGCCTTCTTTTAACAAACTGAAAAATGGAGAGATTAAGTGGCTTGTTCAAAGTGGCATAGCTGTTCAGTGACAAATAGGAAAATAAAATTTGTGTGTTTTTTAATTCCTGGTCTATCATGTATCTATCAGGAATCTTCATTAAATCATGAACGAGTCTTGGTATAGGAAAGCCAGAAGCAGGAACTCCAGGACAGCAGGTTTAGTAGATGTCACGTAGATAAAGGAGACATTTATGGAGCACGAGCTATGTGAAAAGTAATAATGCCAGGAATAGGGGAAGACATAGATCATGACGTCTAAGGACTGACCTGGTACTGAAATAAACAGACATATATAAAGATCACTCAGATACAACAAATTCAAGAAAAATGCTGTGAGAGGCAATGCTAGAGAGGCAGTGACAAAGTTAAGAGCGATAATGCTGGGATTAGTCTATTTGGTTCAAACCCCGGTTCTGTGACTAGTTATAGCAACCTCATATAAGTTTCTTTTAAAAAATATATATATTTTATTGATTTTTTTTACAGAGAGGAAGGGAGAGGAGTAGAAAGTTAGAAACATCGATGAGAGAGAAACATTCATCAGCTGCCTCCTGCATACCTCCTACTGGGGATGTGCCTGCAACCAAGGTACATGCCCTTGATCAGAATCGAACCTGGGATCCTTCAGTCCCCAGGCCGACGCTCTATCCACTGAGCCAAAACCAGTCAGGGCTCAGAGAAGTTTCTTACCCTTTCTGCGTTTAATTGCCTGCTGTGTACAGTGGAAATAATAGTAGCAATATTATATGTTCACTCAAAAGTTCAAATGAGCATGTGAAGTGTTTATAACAGTGACTGGCTAGTAAGGGATCCCTAAGTGTTGGCTGCCAATGCTGTTATTCTATCCTACGATGATCCTGACTCCTATAGCCACAGATGTGAGGCTGACTCTCTCCTCAGTGCACTTCACAAAGAGAGAATATTTCAGTGGTCTTTGGAGAAGAATCATCATTTCACTGGAGACAGAAAAAGCAGGAGGGACATTCTAGGTAGCTGAAAAGATAAAGCTTAGGTAGAAAGAATGAGAAATAGGGAGGAGAAGGCTGAAAAGGTGCTCTGGGGCCAGAATTTGTGGGTCCTTGGTGCCAACATCAATCTGGACCTTACTCTGCAGTAAAGGCCGAGGGGCTGGGGAGTTATCCAATACTTTTATTTATTTATCTCTGCTTCAGCTTTATTGAGTTACTTGGCATATCAAACTGTAAGATATTTAAAATGCACATCTCGGTGATGTGATATTTTATACATTGTGAAAGGATTCCCATCATTTAGTTACTTAACACATTCATCTCTTCACGTTTATTTAGTGTGAGGTTTTTTTTTTTAATGGGTATGGGTAGGATATTTAAGTTTTACTATCTTAGAAAATTTCAATTATACAACACAGTGTTATCAAATACAGTCACCATGTTTTACTTTAGCTCCTCAACCCTTATTTATCTGCTAGCTGAAAGTTGGTCCAATCTTGCCCTATTCCCTCCCTCCCTGCCACACCCACCTCCAGTCCTTGGCATCCCCTTTTTCATTCTGTTTCTATGAATTTGACTTTTTTATGTTATTATTTATTTACTTTTAAATTCCATATATAAGGAATATCATAAAGCATTTGTCTTTCTCTGCCTGGCTTATTTAACTTAGCATAATGCCCTCAGGTTCCATGGATATTGCCACACACAGCCAGATTTCCTTCTTTCTCTTGCTGAAGAACATTCCATTGTATATCTATACCAAGTTTCCTTTATCCCGTACATCTGTAGATGGACACTTAGATTATTTCTCTATCTTAGCTTTTGTGAATATTTCTGCCATGAGCAAGGGAGTGAAGATGTCCTTTTGATATAGTGTTATTTCCTCTGGATATACGCATGCCCAGAAGTTTGATTACTGGTTCAAAATGGGAAATGTATCCTTTTCTCTTTGGGTTTAGAGGTGGCTAGAGTTAGCCAGGAGTCAAGGCAGCTGAAAGTCCTACCTTAGAAGAGTTGATGGTGAACTCGCCGTCAGAGAAAAGACTAGCAAAGAATCAAGTGCAACGTTTAATACAAGACATGACCGGGGTGTCAGAACTGTCGGCAAAAGCTAGCTGGCTATTGATTTCTGAATCAAGGAAACAACTGAAACTCGGCTTGAGAACATGACACGCTAATAAATCATAAAATCTCCACTTCAGTGAGAGAACGAAACAACGAAATGAAATCGCTAACCCAAGACCTCACAGTTACTCTGTGTGGAAGGAGGGGTTTCACCTGAGTGTGACACCAGAGCGTCGGGTCTTCACCATAGACTCTCCTGCCTAGAGAGAGGATGGATGCCTTAATGTGAAGAGGTGGTTATAAAAGGGAGAAGAAGGACTTGAAATGCATGGAGAAGGTGCAACTGGAAACACTGGGAGAAATAGGTGGTAGTGAGTGAAAGAGAAACCGTACAAAGTGTTTCCACCAGAGGGATACTACTGCATTAAGCAAGAAGAGGAACAGAGAAAGCCAGGAAGGTTAAGAAGAAGGGATCATCTGATGTGAGACATGGTTTAAAGTATCTGAAGAACACAAGCCATTCCCAGAAGCAAGCTTTGTTGACAATCATTGTATCTTTTTTATTCAAATTACCTGTCTAATGAAATCTTTTTTCTCCCACTCTATTTTTTTTCACTGTTTTTAAATTGCCAATTTCAACCAAAAGGGATGGAGTGTTACATTGTGAGTAAATGTATGTAAAATGCTTACACAGATCAAATGCTATGAAGAGTGGTTTACTAATATTATTCCATTTTTAGGAGAAAGTCTATGAAAAGCTACATAGAGGTTTAGATTTATTTTATACCATTTTTCATAATGAAGATTAGTGTGTGTTTTTTAAAATATATTTTTATTGATTTCAGAGAGGAAAAGAGAGGGAGAGAGAGATAAAAATACCAATGATGAGAATCATTGATTGGCTGCCTCCCTCTACTGGGGATCGAGCCCACAACCTGAGCCTAGCCTGGACCAGAATTGAACCTGGGACCCTTCAGTCCGCAGGCCAAACCAGCGAGGGCTAGGCGTTTAGATTTACAAAGCTTTCTCTGTCCTTTGTCTTTTTTATTGATGATTTTATAATTGGTCACTTGCGCAGTTTCCAGTAGGAGTCATAAATGCCTCTCGTCCACTTGCATTGACCTGAAGAGCAATATTTGGGCTAAACACGAGCAGCAGCGAGGCCAGTTTCTGCTGGTGTCCATTATACACCAACATGGGCGCCTAACACTTTAAGCAGACTCAATTTTACAGCCCACCACGGCTATCAAATTGCTCCGTTGTCTGCTGAGATTGCAGGGTTAAAGTTTAACCTCCTTACTTTCAAATTGCTTTTTCGGCCCCAGGGGATCTAGAGCTGCGAGCGTGATGGGCAGAAGCCCATCTTTGCTCATAAACTTTCAGAGGAAAAAAAAAGAAGAACAAAACAGCAAGCTCTGAAGATGAACTGACGGAAGAAAGCTTATTCACCTTTTAGCAAAACATGTTCATTGGAGACTTTGGGTAGAAAAACAACTCCACAGTACATTTGTGTTCTCTGAGTCTGCTTAGAGGTGGGCAGATTCTCCAGCGAGTGTGCCTGGAGGTAATAAAAATCATGTTTAATTGAGCTCAGGGACAGGGTAAAGTCAATCAGCGCTTTAGATGCGCAGAGGTGGCAAAGGCACGATAATAATAGCAGAGAGCAGGCATGTGGATTCTGATGGTGCACCATGCACTATGCAATATCCTTTACATACGGATTCTATTTAATCTTCAGAATTATTCCGGTGCTATTATGATCACCATTTAACAACTGAAGAATAAAGATTTGAGGTTTTAAGTGACTTGTCCACATTATAAGGCTACTAAGTGGTAGAGCTGAAACTCAAGCCCTGGCCATCTAGTCATGTGACACATTTTTTTTATTATTTTAAATGTTTTTTTATTGATTTCACAAAGGAAGAGAGAGGGGGAGAGAGATAGAAACATCAATGATGATAAGAGAGTCATTGATTGGCTGCCTTCTGCATGCCCCCCACTGGGGATCAAGCCCACAACCTGGGTATGTGCCCTTGACCAGAATAGAACCCAGGACCCTTCAGTCCGTAGGCCGACGCGCTATCCATTGAGCAAACCAACTGGGCTCATTGGACACATTTTTATCAATACCTGCCATACGGGAGACATTAATCTTGGTGGCGAGGTTGCAGCCATGAACAAGCCCGTGAACTCTGGAACGAGACTTCAGACTCTGACTGTCGTACTGTGTGAACATGGGCAAATTACTTACCTTCTCTGTGCCAATGTCTCCATCTTTAGAACATTATACAGTGCACTCCTGGGAATTTTCTGAGTAAATATATGTAAAATGCTTATACAGATCAAATGCTATGAAGAGCTGTTTACTAATATTATTCCATTTTTAGGACAAAGAGGAGAAAGTCTATCAAAATTCAAGAGAAGCTCTGCCGTTAGGGCACTGTTCCTTTAGTGTAGTGTGATGGGCTGTCTTTCCTTACCTCGCTTCATGTTTCACTACTTTTTAAATTTTTCTCTTTGATCATAGTTCCTCTCAGCTGTTGCCTTTCCCGACAACAAGAATATCTTAGAATTTCAATCTTTTGAGTCGGCCTCTGTGTGCAAGTTCCATCACATTTCTAGTTTCCTTCTGCCCTCACCCCGGCATTTTTACTGTAGATTTTCTCTCTGTGTTTAATGACTGGCAAAAATAATGTTTATTTTCCCTCGCCAAAAAAGCAAATATCACTTATAAAATAATACCTCTTTTCTAAGGGACCCTTCAGGACTTGTAATAATAATACAGATAATGATAATAATAAGCATTCCAATAGGTGATTATATTTTAAAATCTAAGCTGTGCAAATAGTAAGTGATGTTTATAAATAAGGTAGAGGCAATGCATTCATATGTGCTGTGAGCAATTTTCTTCTGAGTAGTTATATTTTATAACTGATTGAATTAAATCACAAAATTGTAAAATAATAGGTTCTCCTGGAATAGAAAGTGCAATGTCATTGCCAACAAACACCTCTAACAGAACACATTCAAAATAATTGGCTGTTTTTCAAAGTACTTTTCATTTCCCATGTGATTGTAATAGGATAAAGAATATTAAATAGAATAAAGTGCAATGATAAATAAAGGGCTTTTTTTAAAAAAATATATTTTATTGATTTTTCACAGAGAGGAAGGAAGAGGGATAGAGAATTAGAAACATCAATGAGAGAGAGAGATATCGATCAGCCACCTCCTGCATGCCCCCTACTGGGGATGTGCCCACAACCAAGGTACATGCCCTTGACCGGAATGGAACCTGGGACCTTTCATTCCGCAGGCCAACACTCTATCCACTGAGCCAAACCGGTTTAGGCAATAAAGGGCTTTTTTGGTCCTAACGTTCTTTTAGGGTCAGAGTTGAAGAAAGACATGATTGAATGACAGAAATTGGAGGGGTTCCAATTGGTCTGGTGGTCTGGGAAGTGGTAGGACTGCACAGTGTTTGGATGGATGGGTTGCTTTCTACTCATGACATGAGCACAAACAACTTGGAGTGAACTGCTCATGCACCTTCCATGGGCCTGAAAATAGCAGCTCCTGGGGGTGCATAGGTGAATGATTGTGAAGACAAGAAGAGTTGAGAGTTAAACATTTCAAGTTGGCAAAGTTTAAAGAGTTGCTTCCATGCTGACCAGCATGGCTCCCTGATTCTTGCTCATCATTGATGTTTCTATACCTCTCTCCCTCTCCCTTCCTGTCTGTAATCAATAAAAACATATTAGATAGATAGATAGATAGATAGATAGATAGATATAGATAGATGATAGATAGATATAGATACGTAGATAGATAGATGATAGATAGATAGATATAGACATAATATAGATAGATAGAGAGAGAGATAGATGATAGGTAGATAGATAGATAGATAGATAGATAGATAGATAGATATAGACAGATAATATAGATAAAGATAGATATAGAGATAGATAGATGATAGATAGATGGATAGATATAGAGATAGATAATAGCTAGCTAGCTAGCTAGCTAGATATAGATAGATATAGAGATAGGTAGGTAGATAGGTAGGTAGGTAGGTAGGTAGATAGAGATAGATAGATAGAGAGATTGATAGATAGATAGAGATAGATAATATAGATAGATAGAGATAGATAGATAGATAGATAGATATAGATAGAGATAGATATAGAGATAGATGATAGATAGATATATAGATAGATAGTTGATTGATAGATAGATAGAAGATAGAGATAGATAATATAGATAGAGATAGATAGATCAATAGATAGATAGATAGATATAGAGATAGATGATAGATAGATATAGATATAGAGATAGATGATAGATAGATATATAGATAGATAGATAGTTGATAGATAGATAGATAGATAGATAGATAGATAGATAGATGATAGATTAGATAAATATGAAGAGTTGCTGCCTGACCCTGGCCCGGGTCTAAACTCTCCATCCAGAGAAATCAAATATAAAAACAAGAAGAGGAAAGTCATGTTTGTGTCCAATCCCAGCTCCCCTACTTATCAGCTATATAGTTGTGCAGACTGGATCAAATTCCTTAACCCTCAACAATCTCTTTCCTCCACTGATTATAATGCCAAACCATTTGAGCATTGCTGGGGGTGGAACTGAGAAATGGGACACTGAGTATATGGCTGTACGAGATTTGATGTAGAAAGGAAGGGAGGGGGGAAACTGAATGCCATGTAAAAGTGCTTTGGAACTCTTCCTCCAGGCAACTGCATCTTGTCCTGATGTGTCAGACTGAACATTAAACATCATCTTATTCCAGAACTAGAGGCCCGGTGCACGACATCCACAGTCAGACATCCTCAGTGCTGCCACGGAGGCTGTGCTCACCAGCCATGAGCCTGGTTTGTGGCTGAGGAGCACTCTCTGTGGCAGTGCACTGACCACCAGGAGGCAGCTCTTGCATTGAACGTCTGCCCCTGGTGGACAGTGTGCATCACAGTGACTGGTCATTCTACCATTTGGTTGATTTGCATATTAGCCTTTTATTATATAGGATTTCTCAGGAGTAGTTTCCAGTGCTGTAATCAAGAATCCTACAGTGTGGTTGAGTGTGAAGCTAAAGTGTGGAGTGAAATTTGTCAAACTCTTCTCCAATACCTGCCACTAGACCCCGCTTCTAAATAATAACACGTAACGCATCATTAGAAGGTAGTTGTTCTCATCATGATGTATTGTCATTCTTATCAAATCATTATGAAGCAATTTAATCAAGGGTCAATATTAGGAGTAAAGACTCTGAGGGTGTTTTTATAAATGAGATAAAGCAATATAAGTCAAGCTGTCTCAGACAAATCAATTTTAGCTCAAATCGAATTTTAAAGTTATACTATCTGTAATCTTGTTATAATGAAAAATAGATTTTTTTTCAAGAAGGGCCATGTTTTATTAAGAAATGGACCTCCTTATAGATACAAGGTGGCCTGGTTGTGGTGCTGCAAATAGTTATGCATTCGCTTCATGTTTTATATTGAGCACTTTTAGATGTTGCTAGACCAGTGGAGCCAGTGGTCTGTCAGATCCTAGGAGAAGCCATGGAGGCAATGGCCTCACAGTGTTATTACATGATAAGGCAAGGACGCGATTCTGTGCGCCTGCCCTGTGTCCTGAACCACTTTCATTATTAAAATGTGATTTTTTTTCTCTTAAAATGGTTTTATTTCAGCATTACAGACCTTGCTTATAAACATGTGTATTAGGACCACAGATCTCACATTCCTGTTTGTTTATTTAAAAAAAAAGATATTCTGTAGCTGTGTTCTGGAGGGTCTGGCTTGACCTCAGATAGAGACAAGCGCATATAATTATGAGTTGGGCTGTAATAAGATTCTACTGTATTTTTTTTTCTTTTCTATTTTAAGAGAAGTTGTGAGAAAGGGGAGAAAGCTTACTATTTTTGAAACTCATTATGTTGTTCCCAAGTGATCTGAATTCCAATTTAGAGCCCAACTGTGTCATGGCCTAAGAGAACTCAGACATAGAGACTTAACTCGAAGGTGCAAAGAACAAAAAGAGACAGCCAGGAAGCTCAAGGGGCCTGGGTTTGGGAATTTATTGTCTGATGAAAATGAAATCTCTTAGAAGATGCCTGAACGAAAATACTATTTGGATTCAGATTATCTCAGGCTGCAAAGGCAGCCCTCGAATTAGCAATGCGTCAAGGGATGTGTTAGCTGAGGCCTGATTCAAGAGGCCAGAGTCCCTTGTGGTGCTAGTTTTCATTCCAGACACACCCCTCAGCCCCCTGGAACTTACCATTGTCAGTGAAAACATGAGGAAGAGCAACATTTCACGTCCTTTCCAGTTCTGAGATTTCATCACTTTTTCATTACATCATCGACCAACATCATAGTGATCTCCTCAAGGTGGCTCGGCATGCTTCCCCTGAGGAGCTGGGGTTCAGTGGCCACTTGGTTTGTGGTTTCAATTCTTTTATTTTTTAATATATTTTATTGATTTTTTTACAGAGAGGAAGGGAGAGGGATAAAGAGTTAGAAACATCTATGAGAGAGAGCCATCAATCAGCTGCCTCCTGCACGCCCCCTACAGGGGATGTGCCCAAAACCAGGATACATGCCCTTGACGGGAATCGAACCTGGGACCTTTCAGTCTGAAGCCGATGCTGTATTCACTGAGCCAAACCGGTTTCGGCTGGTTTAAATTCTTTTATTCCCTAGGCTTTTCGATCAAAATATAACTCACAGTCTTTGGTGTCAAAACAAAATAAAACAGGGAGTAAATCCCAGCTCTGTCACTTACTAGCGGTGTGACCTTGAATAAGTTGTTCAAGTTTATTAAGTCCCAGTTTATTCTCTGTGAAATAAGGGCAACAATAAATCACAGGATTTTTGTCAGTATCACAATGAGATAACATACAGCCAGGCTTGGAGCAAAAGCTCTCCATTGGACGGTGGTTTTTATTAACCATCTTGTCAAAGTGCTTCGAAAGTTGGGCTTTAGGGCCCTAAAGACCCTTGTCTGCTTCATTGCTAAACAGCCACCTGACCTTGAGCAAGTCTTAAATCCTTAGAACCCTTAAATCCTTAGAATCCCCAAGTCTCAGTTTTCTCATCTATAGATTGGGATGATAATCACTTCTTTGATAGTCCAGGAAAAGAATAAATAATATGATTGACTATCAAATTGCCCAGCCCTCACTGGGCAAACTTGGTAAATAACAAGACCTGCTTTTATATTCTTAGTGTGTGTCATTTGAATACAGTTCCATGTTTGCTCAGGCTGCCGTGACAAAATGCCACAGACTGGTGGCTTAAGCAAGAGAAAGTGATTTCCTCATGGTTTGACAACATGAAGTCCAAAATCAAGGAGCCAGCAGATTTTTTTTCCTGAGACCTCTCAGGTGGTTTGCAGATGGCTGCCTTCTTGCTGTGTCTTCACGGCTTGTCCCTGTGCGTGTGTATCCCAGGTCTCTCTCATCTTTATAAAGACACAAGTTGCATTGGATTAGAGTCCTATCTTTATGCCCTCACTTAACTTTAACTCCTTAAAGGCCATAACTGCAAATATAGTTTTATGGTGGGAGGGGTGGGGGGAGTGTAAGACCTTCAACATACAAGTTACACAATTCAACCCACAGAGGGCCAGAACTCAGACAGCAGTGGGTGAAGGAGAAAGCAGGAAGCAGGAAATGAACCCACTGGAGAAAGTCAGCTTCTCTGAGACATTTGACAAAGCAGGAAAAGGAGAGAGGTTGTCATTAACTTTATCATTGTTAAGAGAGCAAGTGGCAAAGCAGGAAGAACAGGTTTTGTCATTAAAGACTTGGATGTAAATCTTTCCTCTCTTTTTTTCTCCTGTGTGACATCTCGCCACTCATTCTTACTTCCACTTCTATGAGACTCGGGATTCATACATGTAAAGAATGGACAATTACACCTCGTCTTAGCAAGGACTACCATAATATCAATAGAGCCCATCTGCCAAAACCGGTTTGGCTCGGTGGATAGAGCATCAGCCTGCGGACTGGAAGGTCCCGGGTTCGATTCCAGTCAAGGGCATGTATCCTGGTTGCGGGCATGTCCCCAGTAGGGGGTGTGCAGGAGGGGGCTGATGGATGTCTCTCTCTCATCAATGTTTCCAACTCTCTATCCCTCTCTCTTCCTCTCCATAAGAAATCAATAAAATATATATATATTAAAAAAATCTTTAAAAAAAATTTAAAAAAATAGAGCCCATCTTCTGACATAAATAGGAGCTCAGTCAATGCTAAGCACTCTATTAAAACCCTCCCCAAATGCATGCTTTTCTGTGGTGGCTGCGTCACATCACGTGTTTCACGACAGAATCACACTGCTCTCCACCGAGTTTGCCTCCGGGAATCAGAGTTTGGATTGGGTTCGACGGTGTTGCATTTTTAACTGATCAGAAGCTGGTGATTGCTGAGGACTCCAGGTGTGTGTTTAGAGTCTGTCAGCCTCCTGGAAACAGAAACAGCCCTGTTGGCGGGTCGGAGTCATTAGGAAGTGGGGTACCAGTGAGCCCTGAAAACAAGAGAGCCTGCAGGCAGGCACTTCACGTGTGCTGCTTTGAATATTGCATGCGCCGCTTTGAATATTGCATGTGCTGCTCATCCTCTGACACACACTTCACTCAGTGCGCCAACCTCTGGCCCCGGGTCTGTCACCTCAGTGTTGGCTCTGCAAGTCTGCGACGGTCAGGGAAGCGGCTCTGTTGGGTGTGCGGTTCAGACTGCCGTGTGGTCACAAAGGCCAAAAGGTGAACGTGCTGTTTTGTTTCTGTCTAGAGGGGGGCCATGTGGTTTAGAGGAGGTTATGTTAAGATTCAGAGGCTCCTCAGAAAACCTGATGAAAATTTACTGGACTTCCGCCTCTCTGTGTTTCTCAGAATCAACACAGTGATTCCAATGAAGGCACTGAAGGGCCAACAGGAGTCCACAGCCTCAGTCTGAGAAATAATTTTCTGGAGGGCGGCTAAGGTTCCAGGGACTCCAGAGGAACGGAACCATTAGCAGCAACAGCATTTGTTTATTGACTCATTCATTCATTCACCCAATAATTCTTGAGCCACGATGGGATATGGGACTCTGTATCAAGTCCAGAACACATTCAGATCTGTAAGACATTCCTCCTGTCTTCAAGGAACTCAAACTAGAGAAAACAGACACACGCTGATCACAAGGTTTTGCTTTACGTCATGACCCACAGGCTGAGAACTGCTGCTTTACATGCTGGATGAGAGGGAGGTAGGGTGTTCACCTCTGACCAGGGAGTCACCAGCCTGCATGCTGGAGCAATCAGGAAGGTTTCGGAGAAGAGGCAGTCATATTAGAATTGGTCCTAAAAGAGCCAAAACCGGTTTGACTCAGTGGATAGAGCTTCGGCCTGCAGACTGAAAGGTCCCGGGTTCGATTCCGGTCAAAGGCATGTACCTTGGTTGCATGCACATCCCCATTGGAAGGCATGCAGGAGGCAGCTGGTCAATGTTTCTCTCTCATCGATGTTTCTAACTCTCTTCCCTCTCCCTTTCTCTCTGTAAAAAAATCAATAAAATATATTTTAAAAAAGAGAATTGTTCCTAAAAGACACACACATTTCACCTGGTGAGAAAAGGACAGAGGAATAGCATAGGCTGAGGAAATAACACTCAGTTCAGAAGGAGCTTATATATACCAGGACATTTTTTGACAAGGCCACGTCTTTCTCTTTGTGATTGTTTGTTGACATTAAATCTGTCCTGTGAAACTTATTTCTCCCATGGCAACGACAATAACTACCGGGCAGCTCAAGTCATTGGATTCACAGCAGTCGTAGGGAGTATCACCTTCCTTCACTTGCTCTGCTCGGCGCCCATGGAGGACAATCAACTTATCTGCGCCACCGAACAACGGAGAAAATGCAAGGAACCTATGCTGGCGTTTGTTTCCTGCCTCATAAAGCCCAGCCTGAGGTCAAGGTGGTCATGCCCAGCCGCCTTGCACTGGCTACTTTCCTTTCCCATCCGTTAGAGGCGAACCTCCAAAATTCTCATCAATTGTATCCTTGTCAGCTCAGGGTCACTCTTGGTCTTGACGTTGTTTCGCGTCCCTCTGCTTCTGCTGATCCATCAATCACTGTTCTGCAGCTATTCCAGATCACTGTTGCAAAACAAATGATTTTTGAGACCAAAAGTACAAAGCAAATATTGGCTTGCACATCCTCTTGTTCACGTTGACAAGCAGAACCATTCCAAGTACAGTGGTACCTCGAGATACGAGTGCCCTAATATATGAGGTTTTTGAGATATGAGCTGCTGAGCGAGCGATTTTGCTTTGAAATACGAGCAACATTTGAGATCGAGTAATCGCACGGATCGGCCAGCTGCACACGACCCACCAGTTTACCTCGACTCGAGCGTCTCATAGTTTCCCACGCCTCAAGGTTACGGAACGAATTAAACTCGTATCTCGAGGTACCACTGTATTTGTTTCATCGCCATCATGGGTGTTTCATAAACTCCTTGAGGGCGGTGATGAGGACACGTGGAGATCAGACTTCCCCTGACCTTCATGTTCTTGCTAAGTGAGAGTTTTGGCCTGAACTCTACTCCAGTGAGACGGGACAGTAAGTAGGTACACATGTTAGTGAAAGGCAGGATTATAATATTTTTGGCTAATTTTTATTGGGATGACATTGGTTAATACAATGACACATGTTTCAGGTGCACAATTCTATGATACATCATCTGTTTATTTGTACTTGTCTCCACCACCACCCCATGTCAAGTCTTCTTCCTTTACCCTCTTCTAGCTCCGCCCACTCCTTCTCCCTCTGGTCACCAGAGAGGCAGCGTGACTAAGTATAAAAAATGAGGTGACTTTTGGAATCAACAAGGACTACACTTCCAAATGAGACATGCAGGGTGGGATCGGGGGTACCGGTGGCCCTGGGTCCAGGGTTGATAAGAAGCAGCTGTTCTCCTGAGCTGCACCCCTTGGAGTTGGGAATCTGTTGCCAAGAGGAAGGAATATGGTGGAGTGAAGCCATGGCCTCAGAACTGGGCCTGGATGCATCCGTCTCTGAGGAGTTTCTTAGCTGAGCTTTGAGCTGAACTACGGCAGGAAGAATTCCTTCGGCCTCCATTAGGCCCCATTGCAAAGAGCTGGACCGCATTAAGGATGTACTTTTTGAGACCCAAATACCCAGATCCTACTACAGTGGTACCTCGAGAAACGAGTGGCCTAACATACGAGATTTTTGAGATATGAGCCGTCGAGCCAGTGATTTTTGCTTTGAAATACGAGCAACATTTGAGATAGGAGTCATCGCGCGGATCGGCCGGCTGCACACGACCCACCATTTTACTGCAACTCGAGCGTCTCATAGTTTCCCACGCTTCAAGGTTACGGAACGAATTAAACTCATATCTCGAGGTACCACTGTATATTCCAACACCTCCCTAATGCAATATGCAGATGTTGCTAAATGTTACTTGTGGGGAAGAAGGGTTCTATGGAGAAATACCCTTTGGGGTTAATTGGGTTAAAGAAAGCTAAAGAGAATTCTTTGCTGCAAATTCTATCTAAGCCGCATAGGCCTGTGTTTTGCTCCCAAACTCTGAAAACGTTTACATTTCCCAAATTTATATAGACTGAAAATTAGTTTGCCTAGAGCACCTTAGAGAAGTGTAGTAAATATATCATTCACAAAGTAAAGTGCTATATTCTAAAATGTATCTGTAGCTGAGACCGGTTTGGCTCAGTGGATAGAGCATTGGTCTGTGGACTGAAAGGTCTCAGGTTCGATTCTGGTCAAGGGCATGTACCTTGGTTGCGGGCACATCCCCAGTAGCTGCAAGAGGCAGCTGATCAATGTCTCTCTCTCATCAATGTTTCTAACTCTCTATCCCTCTCCTTTCCTCTCTGTAAAAAAAAAAATCAATAAAAATATATTTTAAAATGTATCTGTAGCTGTGGATTTCCTTGTCTGTAAAATAGGGTTTGGCCGGAAATTCCCACAGGCCCCGGTCCATCCGCTGTGCACCCCTGGAGACTGGGTTTTATGCCAGAGATACCGGCCGCTGATTTTTCTCACTTGATCTGACTACTTTATTGCAGCCCCTGGAGAAATGCTTTATCTCAGAAGAATCCTTGTTGAGTATTAGCAAAGGCCTAACTCATAGATACAAAAGTGATGCCGATTGCTATTAAACTAAAATCCTGTTTTTATAACTAGTACTTGTTATATATTCACAAATCCAAGGTTTTCCCTTTTCCATTATTTTTTCCACTTTTCAAACTAGACTGGGAAATGTTAGTATGTGATGCCAAATAACTAGAAACTGTGAAAACATATTATGTAGGATTAGCGTGGCTTCCTGGTCTAAACTCTGGGAAATATACATATCGATTGGCAGTGTGAAAAGCATCCCTCTGAAAAAATAATAGGCAGCTAGTGAACGCTCCTTTGTATTCCTGAATCAGCAGTGCGGAGCCCTGACTGGTCTAAGACTCTGCTTGCTTTCCCTCCGCAGACAGCGTGGAGGATGAGCTGGAGATGGCCACCGTCAGGCATCGGCCTGAGGCCCTTGAGCTGCTGGAAGCCCAGAGCAAGTTCACCAAGAAGGAGCTCCAGATTCTCTACCGAGGATTTAAGAATGTAAGAACTTCCTTTTCCATTTTCCCTTCACCCCCTTCTCAGAGGAGCATAGAGAAGAGAGAGGGAAAGAGGGCAATATATAGTTCTAAGAGAGCCCCCCACACACACATCTGCACATTTCATACCAGTCTTTCCAGATGTGACTATTGTTGTAGTCATCTGGTCTATGACTCACTTGGGCACACCAATGCTCATACATGGTAGGTTCACATAAAGCAAGAATGAGCAAAGGAGAAAAGTTTACTCAATCCAATTTTCCTATTCTTTTTTTCTTTTTCAGCCACAATAACATAATTTCCATTTATCTCTTCATTTTTAAAGGGTAGTCTGGTGTTTGACTTGAAAGTTGGCTATAAATCAGGCCCATCAAGGAAGTCCCTCCCTTGCACTGGGGAAAAGTCACCCTAAATTCAGTAGTTCCTAACAGACCATGCTGCCACTGACTGGACCACAGGTGTCTGTAGGTAGCCTGCAGCCAGTTCCCTGTGATCAGGGTGTGACTATGGGAACTCTAGAAGAGCTTTCAGAATAGATTTTTAGGTTCCTTCATGAAGTTTACGAACGACCATCCACCATCCCTCTGACTACAGGGCAATTGTCTCTATCCCAAGTCTGCTCCTTACCACTCTCCTTGCTTGGGCGGTCTAAATTTTTTTTCCACATTACTCTTCAAAAACGTGATTATCTGCTAACATCCAGGTCTTTGCGGGGGTACATTGGGTGGGGAGGGAGGAGTTATAATAAATCTGTTCACTGCACAGATACAAAACTTCCATTAACAGGGATCTTGATGTGTCATGTATCTAGATGACACATACATAAACATGTATGAAGAGAAAGATCCTTTAGAGTTATGCCTATGCGGCTAGAATGTAGACTTCAAAGAGAGTAAGACTTAACAATGAAACAGTTGCACTAACCATTGGCTGTAGCAAACCACTGAGTGAGTGGCAAGGATGAGGAAAGAAAGGAGGTGAGAAAGAACAAGTCTTGGCCCTAAGTAAACCCTAAGTTCAAACTAATATAATATGGTATCAGCCCGATGCACAAAATTGGCACAAGAGTCATCCTTTGCAGCCCTGGTGGCTGCCTCGATCCCTCCCTCACAGCCATTGCGGCTGACTTGATCCCTCAGCTGCAGTCCTGGCTTCATCCGGAAGGTTGTCCAGAAGGATGTCCGGGTGGTTGTTCAGGTGTTTGGGCAATCAGTCAATTTTCAAATGACACTTTATTATAGATTAGAACTTCAAATGCATTCCTGTGAATATCTACTGTATTTTCTGACATATAAGACAACTTTTTAACCCAGGAAAATTTTCTCAAAAATTAGGGGTCATCTTCTATGGGTGTTGGCTTATAGGGTGAGTATATCCCAAACTCTATATTTTAACTGGAAAAGTTGGGGGTCATCTTATACATCCAGACATCTTATACACTGGAAAATATGGTAAGCATCTCTGCTCTAGTTCAAAGATCTTATAATAAGAAAACACATTTCTTTTTAACATAGGATTGTATATTAGATTTAAAAAAATGGTTGCTGAATAAAGGACAATGTAATCCAACCTCCCAGCATCCCTGTATTCTTGGTGGCTGCTACATGATTACTCCACTGCTGTCACTGTATGTCTCTCCACGTGGGGTCTGATGCCTTTCACCCCATTTGTTGCAAACTGGAATCATGATTATAGCTTTCATTGACCTCAAGAGCCAAGTCTGCACAAGTCTTATCAAAGTCACACTTCACGAAATATTTCCCAGGATCCAAAGGCTGTATTCTTTTATTTCTTTAATTTTTTCTTTGCCTACTTGAACTCTGATTTTCCTTTTCTCTCCTCCCAACCTCTCATCCCAACTTTTCTTTCCCCTTTCCTACCCTTCAGATCTCTTCTCTTTCTTAATTTCTCCACTCTCTCCTTTTTTTCCCTTCCATTGTCTCTTCCTCTTGTCAATTCTTGTCTCCTTTCTTTTACTCTTTCTCTTCCTTTTTCTCTATTTTTCCCTATTCTCTTTCTTCATTGTTTTTTGCCCTACCCCACCCCATGAGAAAATTTCCATCAGACCTTTATATACTAAAGCATATTTTATTTTTTTATTTAACATAACATTTTTATTGTGAACAGTAAGAGAAACATCATAAGTGCATTATCTTTGAATTGGCAAACTATGATAATTGTAAAATACCTTGTTAATTAAGCTTATCTAGCAAAACCTTTATTGACATTCTCATTCTTTTAACACTGGTGTCACCAATGTAAAGCATATTTTACATGCTTTAAAACAAATGATTTCACAGTTTGCTCAGAAAATATTAACTGGTGTCTCTGATAAATCCAATGAGAGTGTTTTTTTAATATTTGTCTATTTTCCCGCAGTTAAATGTACAACTTAATTTTAAAACAGCCCTAAAATATAGGGAGAAAGGCCCTAAAGTAGATCAGCAACATCATGTTTTACAGGATGGCAGCATCAGAACCAGCTTGTCATTACAGAAAGCACCCTACCCTTGGTTTCCTGAACACTAATTATCTCAAGCCCTTAAGATAAAAAAAATAATTTTCCTGGAACCAATTAAGATATTCACTTTTAATGAAACCCTTTAAAACTCTCCATATTTTGATTAAAAGGATAAACTAGTCATCAACATCTTAAAATAGTCACACGGAAGTGGCTTACCACAGCAAGGCACCTTGGGTAAAGGTCCCCAGAGTCCTCCAGTCTTTTTCTAGCACTGTGTCTCTTCTAGCATTCCCTCAACTCTAACATAGATTGTTAATATAAATGAGGTCTGGGCCTGGCCAGCGTGGCTCAGTGATTTAGTGTCTACTATGAACCAGGAGATCATGGTTCGATTCACAGTCGTGGCACATGCTCCTGTTACAGGCTCAATCCCCAGTGAGGGTGTGACAATCAGTGATGCTCTCTCATCATTGATGTTTTTATCTCTCTTTCTACCTTACTTTCTGAAATCAATTATATATTTACTAGAGGCCAGGTGCACGAATTTGTGCACTGGTGGGGTCCAGCCAGTCTGCCCTGATGGGGGCCAACGGGGGTGGGGCCAGCCAGGGTGAGAGGCCATGGGCAGTTTGCCAGTCGGCCCTGCCCTGAATCGGGGTGGGGGGACCCATTGGGAGTGTTGCCAGCCAGAGCAATGGGTGCAGACATTCTGATCGTTTCACCATTAGGTCAATTTGCATATTACTCTTTTATTATATAAAATATATAAATGGAGTCTGGGAGCAAAGAAAAATAGTGATGGAGGATTTCTCAGCCCCTCACCCCATCTCATGCACTGAGTCATCCCAAATTTTTATTTCTCTTGCCACAGGCTGAACTGGGCCTCCAAAAGTAGGCAGCTGATAGAAATGGAGACTATTAATACCATTTTTTCTTAACCATCAGTGTGATTCTGAATCATCTGGTGGACTTTATAAGCACAGATGTCTGGGTCCTAGCCCAAAAGATTATGATTTTGTAGGTCTGAGACTGAGCCAGAGAATTTACCCTCTTTGTAAGTTCTCAGGTCTGCTGATGCTGCTGGTCTGGGGACTACACTCTGGGAATCACTGGTATAGCACAGACATCATAAGCTCTGGTGTCACTCAGACTTGGTTCCACATGTTACTTGTTTAGGTAGCTCCTTCTGAATCAGTGGCCTATATGATCTTGTCTCTGCATATTTGAATAATGACATGTACATTGCACAGATTTGGGTATGTTTTATTTTACTTTTTGTTTTTTGAGATATATGCATAGCAATCATGGAGTTAAAACAAAAACGAGTTATTGTAGTGTGACCCCAAATAGTCAATCTCACTTTTGTGTTCCATCAAAGTGGAGCATTTATGGTTGGCCTACATATCTCCCAGGCAGGGATCTGGGTTTTGAGCTATGTAACTATGTATAATAAAGGATGCAAAAAAAAAATACAAGGTTTTATCTATATACCCACAATCTCAAATTTAACTGCATCCTGCAATCAATTGGGGAGCTTTAAAAATTACAAATTGTTGGTATCATGCTTGGTGATTCTGATGTAATTGCTCTGAGAAAGAGCTTGAGCAACAAGATTTATAAAGCTCTCCAGGTAATTATAATGTTCCACCAGGACTGAGAAGAAATGAACAGGATATATAAGGTGTAAGATGATTCTATTACACACACACACACACACACACACACACACACACACACACCAAGGGTTATATTAGCGATATTGCAACCTTATAAAGTCCTTGGTGGGTGGGATAGTTGGGTGTGTGTAAGAAGTGTGGGGAGTGGGAGTAGAAGGTCTTAACCTCTAGTGATTCTGATTCAGTTAAGTCTGGGGAGATGCTCAATAATCCTTTTTAAAAACAAACAAACAAAGCTTCTAAATAAAATAAAATGTTATTTTAATAGTTAATAGAAGGCCACATTTGAGAACTACTGACCCAAAAGGTCATACAGGTATTTATATAAATATGATTCATAAACTAGCTTTGCTGCTCCCTTTCAAAATCAAGCATAAGTTTAGTTCAATTTTAAGTGATTGTGAGTGGTCTACTGGGGCATGCAGTTTTACTGGTAACGTGGCTATGCATCTTTCCTCTCATTAATTAATAATTTGTGGCAAATTCTTCCCATCTTTTAAGGCACATGATGAGAGACAGGTACAAATGCAAAGTGGGGAAAAAGCAGATTTACAGTTGTGAGTACACACAACACAGAGTTTATTCTTGTATTATTATTTGTTAATTATTAGAGACCCAATGCACGAATTTCATGCAAGAGGAGGCCTTCCTTCCCCTGGCTGCCAGCACCAGCCTCCCTCTGTCACCCGGGACCCGAACTTCCCTCACAGCCCTGGCTGCATCTGGAAGGACAACTGGTCTAAAGATTATATTATGCTTTTATTATTATAGGCTAGAGGCCCATTGCAGGAAGTTTCCTGCAATAAGGCTTCCTGCTGCAGTCTCCGCTGCCCTGCCTGCTTCCCTCCTTTCTCAGCAGCCCTGCCTGCTTCCCTCCCTTCTCCACTGCCCCACTTGCTTGCTTCTTGCAGCTTCCCTCCAGTCTGCAGCACTTGGCTTCCTTCTACACTGTCTTCAGTCTTCGCTCTGCACCAGGATATGCCAATTAACCGCCATTTTGGTTGATTAATTTGCATACTTGCTCTAATTGGCTGGTGGGTATGGCTGGTGGGCATGGCTTGTGCGTGTAGCAGAGGTACAATCAATTTGCATATTATGCTTTTATTAGATAGGATTGTATTATTTTCCATACAAACAACTATAAACTTATTTTTGCCCCACCCTGCAGTTAAATCTATATGCTTTGGATACCTGGCTCTTTTCTGTCCCAAATCTTTGCCTGTTTTAGTTCCCTTCTCTACTTTTAATTACATTAGCTTAAAGATTCATATATATCTTTAAGGCATCACTTGCATATTTATTAATTTGGGAGCTAAAAAAATTAATACTTTTCCTTCCACCTTCTAAGTTCTTCTAGATGGTCTAACAATCAAATTAACAGAGACAGATTAACAAGATAAAAATCAAATTTTAATACATGTGCGTGAGGAATTCACATAAGCAAGAAATATTCCAAAGAGAATGGGGCAACATTGGAGATATATGTATATATATGACAAAAGCAGGAACAGGTCTTAGATTTTAGAAATGAGAATGAGTGATTGACAGGTAATCGAGGAAGAACACACATAACAGGAAAATCCTTTCCGGGAGACTCAGAAGCAATGGGACACTGGGTGTATGTATCTAACAGACCCCTCCCTGAAACCCTTCTATTTACCATACTTAATTCTAATTAGACTAAAGGTAACATCTACCAAATGCCCTTCCTGGAGTAGGCCTTTCCATCTGAATATCTTAGGCAGGAAGGGAGAAGGTCAAAAGTTCTTTTTGAGTCTTGTTTTCTCATTAACAGCTGAAAATAAATATCCCAAAAAGACAGCTTCATGGTGGAAAAACTTTGGTTCCCCTCATTAATGTCCTTTTCCCCTAAAATGGCTAAGTGTTAACATCTTTTTTACCTAAAAGGGTTTGCACTAGTTTTCTATTGTGTACAACAAATTACCACATATTAGTGGCTTTAAAAGCACATCCATTTATTACCTTACAGTCTTGAGGATCAGGAGTCCAGCATTGACTTAGCTGGATTCTCTGCTTGGGCTGTCACTAAGCTACCATGACAATATTGGTTAGGCTGCTTCTGGATCCTGGGGTTCATGGTTGTTGGCAAAAAAACATTTCATTGTGGTTGTATTTCCAAGATCCCCATTGTGGGTGTCAACCTGGGGACACAGAGATCCTAGAGGCTTCCCATAGTCTCTTGCTAATGGAAAACTCATAAGTTCTCTCCTGACATGGTAGCTCATGTATTCAAAGCCAACAAGGTAGCTCCACTCTGAATTTTTTGAGGAGTTGCCAGACTGCTTTTCATAGTGGTTGTACCAGTCTCATTCCCAGCAGTGAATGGGGGTTCCCTTTTCTCCACAACCTCTCCAACAGTTGCTATTGCTTGTCTTATTGATGATGGCCACTCTAACAGGTGTGCAGTGGTATCTCATTGTAGTTTTGATTTGCAGTTCCCTAACTGCCAGTGAGGTTGAACATCTTTTCATCTATCTATTGGCTGTTCCTATGTTTTTTGGGGGGGAGAGGTGTATTTACAGTTCCTCTACCCAGTTTTTGATTGGGCTGTTTGTTTGTTTGATGTTGAGTTTTATGAGTTCTTTATATATTTTGCAAATTAAACCTTTGTTGGAGCTACTGTGTACAAATATCATCTCCCATCTAGTTGGCTACCTCTTTGTTAATTATTGGTTTCTTTTGCTGTGCAGAAGCATTTTAGTTTGATACAGTGCCTTTATTTTATTTTTGCCTTTATTTTCCTTCCTTTTGGGGTCAATTTCATAAAATGTTTTCTACGACGAAGGTCCGTAAGTTTGGTACCTATATTTCCTTCTATGTAACTTGTTGTTTGGGGTCTTCTATTTAGGTCTTTGATCTATTTTGATTTAATTTTAGAGATAAACTGTTATCCAGTGTCATTCATTTGCATGTGACTTTCCATTTTTCCCAGCACCATTTATTGAGGATACTATCTTCACTGTGTGTTTCTGGTTTCTTTGTCAAAAATTATCTGTCAATATGACAGATGGTTTTATATCTTGGCTCTTTGTTTTATTCCACTGATCTGTGTGTCTGTTTCTCTGCCAATATCATGCTGTTTTGATCATCACAGCTCTGTAGCATACAACCCAGCAAACCCGTCTCCTGGATATTTACCTCAAAAATTCAAAATCATGTATTCACACAATTATATGCACCCCTATGGTCATTGCAATATTAATCAGGGTAGCCAAGACATGGATACAACCAAAGTGTCTTGAGATAGAGGACTGGATAAAGAAGATGTGGTACATATTTCTGATGGAATACTACTCAGGTATAAGAAAGGATGAAAGACTGCCATTTGCAACATGATGGACCTTGTTCGAATATTATGCTAAGTGAATAAGTCAATCAGAAAAAGCTAAGAACCATATGATTCCACTTATATGTGGGATATAAAACTGAAACTCATAAACACAAACTACAGTGTGGTGGCTGCCAGAGGGAAGTGGATAGGAGCAGAAGGATGTCTTAATACATGGTGACAGGAGAAGATTTGACTCTGCGTGGTGGGCACACGGTGCAACATGCAGATCTTGTGACATAGAAACTCACACCTGAAGTCTATATGACCATGTTGACCAATCTCACCCCCAATAAATTCAATAAATAAAAAGCTAGCAAGGGAGAGATTTGAGGTCCACTAAAGCAGAGTCTTATATAATGTAATTTAACTGTGGGGGTGACATCTCAGCCCATCACCTTTGCTCATCTAGCGCTCAAGGCCAGGAGATTAAAAAGAGTGTGATTTATTGGGAGGCACCCTATGGTGTCCATCACAGTGGTGTTTGTGAGGAGACAGCAACCCCTGTGGAGTGAAGCAGCCGAATTTGGTCTGATGTTACATTCAAGTTCAGTTAATCCCCATGCTCAATATTGTTCCTGCATTCAACATTTCTTTGAAGAATTTATCAAAAATGGTACCAAAGTTTTCCTTGATTAATTAATTTGAAAGAGAGAGATAGGAGTGCCTGAGAGAGAGAGAGAGAGAGAGAGAGAGAGAGAGAGAGAGAGAGAGAGAGAGAGGTCATTTTGTCAGTCTACTTATTTATGAATTTCTTGGTTAGTTCTGACCAGGGATCAGAACCTTGGTGTATCAGGACACTCTAACCAGCTGAGCTACCCAGCCAGGGCTCCTAGATTTCTGGAAGAGTCCTTATACCGTGGCCATAGGAACCAGCAGGAGATGAGAGTTCTTTGATGGGATTTTTTCACCCCACTGGAAGTGTTTGAGAACTCATTGCGCTAAGATCTTTAAAAATAGCTGATGGGAAATTATAGGGATCTACATTTTTTGACAAAGCGCATTTACATAACAAGCGTGAAATCTTACTTGTAGTGGAGAGGGAGTGAGGGAGAATTTAGCACCTGAGTGGGAAAGAGTGGGAAATGTTGGTTAGGATAGAGAACTAAACTGCTCCTTGTGCCAGACAATTACTCTTTTGTCGGGAGCTCTCAGAGGCATTCTTCGGGCTTTCATAGGCCATTGTGGGACCTTCAGTAAATCACTCCCTCCCTGGCAGCTTCTGTCTCCCTGTCAGCAAATTAGGGATTAAGAGATCTTCCTTTCCAATCAGAAGGGAGGTGGGTAATAATGCGTTTTGTTCAGCGCTTGAAGGACTCAGATAAAAGATTTTCCTGTAGTGCCAAGTATTTCTCAGGTACTTCAGAGTCAAAGTCGAAGTACAGGGCTAAACTGTTATTCCTAGGCCCTAGCAGAGCTTCTGTTCTGAGGAGAAGGTTGTGGACGGGTACGAGCAGATAAATGTCGAGCAGATAAATGTCGCTGCCGGTCTGGCTTCCAAGGACTGGCTTGGTCTAAGGGCTCTCTTGGGTTTAACCTTTCAATTGCCATGTCCTACCTTGGGTGGTTCATTTAGCATCTTTGCATATTAAGTTCTTTGAAAATCCAGAATATCAACCCCCATGTATATGAGGTGATGGGACATGTTTTGTATGATTCCTTTTATTTTGAGTATGGTCAATAAACGTTAGAGCCTTTTGGTTCCCTCCTCTGATTCTTATAAGGAAAAAAAAACTAAATTTCATAAAGACTCCATGATGTCATCTTGAAGTAAAAAATGGTGATGCAATTAGATTTCAGTTCCGTCTCCATTTGGCAATATACTTGATCTCTCTGTGCTTCACTTATCTCAGCTGCAAAATTGGAGAAATACTAGTAGCATCTCAGATGCTTTACCAAGATAGGGAATGTAAGTCACAGAATATAAAACTCAAAATGTTATTCTTCTTCTTGTTATCATCATCATTATCATTAGCACCAGTATTACTGTGCTGCTTCTATGAATTGTGTACTGTCCAGAAGCTCTTTCTTAAAATGTCTTCGTTCCAACTCTTGCCTAAAGACAAAACAGTGCACTTTATTTAATTTGATTTTACTTTGTCCTTTGACTTCTTGGAGAAACGGAGATAGTCTTCTCCATAATGACTCCTCACGAGGATTTTGTAAAAATCAAAACAGATAATGTAATTGGTGATGTTTTCAACATATAATGCAACCTCGAGATGCAGACATTTTTAAAAAACACACAACATATATAGAAGCAACCCTTATATACTTGTACTATTCACTAGTAGCATTTCTAAAATCTTCAAAATTTCTATTCCTTTTTTTCCACAACAATTCTGTTACAGAAAAGACATTTTAAGAGCTTCTGGACAGTACACAATTCATAGAGCTTCAAGAGCTTCTTGACAGTAGCAATGGTGCTAATGATAATTATAATAATGACAATAACAAGAAGAATAGGTACATTTTGAATGTTATAATGAGTCCAGTTCATATTTTTGTTTGTTTGTTTGTTTGTTTGTTTTTCTCAAGTCACAGGTGAATTGGTCCCAGCTAATGGGGAAGTTCTACTCCAGTAGGACATTCAGAGATCGAGGTTCCTTTCAATATATTTCCCTGCTCTCCTTGGCTGGGCTTCTTGCCCCATCTGCATTGTGTAAACTAGGTCACTGTCATGGTCATGTCTAGAGGAAAGGTGAAAGAGCCGTAGAAGGCAGCTTCCCTTAATTTACAGACAACACAAATGTTATATGTATCACTTTCACTAACATCCCAAGCGTTCATTAGTCACATGGACTCACGGGCTCCAGAGAAAGCTAGGAAATGTATTCTCTATCTAGACAGCAGTGGATTAGATAGGAGAAACTAGTTTGGGGAAACAATTAGTACTTTGCAAAAGTCAATAAACATCTCTTCTATTGAGTTTTCTAGAGAATATACTAAAGGTTTCCTAAGTCAGCCCAGCTAATCCTCCTAAGACAATTTAATTCTTTTAAGTCTTGGAAGCAAGGTGTCCATTTATTCTTCAAAACCAGATAGCCATTAATGCATCAAGACTTGTAAAATAATAATAGTAACTTTCTGTCTTCTGACTGCTTCAAGGTTTCCTACTTCCCTTAGCACTATAATCAGAACTAAATAGTACATAACTAGTAGAGAGCAGGTTTATCCAAGAGGGTTTGTTAGTACCATTTGCTGTACCTCAAACCCAGTCTTCACAGCACAGAACCCAAGCACAGGAGCTGGTTAGACTGCTATGCCCAGCAATTTTAACAGCATTACTTCTTCTTATTCTTTTTGGGAGAACTAATTGGTTCACACCAATGTATCACTGGGAGCCCAATAAATAATTTTTCAAATTCAGCACATATGCCTTAACGAGCCTGCCATGAAACTTCGAATGTATTATGGTTAAAACCAAAAATAAATCTGGGGCACCATCCATCACTGCAAGCTGCTGGCAGTGAAACTACCCATAAAGTCAGATTATTCTTCATTTTTTTTCACAATTCCCACTTAATTGGGTTTATTAATATAAGCCTAACTGGCAATTACTCCTGTAATTCTGGCAGGGATTCAAATCTTAATTACAATAAAGTAAGTTGCCAAAACTTTAGAAGTCTTTCCATATTACATTTGAGTTGAGTGTGTCAGATTATAAATTATCTTAAATCTGTGTTGATTAATTTAATTTGGGGGAAATATAAAGAAAGGTAAAAGGAAAATGAGATAGAATCAGTAATTTCTTTATGCATATTAGGCTAACATATAAATTATGCTTAATATATGACATCCCAACTCCCATAGAATTTAGATTAAGTCAAAACTTCTTATCCTAAGTTCCTCCTGGTTATTAATTCTTTTCACAAGCAAATATGAACCAATCCTTTATTAAATGCTAACTACATGTCAGGGGCTTTACTAGTATTGACACACATTAATGAATAAAAAAGAATTGTCTTCTACTCACAGACTAATTAGAGCCTAGTGTAGGAAGTGTGAAATTAGTTAAAAAAAAAGGAAAGAAAGGGTTAACTCATTTGTAGTTTTGTCTCTTTGTATAGTTCTATTTTGTCATAGCAATATCTACTCACCATGCAGAAAACTTTAAACAATATGGTCCAGAAAGAATTGTTTAAAATGCCTTTAAAACTACTCCAGAACTTCAAAGGACCATGTCAATAGATGTTGCTTCATTATTTTCTAAAAGGCTTCTTTCTATTGTTCATAGATCCTTAGTTAACAAAAATAAATGTTTAAAGTGAACTAAAATATTATACCTACCAAATCCTTCAGGCGGATAGACCTTATTTTATAAACATTCAGATAAGAATGTTTCCATGACAACAAGGAAATAAACCAAACCATTTTTGAAATATATATATATTAGAGAGAGAGAAACATCAATGTGAGAGAGAAACATTGATTGGTTGCCTCCTGAATGTGCCCGAACCAGTAATTGAAACCTCAACCTGAGTACGTGCCCTGCCTGGGAATCGAACCAGCAACTTTTTGGAGTATGGGATGACACTCCAACCAACAGAGTCACATGGCCAGGGTCAAACCATTTATTTCCAATGTGAATTTTCAACCACTGTACATAGGCCAATGTACAACTTTATTTCTGTTTTCAATAATATCATCTATTGATCTTCAAAATATTCTGAAGAAAACCTTCATAAACACACATATAATATGAGCAATATAATAGACATTATAGATTCCACAACACTGAAGAAAGGAGAAATTTTAATTTTTTCAAAAATGTAGGCCATGGAAGTTAGCCCTTAACTCCTCAGAAGGCAAGTTTTCAGCTTGGTTTTTGTTGTTGTTTTATAGGCGTTTTTGGCACTGATTTTGCATAAATGGGCACATGATACTTTCTCTTTTTTTCTTTTTTAGATTCTCTCAGCATAGTTTCTGGTTAGGTCACTCATCATGAAGCAGTTAGCTAGTTATTTAGTCTAACTTTCTAAACATTATGCCCTTTCTTCTTGCAAAAAGAGATTATTTAAAAATATGTTTGCAGAAATGTGTGTAGAAAGGAAGAACAAAAAATATTTCAATATTATAGTGCCTGATCACCGAGAAAGTATATAGCCTAATTCTTGCCATTAAAAATCCAACTTGAATCTTGTTACCAGAAATGTGGTCCAATACAGAGTTCTTTGTGAAAAAAAAAAAAGTAAAACATTGTTTGAAATAACAAATTTCAGGAAAAGCAATGATTTGTCCCTTTGCCATGTATTGTTACAACCTGTGGTCTGGAATTATTTTAGGACTCTGATTTTCCCTGTTATCCATGGTGGTTGGAAGTGGGGTGGGTAGTACGTTTTTCATGGAACTAATAGCAGATTAAACACATTTTAATACGCCATACACAACTCAGCAATTACTGCTTGTCAGCAGCAAAACGAAGGCACCATATATCTGTGCATCGAAGTGACTGCTAATAATGCCTACTCGGTTGCTTCTGAAACTCCACATAAAACCCGGTGTTAGTTCCCTAATGGAAGGCGAGCCTTTTGCAGAACACACTTTGTATTATCATTAATGAGTGCTACTGATTTATTGGATAGATTACATTTATTGAAAACAGAATGGGAGCATGCAGTTAATTACCAGCTTTCTCTATTTAATTAGTGTTCTATGTGACTAGAATATTCTTCAACTGATCAGTTAGAGTCCAATGAATGTGTGTTGAAGGGAAGCCATCTACAGCCACACCTTGCACTGCCCTCTTCTGTGCATCACTAGTACTGCAAATTTTTTATTTTATTTATTTACTTTTTAAATCTTTATTGTTGAAAGTGTTACATATGCGCCCCCTCCCCCATTGACCTCTTCTAGCCCACCTCCACCCTGACCCCAGGCCTTCGGCACCCTACTGTCTGTGTCTACAGGTTATGCATATATGCGTACAAATTCCTTGATTGATCTCTTCCCATCCACCCACTCTGCCCCGCCTTCCCTCTGATTTAGGGAGAATGTGAGTTTCAGTGCACAGATGGAGCATTGAGACCCACCTAATCCTGGATTCCAATCCCAACTCTGACACGTAGTAGTCACTTTACCCTGGAAACCTCCCTTAATATCTTCCTTATCTGTAGTGGGAATAATAGAGGTGAGGAGTCTTAAAGAAATAATTGGCAAGTGAGTGGAAGTGGAGAGGCTTCTATGTGACAGCTACTGTTGCGGAATTGCTGAGCCCTTGCATTTTATTGGTTCAACATAAACGAAAATGTCCTGCGCTGACACTCTTTGGGTTTTGTGGTGAAGGCAATTATACATTCAGAGCTCTGTTAACACACCTTTGAGAGCCACCTTCTCAACATTTTGCAGAGACAACTATTGAAGACTTGACCTATATGATTATTTGTCCTAAAGTCAAAGGATCAATGAAATAGCCAATGAGATTAGGAAATCTCTGCCTTCTTTACCCGCAGACTCTGTCTTCTGCCTCTTGCTTCAGGATACTCTCTGTTGTGTCAAACTCTGGAATTCTAAGTCACCTTTTCCCTTCCACTTACCAACTCGTGAAATCTTCATCAGCAATTCCCACATATGTACTGAGTTCGTGCAGAATGTGCAACTGCAATAAATACTTGGAAAAATGGGTAGGAAGCAAGTAAATGTGAGTCCTGCCCTCAAGCAGTGAATGGACCCTATAACTTGGTATCTATTTTTCTACATTATTATTATAAAACCTGGACCACTGATGGGCAATTTTTGGCAGAGTCATCTTAACATCAAAACATTTAGAAACTCCTCAAGGTCATTTATCTCCTTAGTAGATGTGACATAAATATAACAGATATATCTGAGCTCCATTTCAAAATTCTAGTCTGGTATTCCAGTGAGGACACACAGGATGTTACAAACATAATAATAACAATGAAAATAAATTTAGAAAAAAAATCTTGGTCCTAAACACAGGGAGTTTTTAGCTCTTTAATATGACAACTAGGTAGAACCAGAATTCATGTTCTAATAATTTGATGTAGCATGCCTGCCCTGAGGTGAACAATTAATATTTGTCATGCAGGGTCCATATGATGTTCCAGATTATGTACGAAGGGATTTATAAGTTAGAGAAGCAGGTTAATATAAAGATAAAGGGCGTAGACTCTGGAGTCAGACTGCCTGGGTTCACCTCCTGATTCTGTGACTTTCTTACTTGTAAACTTGAAGATGACACTTCACTTCGCTGTACCTGAGTTTCTGTACAAAGATGACTCTGACCTCCTCACCTAAGCAATCAGCAAATAACTGTGTGTTTTGAGGATCATCACAATGTGTCTATGGATTGACATTCTGAGAGACTGAAGGAGGACCGCATATGGAGAGGAAGATCACAAGCCCCATCTTGTTTGGGGATTTAGGATGCCTTGTTGACATCCAAGGAGAATTATGGAGTTGGTCGTAGCATGCTTACGCCTAGAGTTCAAGGGGAGCTAGCCACGCTGGGAAATAAATACTGGTGACCTCCATCCCTAAATTATATTTATCTCCGTGAGACAAGATGAGATCATCCAGGGAAAAAGCACAGCTCTGGTCAGATTCTTGATTTATAAATCTCACTCTGACAGAGCGAAGGCAGATGAAGGAGAGTCGGCGCTCTTAGACCGGCTTGAAACCCCCTGCACTGGTTCAAGCTCAAGCTTGATTAGCAAGGATGCTAGACAACAGCAGTAACCACGGTAATAACAAAAATGAATCATGATGTAATGCGATTGTAATTTAAAAAGTGAATACAATACCAGCTGCATTGAAAATACAGTGGTACCTCGAGGTACGAGTTTAATTCGTTCCATAACCTTGAGGCATGGGAAACTATGAGACACTTGAGTCTCGGTAAACTGGTGGGTCGTGTGCAGCCGGCCGATCCGCGAGATTACTTCTATCTCAAATGTTGCTCGTATTTCAAAGCAAAAACCGCTCGCTCGATGGCTCGTATCTCAAAAATCTTGTATGTCAGGGCACTGGTATCTCGAGGTATTACTGTCTAGCAGAAATGCTATGAGAGCCAGGCCCCTCTTCTTATTTTTGTGATGTGAAAACAAAGAAGGCAGATATTAGTTTGTCTCTTGGAATGTCTGCCACTGGCCCACCAGGGAAGACTGGACTCTCACCTTAACAAATCAGAAAAGGCAAATTTCCCGGTGTTTTAGAGATGACAATCCTCTGATACCACCTCTCACAGATCACGCTGTCTCCAAAGTCACTACATTATGCAACTGTAAGACCTCAAAAGGACACAGACATATACATATTGAAGTATCACATTTTCACTTTCTATATAGATTTTCAGTTCTAAGCCAGGCTAATTATTCTTTCTTCATCTGAATTTTGTTTCAAGTACATTACATTTGCTTTACAATGCAATTTTACCAAAGGAAAAATCACTGTGTGTGTCTATTTTGAGGATCATCATAATGTGCATGTGGATTGTTTTCACTTCCCAAATGTTTCTAGCATAATTCCTTCTTTGTTCTAGGTATGGTTTTAAGCACTTGCATCAACTATACAATGATATTGCACAATTATGTTCAACAATAATGTGTCATATTAAATACAAAGTGTTTATTTTAATATACAGAACACTGTGAAATACATACCATTATTACAGTGGTACCTCGAGATAAGAGTGCCCTAACATACAAGATTTTTGAGATACAAGTCGTTGAGCGAGCGATTTTTGCTTTGAAATACGTGCAACAGTTGAGATACAAGTAATCGCGTGGATTGGCCAGCTGCACATGACCCACCAGTTTACCTCTACTCGCCTCAAGGTTACGGAACGAATTAAACTTGTATCTTGAGGTACCACTGTATTTCAATTTTGTAGATAAGGAAAATCAAGCACAGAGATTAGGAGGTTGCCTAAGAACATACAGGAAAGGAAGGGGCAGAGCTGGGACTCAAGTTTTAGCCGTCAGCCCAGAATAGATGCTCTTAACCACAAGCCATGCTTTCTGTACTCTCAAATGTGTTACCCGATTCCCATTTCTACTCCCCCTACTCAATGTCAATGCTTTATTACAAAACCTTAATTAACGTCCTTACTTTGACTCTCATCATCCCCAGCCCATCCACCACTCTTGTGTCAAAGGGGTCTTTATAAATAACAAATCTATAGGCACCAACTCCGCTTAAATTCTTCAAGAACTCTCTGTGCTTGTATTTAACTAAAATTTAAATTACTTTGTATGACATTCAAGGCCCTCGATTCCTGTCACTCTCTGCTTCATGTTTTATGTTCTAACCCTACAGGACTAGGTACCCATCCTTTCCAGAGCATGTGATGCATTCTCTTGCCAACTTTGTCATTTGAGTCTTCTAACTCAGACATTGAATGGGTTACTCCAAGCCTCAGATACCTGCGAAGACTCCTCTGCCCTCCCCAAACCATTCCTTGCACCTCTCTTACTACATAGTTATATTCTGTAGTTAATTTTCCCATTTCCCTACCATACTGTGAGTGTAAGTGCTAACTTTCTTTGGGGGGGAGGGGTCTTTAGTCCTCAATGACTTTAAAGCAGCATTTCTCAACCTGTGGGTCGCGACCCCTTTGGGGGTTGAACAACTCTTTCACAGGGGTCGCCTAAGACCATCAGAAAACACCTGTTTCCCATGGTCTTAGGAACCAACAGACCGCTCTTTGGTGTAGCAAAGTGTAGCGATGTAGTTTACTGTTATATGAAGACTGTTACCCATGCTACACCACAATTCAAGACAAAAATTTCATTTATTTGTAATTAGAAATAAATATTTCACAATATGTAATTACATATTGTTTTTGTGATTAATCACTATGCTTTAATTATGTTCAATTTATAACAATGAAAATACATCCTGCCTATCAGATATTTACATTACAGTTCATAACAGTAGCAAGATTACAGTGATGAAGTAGCAACAGAAATAATTTTATGGTTGGGGGTCACCACCCCATGATGAGCTGTCTTAAAGGGTCGCAGCATTAAGAAGGTTGAGAACCACTGCTTTAAAGTGATAAATGACTGTATAGTTTGAATGCTAGACTGTCAGTTATTTGTAACTTCGTTGTCTCATCTGCAAAATGAGATAATGACACCTACATCTTCTATAATAATAAAGGCATAATATGCTAATTAGAGCAGACAGCTGAACAGTGGAACAACTGTCTGGGTGACCTTCCAGAAGAAACCGGGACTATGAGGGCTAAGGCAGCTGCTGCAGCTGTGAGGGCCAAGCCCCTGGCATGAATTTCATGCATCGGGCCTCTAGGATCATAAGTTCCTTGTGAGAACAAACGACATAGTTTATCTATTGCTCAATAGATAGATGATAGATAAAAGATATAGATACATGATGATAGATAGATAGATAGATAGATAGATAGATAGATAGATAGATAGATAGAATGGTTAGCACAATTTCTAATCATGGGAAACGCCCCAAAAATAGTAGATTATCTTCCTACTATTATTCTGGACTGTCTAACATTATAGTGTTCCTGAAAGTTCCATGAACAGTGGCTCGTTCTTTATTCTGGATCTGCATTTGCACCCCGCTTTGTACTTGTAGTGCATTGGATTTAACTTCCCAGTCAGCGAACCCGAGCCTGTTGGATTCATGCGATAATTGGCACAAAGACTGGCAGAGGGTTTCCAGTGGGAGCAGCTGCTAGTTCCTCCCTGCGGCGCGACAGATGTCCTTCTGCTCCAACCGTAGGCTGGCGACACTCAAAACACAGGCCTTAGCACTCGGAAGAGCCGGGCTCTCACCAGGCTACTTCTGTCAAGAGGATTTCAGACTCCACGAAGTGTGCCTCCGAGGGGTGGCACAATCAAGAGCGCGGAGCCAGCCCACTGACAGGCCACAGCAGGGCTGGCTCCGGTGCCTCTGAAGAGGACCGAGCTCCCTCTTGTAGCTTGGAGTGGGGCTTTCCACAGATTTGTGTGCTAAACTGGTCCGGCTGCCTTTTGCTCAGAGACTTGCATATTCATTGGAAAACACTGGAATTCAGACTATGCCTGTTAGCCCAGCAGCCTCGTCTTCTGACATTACAGTTCATAGAATGTTATGGATTGGATGTTGGTGTCCCCCCAAAAAATGTATAGATTGAAGCCCCCATTTCCAATGCAATGACATTAGGCCGTGCTGTCTCTGAGAGGTAATGAGGTCGTAGAGGTGGAGCCCTTATGGTGAGATCACTGCCCTTATCAAAGATGACTTGAAAGTTTGCTGCGTCTTTCTGTGTAGGCTACAAGGAGACCGTATGAAAGCAGAAAGCAGGTCCCTCCCAGGCACCATGTTTATGGGCACCTTGATCTCAGACTTCCCAGCCTCCAGATCCGTGAGAGAGAGATTTCTGATGTTTAAGCCACCCAGTCTGTGATATTTTGTGGTAGCGGGCTGAACTGACTGAGATATAGGCAACGCTTCTTTTTAAGGGACCTCTCCCCCTTTTAGTTTCACCATTTCTTTAACTCAATGGCATTAAAAACATTATTTGGACAGCTTTGAACCTAAGATTTCCCATCCTAAAAATGGGCAAGTAATGTGTCACATTGCAACTCTTAGAAATCACATTCAGAACACACCTTGTACAGTGAAAGCCGGATAATTTGCGCCTAGTCCATGCTGTTCAGTTGCAACAAATGTCATTAATTTTCAGTTAATTGTATGAATATCCACTCCTCATGAATGCATAGATCTAAAGAATAATTTGTTTGGGTTTGGTGTTTTTCATAATTCAGATGATTGGTTTTCTGAGTATTTGGGGGGACTCAGCTAGCTGTTCCTTTAATTACTACTCATCCTCCAAATTGTCTGGCACCAATCCTCAAAACAGCCACTGGCTGGAAAGAAAAAAAATAATAATTTTTCAAATATCTGATTATTTTGCAAATGTAATGATTTGGTTTTAGATTTTAAGATCCTCAAATAATTGCATTATCATATTGATATGCTTATGCAGGCGCTTAGTACATATTGGACACAGGCCAGGCAGACGCATAGAGGCCATGACAGGGCTTGTTAATCAAAGAGGGAGAGAGGAATGTCAACATGAGCAACCGTGATGAATTCTGACAAGACAACAGTAAAGGTAGCAGGGAGACGTGAGAATAATTAAGCTGAAGGCTGAGAGAATGGAAGGGGGACCTGAGGAAGGTGCTATTGGAATCAGGACTTAATAGATCATAGAATATTTCCCTAGAGGGAAGGGCGCGGCAACCACTAGAGTGCCCCGGATGGGACAATGGCGGCAGCATGGAGCTGGCTCTGCTCCTGATGGAAAAGTGCATGATGAGCAGCTGAGGAGGATGCTGGAGCCAGAATGTGAGGGGATTGATATCCAGGATCAAAGTTTTAGGAATTTGTACTAAAGGCAAAATTTGAAATCTGCCTGGAAAACTGGCTTGAGGTAAAAGATGCTTCATTCAAAGATAAAACCAGGGCTAATTCCAGGCCCAACGCGGATGGCTCAGGAATTGCAGCTATTCAAGTTCTGACCGACACACGTGAGCCTTGTCACCTCCTCTGACCCCTCCTTTCTCTCCCAGTGATTGGTTGAAGCTTCTGGACATCATTTTCTCCATCGAAAGATTTCCTTACCTAATGGTGTCAGGTCGTGTTTGAAATGAATAAAATATTGACAAGTTTCCTTGTCCATTAAAATTGTTGTGATATCTTTAAATTACTACCCTCTGTGAAACTGGCCTGAACGTCAAGGCATGGATTTTTGTTGCTGCGTAGAATTATGTAGACAATCCAGTGTCTAAGTCTCCCCAGGCAGCACAAATTCAATTTCCAAAATAAACAGAGAGTGGTAACTGAGCCTCAGCAAGGACCCTTTCTTCATAAGAAGATATGAGGTCCATTCTAGAGTTCCTAATAGCAGGTCTATGCAACTGGTGAAAAATCCCAGGGTTTCTACAACTTCCAGAGTTCTTCCAGTTTCACCTAAAGCTTTCAAGTAGAGAAAACTCCAGTTATTTTCCAAAGGCAAATCTTCCTTTCCTGGGGAACAAGAGTGCGGAGTTCCTAAGTCCTTAAGATGAGATAACTGCGAAAGGGCCTTTAATTCTTCATCTGAGGACGAGTCTGTCTCCTCTGACAACATTTTGTCCAGCTCAAGGCACTAGAAAATCATAAAGATGCTGAGTTATGCTTTGCCGCCCAGCGTCTTCCAGAGATGAGGGATCTGATTTAGTGTTTCCCTGGCAACTGGAGAGGCCTTTCCTCTTGCCCTGGATCTGCTAATTCCAGAGCTTGCTTTGTGGGGAAGCATCCCCTGCGTCCTTCACCCTCTTGCCTGCCATAGCTCTGAAGGAGAGGCAGTTTGTCCCTAAAGTGTCCTTCCCACCTTCTAAGAAAAGAGCAGGTGAGATTTCATTGGACAGCATCTTGATAAAGGCTCAATCTTCTACTCAAAGATTTCTGAGAGCATTTTCAAGTGTATTCACTGATTAGAACTACCGTATCTCTATTTGGAGATTTTATTTTTATTTTTTAAATATATATTTTATTGATTTTTTACAGAGAGGAAGGGAGAGGGATAGAGAGTTAGAAACATCGATGAGAGAGAGACATCGATCAGCCGCCTCCTGCACACCCCCTACTGGGGATGCCCCTGCAACCAAGATACATGCCCTTGACCGGAATCGAACCTGGGACCTTTCAGTCTAGATGCTGACGCTCTATCCACTGAGCAAAACCGGTTTCGGCTATATTTGGGGATTTTAAAAGGCAAGCTGGAAACCTTGGGAAAGTTATTTCACCTCTGAAAGCCTCATGCATCTGAACACTAAAATGCAGAAAATGGTGCCTCACTCAAATACACACACACACGCGCGCGTGTGTGTGTGTGTGTGTGTGTGTGTGTTGTTTTTTTAATCCTCACCTGAGGATATTTTCCCATTGATTTTGAGAGAGGAGGAGGGAAGGAAAGACAGAAATATTGATGTGAGAGAGACACATCCATTGGTTGTATCAATCCCAGGGTCAGGGATTGAGCCTGCAACCAAAGTACATGCCCTTGACTGGAATCAAATCTGGAACCCTTGGGTCCACAGGCCAATGCTCTATCCACTGAGCAAAACTGGCCAGGGGCCTATTATATAATTTTTAAAGGGTCTTGGTCAACCTTGCCATCCAAATGTTGGTTATGATTCCTTATCATTAACATGGATGATGGCACATATCTTCTGCTGGACAATGTAGAACACTGTCTACATTTGATGGTCAATCTTGTAGTGAAGAGTTTGAAGTTTTCAAGATGGCAGTATCTCCAGAAGGGATTCAGATTGGTGTAACATTTAAGTTTCCGGTGTTGGCCAACTGAGACGCTCTGCAGACTTGAACCTAGCTATATGACATGAGCACTGTGGTAGCAAGTGGGACCTAGAATTCTCACCATCATTTTAGAACTTTCTAATTTTGTTACCAAGGTCACCGAGTTTACCTTTCCGACTTCAGTTATTGCTGTGAAATCTGAGCAATAAAATGGCACATTACAGTTCTGAGGGCTGAGACCGTTCCTTCCCCGCTTGGCCCGGTGTGACACATCAAACCTGCTCTTAAACGGCAGTGCCCTCACGCTCAGTAATGGTAGGCATCGTTACTTGTTGCAATCAATCCACCAGAGAACACATACACATATAGAAAGGTAGCGCTTCCTTATTTTTCCTCATGATTCAGAAATTTTTATAGCTTTAAGGATTAATGATAACCAAGTGTGAATGAAAGCATAAGCTAGTGTAGATGATGTTACAAAACAATAAATTTGATGATATAGTAACAATAATGATTGTAACTGATATTTACTTCAAATTTATTCTTTGATCAGGACTGTAGATTTAGGTATTTAAGCTAGTAGGCATAGAGAGAGTGGGGGGAGGGAAAGAGAGAGAGGATAGATAGAAAGATAGATAGATGATAGTTAGATAGATAGACAGATAGATAGACAGATATTGGTTTGTTGATTACTGACTATATACAAGATATTTGAAGGAACCCCAAAGCAAAAAGTACAAGTGAGTTTGAGTAGAGATTAGAATCCAAAATTGTAAACCTACCAGGAATTAACATTCATATTTCTGGAGCCATAACTTTGCTTTCTTGCCTCTCTGAGTCCAGAGCTGAGAAATAATTTCCTCAGGTGTTCCTACAGCTCCTCTTTGTTCAAACATTGAAAGAGACAACTAGTGTCTCTGATTTCCCACTCTTTTGTTTTTAATTTTTTTATTAATGTAGTGCATATATACATATCTTCTCTTTGTCCCCTCCCCACTCCCAGGCATACCCTAACCCCCCAGTGTCTTGTGTCCATTGGTTTTGCTTATATGAATGCATACAAGTCCTTCGGTTGATCTCTTATCTCCCCCACCTCTCCCTAACCTTCCCGCTGTAATTTCACAGTCTGTTTGATGCTTTACTGCCTCTGTATCTATCTTTTTTGTTCATTGGTTTATAATATTCTTTATTATCCATAAATGGGTGAGATCATGTGGTATTTTTCTTTCATTGATTGGCTTATTTCACTTAGCATAATGCTCTCCAGTTCCATCCAGGTTGCTGCAAATAGTAAGAATTTGTTCTTTTTGATGGCAGCATAGTATTCCACTGTATAGATGCACCATAGTTTTCTGATCTACTCATCTGCTGACGGGCACCTAGGCTGTTTCCAAATTATAGCTATGGTAATTTGTGCTGCTATTTTATAAAGAGTGCATAAATCCTTTCTGATCGGTGTTTCTAGTTTCTTAGGATATATGGTTTCCCAATCTTGATAATCTGGTGAGCAAAGGCAAGTGGCCAATCTGTTTTAGGTGCCCTCTCCTGGTGCCCTCCAGCGCGCCCCCTCTATTCCAGCCACCCTTAGCCATCAGGAAAGAGTTAATGATTATAAATAAGGCTGCAGAGCCTCTTGCCTGTGGATTGGAGTTAAGGGAGGCGCAATCAGAGTTAAGCTCATTTGTCCCAGCCTCGTGAACCAATAGGAGGCGGAGCCTGCTTTTTCCAGGCCTGTCCACCTGCCAAGTCCATCCTTTTCCCTCTGTTGCTCCTCAGTGAGACTGGTCCAAAGCGGTGCTCACTGGAGACTCAGCCTCGGCTTCCGTGGGACCCAAGCGTGAGGGACTTTGTAGGCTGGGCCTCCGCTGAGCACCCACATCCGGCTTCATGAAAAGATGGCCAGCATGTGAGAGGAGGGCCTTTGGGGGAAACAGGATTCGTTGCCTTTGACATGAGGTGGCTTCAGACCAGTCCTTACGATCATTGCTTCTCAGACATCAATTGTGCACACCAATCCCCTGGAGGTTTTAATAAAGGCAGCTCCTGCCGAGACCGGTTTGGCTCAGTGGATAGAGCATCAGCTTTCGGACTAAAAGGTCCCAAGTTCTATTCCGGTTGGGGGCATGTACCTTGCTTGCGGGCACATCTCCACTGTGGTGCGTGCAGGAGGCGGCTGATTGATGTCTCTCTCTCATCAATGTTTCTGACTTTCTATCTCTCTCCCTTCCTCTCTGTAAAAAATCAATAAAATATATTTTTAAAAGGCAGCTCCTGCTTCTGTTCTCCTGGTATGGGGCCCGGAAGTCAGAGTGTTTAGGAGATTCCCAAGTGATGCTGTGGCTGTGGGTCCTGTCCCAGGAGGAGGTTTCAGAGAAAAGAACCAGGGAAACGGAAGCAGCAGGAATTTGCGGCTGCCTGGACTTGACCTTTGGCTGCATGGCGAGCTGGTTCCTCGAAGGCTCCCTCCTCCGTGGCCGCCCCACCAGCCCAGTGACAAGACAAGGAGCTACCCCCACCTGCCGGGTGGCACGCTGGCCCCGCTAACGGGAAAGCATGCGCTGGCTACGGGACTGTTGGCAAATAATCAGCGAGTGTTGCTGGCAGCCAGCGTGTTTGGAGTTTGTCTTATTAGGATACACAGGCTGTGTTGTGCCAGAATTTTCCTCAATTCAACTTTAGAAAAACTCACTAATATACGTGGTGAGTGGAATTTTTTTGTGTGAATAGAATTTTGATACATGTTGCTGATTAAAAAATAAGTCTAGTACACATAGAAGTTATCATCTGACAATATTTCTAAGATGTGTGATGCTTTCCTTCCCGGCTTTGACAGGAGCTCGAGGCCTGATTCCCACCTCATATTTATCAGGTGTTTAAAATATGCCACCCTAAGAGCGAGGTACTGTGATTCTTCTCATTTTCGAGATGATGAAACAGAGGCCAAAATGTGTTGCATGAGGAAACCCAGCACAGTCTGATGCTGATTTGACTCCTTCATGAAATATTTCCACACAGCCCTCCACCCCCATGGACATCCTATCGTTTTGACTTTTGGGACACACACACACACACACACCAAGCACATATTGTAAGATACTGCTCCTCAAAGAATGGTCATGTGCCATCTTCATTAGAATCACTTGGCAGACTGGCTTAAAATTAAACAAGACCACCCAAGACCACCTTAATCAGAATCATTAGGCGTGGCCTGTGTTGGTGTTTATTTTTCATATGCATCCACGTCAATTCTAAATGCATATTGAGTCTGAAGGCATGGCCTTATACCATACTTAATAAGCAAAAACTGATTCAGTTAGGTATGACTACCCCCACTTAAATGTTTTCTTAAGTACTTATTATAGCCATTTAATAATTGCATCTTTTTTTTCTCTCTCTGGGGATGGGATAAGGATGTCTCTAAGGCAGTGGTTCTCAACCTTTCTAATGCCGCGACCCTTTAATACAGTTCCTCATGTGGTGGTGACCCCCAACCATAAAACTACTTTTGTTGCTACTTCATAACTGTCGTTTTGCTACCCTTATGAATCATAATGTAAATACAGTGGTACCTCGAGATACAAGTGTAATTCGTTCTGTAACCTTGAAGCGTGGAAAACTATGAGACACTCCAGTCACAGTAAACTGGTGGGTCGTGTGCAGCCAGCCTATCCGCGCGATGACTCCTATCTCAACTGTTGCTCGTATTTCAAAGCAAAAATAGCTCACTCGACGGCTCATATCTCAAACCTTGTATGTTAGGGCACTCGTATCTCGAGGTACCACTGTATCTATATTTTCCGGTGGTCTTAGGCGAACCGCTGCTGTAGAGCCTAAGACCATTAGAAAACACAGATATTTACATTATGATTCGTTAACAATAGCAAAATTACAGTTATGAAGTAGCAACAAAAATAATTTTATGGTTGGAGGTCACTACCACATGAGGAACTGTATTAAAGGGTCGCGCCATTAGAAAGGTGACACTGCTCTGAGGTAAAGTTGAGAACTGGCCAACAAGCTTATTAAAAAGCCTCCGTATTCACAACTCAGCTCATCAGAAGGCGAGGTCTGACTGTCCCTAAACAAAGCACCCTGCATCTTTGCTTTCCCCCTGGGATAGTTGGGAAATGATGATGTTTAAGTACCTAATCCTTGAGAAGAACGGATGGCCTGGGACTTACTTTTTCTCTGTAAACTAAGGGGAGGTTCCATCCTCACCAGCGGCCTGGTGACATGAGGGGTGACCCCAGCCACAAGTGGTTACCTGGTGTTCTCCCCGGATGGGCCACGTTCATTTCCTCCACCCATTTCTTTGCCGATGGCCTGCCCCTGTGCCTGGAAGCACCAAATGCCATGGGACTTAACGAGCACACAGCTGCACTTGATGAAAACAGTTCTTGTTGAAATTGGATGTAAAAGTTTTATGATGTTTTGCAAAAGGCAAGTCCAGAAGCTTTGCAAAAAAAAAAAAAATTGCTGCCTCAAATATTTAGTATGGTAATTTTCTATTTCAAAAAACAATCTATCTTGTTTATCTTGCTGCTGGCTGCCTTCCCTTCCTCAGCTCCCAGCTCCAACCTTTTCCATTCCTCCTGGCGACCATGTACAATAATGCTGGCTGGTGACACAGTATCTGTAGCCGTATTAAAGATTGAAGCTGATCAATAGTGAGTTTTCCTTTTCCTACAGACACAGGTTTGCTCTCTCCCTCCTCTCTTCCCACTTCCTCCCCTTCCCCCCTCCCCTCCCTGGCCCCACTTCCACTCCTGTGACTTCTCTCTGTTTTCACCGACTCAGACAAATAAACCCGCCCAAACGCATTGCTTCTGATATTGTGTCTGACCCCAGGTCGCGGAGAAAAAGAGTCCCAATGAAAACAGAAATCAAATCAGATCCATGAGCAGACGCCAGAGGGCACGATAAAATAAAGAACAAAGCGGACGGCCGAGCATCTCATTTTCTCCGCCAAATGACTTCCAGCTTGAACAATGGCCTGCTCTCGAGGTCTTCGTTTTCCAATAACGCCAGCGATGAGGAAAATCGCTTCCAGTGATGAACTGTCCTTGCTGGGGGGGGGAGAGAGGCAGGGAGGGTAGTCTTGCACGCTGCGGCCGGTCAAACACCCCAGCAGGTTCGCTGAAGTGCAGGCCAAGTGCACACAGGTCCATGCCCGGAGGAGCGCGGCTGCAGAAAGCAGATTTCTCCAGCTTTGCTTCTGAGCATCTGCCCCGCGCAGCGTGCGTGTCAGCTCTCCAGCAGGCAGCAGGCTCTGGGGACCCCGTTCAGGGGTGCGGGCTGGGTAGCAGCCAGCTGCAGAGCAGGAGGTAAGAACAGAGTGTGCACAAGAGGGGACCCCTGAGATGGGTGGCAGCTGCATGCCAGCCCTCCATTGGTGCATCCCTCCATTGGTGCACTCCCATGCTTTGGATGTCTAACGTTGAAAGAAAATTGCAAGAGAGGAAGTTTATCTCCCATTCCTGATCGCAGGAAAGCAGGATATTGCAGTCTACGACTTTCAGAATGACAGCCTTTGAAACTCATCCTAGCCGAAACCGGTTTGGCTCAGTGGATAGAGTGGTGGTCTGAAAGGTCCCAGGTTTGATTTCAATCAAGGGCATGTGCATTGTTTGAGGGCACATCCCCAGTAGGGGGCGTGCAGGAGGCAGCTGATAGATGTCTCTCTCTCTCTCTCATCGATGTTTCTAACTCTCTATCCCTCTTCTTTCCTCTTTGTAAAAACTCAATAAATACATTTAGAAAGAAAGAAAGAAAGAAAGAAAGAAAGAAAGAAAGAAAGAAAGAAAGAAAGAAAGAAAGAAAGGAAGGAAGGAAGAAAAGAAGGAAGGAAGGAAGGAAGGAAGGAAGGAAGGAAGGAAGAAAGAAAGAAAGAAAGAAAGAAAGAAAGAAAGAAAGAAAGAAAGAAAGAAAGAAAGAAAGAAAAGAAAAGAAAAGAAAAGAAAAGAAAGAAACTCATCCTAATAACGCAATTGATGGCCAGGAAAGGTAGAAAGTATATATCCAGGTTTGGGAACTTATGAGTTTATTTTAGAAGTTATGAGAGAGAGAGAGAGAGAGAGAGAGAGAGAGAGAGAGAGAGAGAGAGAGAAAGAGAAAGGAGCCTGATTTTCACATCTAAGCAGAGAAGTTCCAGAATGCAAGTTCCTCTAATATTAAGCTGGCACTTCATAGCTACTACCCTGACCTTTCAGAGTGAGAAGGGATTTTACTAGGCCACACAACAAAAGCATGTTCTCTGAAGACTCCAAATGTTTCTCCCTCCCACCCTCATCCCTCTCACCTCACCGTTCACTCACTGAATGAAAGGAGGTCACGTCTGTGTTTTCCGGTTCGGGTTTTCTTCTCCCGAACAAAACTCATTGGCCACAGTCTGTCAACGTGGTTCCCAGTTCCCAGTGATTTGCAGACTGAAGCTTATTCCTGTCCTTAAGACATTAAATAACCAAAAAAGGAAATGTGATTTTGCCAGCTCCACAGGATTTGGTCCTTTGATACATTTGAGATACAGGTAGTTTTAGCTCAAGGTGTGGCACATGTAAGAAGTGACACATTCCTCTTCCCTCAATTCTGGGCTGCATGGAAATGCAAACAATAGCCCTGACTTTAAAGCAGTGGTTCTTAACCTGTGGGTCGCAACCCCTTTGGGGGTCGAATGACCCTTTCACTGGGGTCGCCTAAGACTATTGGAAAACACCTATTTCCCATGGTCTTAGGAACCAACACACCGCTCCTCGGTGTAGCAAAGTGTAGCAATGTAGTTTACTGTTGTCACATGAAGACTGTTGCCCCTGCTACACCATGATTCAAGACAAAATTTCATTTCTTTGTAATTAGAAATAAATATTTCACAATATATAATTACATATTGTTTTTGTGATTAATCCCTATGCTTTAATTTTGTTCAATTTGTAACAATGAAAATACATCCTGCCTATCAGATATTTACATTACAAGTTCATAACAGTAGCAAAATGACAGCTATGAAGTAGCCACGGAAATAATTTTATGGTTGGGGGTCACCCCCACATGAGGAGCTGTCTTAAAGGGTCGCGGCATTAGGAAGGTTGAGAACCACTGCTCTAAAGAGCTCATCTATTTTGCTGAGCTTCAGGAAGAACAAGGCAGGAAACATATCTGATGGCAGATAAATCATTGACACCTGATTTTAACATCTACGCTGAATCATTTCCAGAAAACATACACAGAGAGAACTCAAATTATATTAGACATTTAGTCAATAACAGCACAATCGTAAACCCATTCAGCATCTATAACTGCTACTCCTCTACCAAAAGAGCGAGTTGGGCCGAAACTGGGTTGGCTCGGTGGATAGAGTGTCGGCCTGTGGACTAAAAGATCCCGGGTTCGATTCTGGTCAAGGGCATGTACCTTGGTTGTGGGAACATCCTCAGTAGGGGGCGTGCAGGAGGCAGCTGATCAATGTTTCTCTCTCCCTTTCCTTTCCTCTCTGTAAAAAATCAATAAAATATGTTAAAAAAACAAACAAACAAAAAAAGCAAGTTGGCTTTCTCAGGACACTTTCCAAGTATAGCACTTGGGCTCTGGAGGCTGTGATACCATCATGATGGGCTGGAGGAGCATAAAGTGTGACAAGCTGGGCAATCCAGGTCACAAGTCAAATATAGATAATTGTGTTTGTAAATAAATGTGATCATCATGTGCTCTTAAAATATAAAGATTCATGAAAATTATGACAGAGAGAGAGAGCTGTCAGAGGTGTCTCTAACAAAATGAAGGCAGATATATCATCTCAGCACCTATTGGCAGAGGTCTCTGATGTGTCATCTGCCAGATGTGTTTTATGCGACCAGAGGAGCTATTTCCAGGAGCAGATAGATCTATTGCTTTCATCATGAAGGGTTGTATTGATAAGTCTGACCTTATCCCCAGAACTTTGCATAGCAATGCTCCTCCTTATATGCCATGTTCTTTCACAGCAATGACATCAAATGGGTATGGATTCAGCTGGCAACAGGGACGCGCTGAGTTTCCATCATGTGCCAACATGCTTACTCATGTGAGGGCTCCCCTGAGAGAAGGATATTGAGGGAGATTTGCCCTAAGGACCTCCCGTCCCCTAGACTTCTTGCATGTACATCAAGCCAGATACATGGAAAGCCAAATGCCAGAGCCACACCCCAAGACCCTTTGCGCCTTGCCTTTGCTGGACCGCTTTTGGTACGATGCCATCACACCCTACTGGTACTTAGGCTTCTGAGGTTTGCTTTTACATCTGTCGTTGGCATGCCAACCAGAGAGGAGCGGGTGGTATTGTGTAGTGTCCTCTTTATGACAACACGGGGAGTGATTTCTTTCTCGTCTCAGCGCTGAGAGCGGCTGTGCTTCTCCCGGGCCATGGTCTATTTGTGCTTTTATTCCACAAACGTTGGATGGTGAGTAACGGGCCGCTGGAAATGTGTTTTCCTCCCTGCTGTCTGGAAATGCATCCCCGAGGGTGCGGAAGCTTTCTGAAAGATCTGTTGCGTTTTTCTCTTCATGCTCCTATTTTCAAAATGATGTAAGGATATTCTAGGACAGGGAGTGGTAGACTTTATTTATAAAAGGGCTAGAGAGTAGATATTTTAGAGTTTGGGGGCCACATACATCACTGTTGTAGATTCTTTTTACTTTTCTTCAACCCTTTAAAATTGTGAAAAACATTTTTAACGTATGGACCTTATAAAAATAGGTGTCTAATAGATTTAACCTCTCCTGGCCATCATTACTGACCCCTACTGGAGGATCACTGGATGACATTTTCTTTTGAAAAATGCCCTGTGATGGCAGGGTCTGTTTATACCGTTTGTGTTGGGGCCACATCCTACTGACACGAGGTGGTGAGAAAATAAAGAAGCTAACATTAACAGCAAATGACACGTTTGGTCTACCTTGAGAACCGCTAGCAGGGTCGCCTAAGACCATCGGAAAACACAGATGTTTACATTACGATTCATAACAGTAGCAAAATGATAGCTATGAAGTAGCAACAAAAATAATTTTATGGTTGGGAGTCACCCCAGGAGGAACTGTATTAAAGGGGCGCGGCATTAGAAAGGCTGAGAACCACTGGTCTAGGTGAAGGCCAAGTGTGTTAAAACAACTCGACAGAGGAAGAGTTCAAGTCATGGAGGAAGTGGAGAGAGAATGAGAGTCAGCGCGCAGCCCACAGCCAGGGCAGAAGCAGGCCAGCTCACATTAATGAGTGTGTTCCATATGGAGCCGAGTTCTGTTCCGTATTCACGTTGCAAAAGGCAATTTTGTTCCAGCAAAGCATTGGCATGTGTCGTGTTAAATGATAGCGCGAGCCTCTCTCCATCAGGACTGACTGGGCGGGAGCCCGTGGCAGGTGCAGCTGGGCCGGGATGAGCAAGAGTGTGGGCAGGAGTGGCAGGCCTTCAGCCCAGTCCCTGCAGGCCATGCTGAGGGACCCCACTGGTGCGTGAATTTGTGCACCGGCCCCGTAGTGTTAACTGATGAGGGTTAGTTTGAAATCAGTTAGCTTTGCAGTTGTGTTTATGTTTAACTTGTTAGCTGTGTAAGAATAATGCAGATACTGCAACCCTGCTCCTTGGCTCAAAACCCAGTTCTGCCATTCCCTACCTAGATGCCCACATGTCCTTATAAGTTATTTAAGATTAATGAGTTATATATATATATGTGTGTGTGTGTGTGTGTGTGTGATTCATCTAATGATATATATATGTATATATATATATATATATCATTCTAATGAATCATATATATGATTCATTAGACTGGATCATGCCTCATGCCACCATCTCATACACCTTGTTCATTTATTCATATTTAAATGAGGAGGAAAATGAAATTAATTTGAAAACAGAAGGAAGGAGATAAAGAGAAAACTGTATGTTTAAAAGGCTTCCATACATTTCTTAAGGTTGAGAAAAACTAGAGTAGTTTTGTAAAAACTAGAGTAAGGTATGCATTTTATCTTCTTTCTCCCGTTAGTATGTATTACAAGCCTTGTTTTTCTTATTTTTGTACAGTTTTTGGTCCTCTAACATCTCTGTCTTTTCCCTACACACACATCCACATGCCTTGAACTGCTGTTTTCATTTTTAAATTTACTTTTAGGACATGAAAATAAAACATGCTTATGGTAACAAATCAAGAGTGCAGATAGATCTTCCCATCCTAACCCCACTAGAGGGAACAAACCATCAATATTTTCTTGTGTTTGCTTCCAGAAAGCATTGCATTTTGCTCCAGGGCAAAAATACTATTTTGCATTTCAAAATTGCTGTGCATCTTTCAAGAAACGAAGGGGGTTACTTGAAAATTGCAGCAATTATTGGTGTGACAGAGAGAGAGAGAACGCTGAGAAGAAATCCAAGTTTAATGTAGGGTCTAGGAAAGAAGAGAGATAGAGAATTATTTCCCGCAAGGCTCCCAGAGATTCAAGAGAGTGTGGGCACTCCAGAAGGATGTATCTTTACCCACTGCCCAAGTGTTAAATGAGCTTGTGTTCCAAAGGCTGGGAGAAAGGCAAGGCAAAACACAATAAAGCTAGAAGGGCGCAAGAGGCAGATTTGGGTAATTCTGAATTTATGCTTTTTTTATTTTATCCAAAAGATAACATAGAATTTTCAGCAGGAGAATGAGATCATTAGAACTGCAAATGGAGAAGGTAAACTCCAGAGGCTGCGAGATGAGTGTAGAGGTTTTGCAGGACGTGAGTGCTAAGTGAGGGTGTATGAGGTGGCCATGAATCACAAGCCCCACCTCTAGAGTTTCTGACGCTTGGGATCTGGGATGCAGCCTGAGGATTTGTACTGCTAACAAGTTTCAGGGGATGTGGCTGATGCTGACCCAGGGACCACACTTGGAGCCACATTGGGTTAGAGCCGTGGTAGGCAAACTGTGGCTCGTGAGCCACATGCGGCTCTTTGACCCCTTGACTGTGGCTCTTCCACAAAATACCACGGCCTGGGTGAGTCTGTTTTAAAGAAGTGGCATTAGAAGAAGTTTAAGTTTAAAACATTTGGCTCTCAAAAGAAATTTCTATCATTGTGCTGTTGATATTTGGCTCTGTGGACTAATGAGTTGGCTGACTGCTGGGTTAGAGCAAAGGTAGAAAGCAAAAAGCAGCTTTGGATGCCAAAGAGATGAAACAAGAGGAGATGAATGGAATGGGGGCAGGCAGCACTGAGAGCCAGATCTGCCTGAAGCATGCAGTTACTGAGTCAGAGAACGAAGGAGGAGCAGCACTTGCCAAAGACAGAGTCATGCTGCCTCGGGAACTGTTGGTTATGGGGTGATTATGATGCATGAAGGGGAAATCCAGGGAAGGCAGATGATTTGTTTGTAGGTGAGAAGAGCTGTCTAGACTATCAGAAAATTAAAGACATATATATATTAGAGGCCCAGTGCATGGGGGTGGGGTGTCCCTCAGCCCAGCCTGTACCCTCTCCAATCTGAGAACCTTTGAGGGATGTCTGACTGCCCATTTAGGTCCAATTCTGGTAGGACATCACTCTCACAATCCAGGACTGCTGGTTCCTAACTGCTTACCTGCCTGATTTCCTGATTGCCACTAACCGCTTCTATTTGCCAGCCTGTTCACCCCCTACCCACTCCCCTGCCAGCCTGATTGATGCCTAACTACTCCCCTGCCAGTCTGTTTGCCCCTAACTGCCCTCCCTGCAGGACTGATCACCCCTAACTGCTCTCCTCTGCAGGCCTGGGTCCCCCAACAACTGCCCTTACTTAAAGGCCCAGTCATCCCCAACTTCCCTCCTCATTGCCCTCCCCTGCAGGCTTGATCACCCCAAAAGCTCTCCCTTGCAGGCCTGGTCCCACTCAACTGCACGCCACTGCTGGCCATCTGGTGGTGGTCATCTTGTGAACACATGGGGGCAACCATCTTTGGCCAAATGGGGGCAGCCATCTTGTGTGTTGGAGTGATGGTCAATTTGCATATTACTCTTTTATTAGATAGGATAGAGGCCTGGTGCATGAGCTCTGTTGACTAATGAGTTTTCCAACCCCTGGGATAGTTCAATAAGCTTGTGAGACAGCCAAAACAATTAGGCTGAAATGCTTTCATCTACTGCCTTCATCTTCAAGTATGGAAGGTATCTACAGCTTTTTATCTGGACCACCAAGCTTTCTAAATGAGCCACAAAACTGCAATTTGAATTGTTTTAAGGTCTCCTAACTTGCAGAGTGTCTACGTTATCTGTGTTTGATAATATTCAGAGAGAGAGTAGACAATTTACATTCTAGGATCCTAATGACATAGTGTCTTTGGGATTTGGGTCATGAAATTACCCTATAAATTAAAAACTGCTGATAAAGCCTAAAGCCTGGTACATGTTAGACACTTAGTGAATGCATTCAAAATGAGTGAATATGTGCATAAATGAATTAATGTATATAAAAGAAGGAATGAAAACTCTTTTGGGGGATCCAAGCCATGTGTATTAGTTTTTCTATTACAGCATAGCAAATTGTCACAGATTTAAGGGCTAAAAGCAACATACAGTTATTTAGGGACAGTTGTGTGACTTGGAAGTCAAATACCACATGTCTGGGTTCTCCGCTGAGAGACCTGCAAAGCCCACATCCAGGTATCAGCCAGGCGGAGTAATTTTCTGGGGGTTCTGTGGGAAATGACTTCCAAGCTCCTTCTTGCTGGTGGCAGATGTCAGGTGTTCATGGTTATTTTACTGAGTTTCCTCTCTCCTTGCTGCCTGACAGACAGGGACTGCTCTCACTACTAGAAGACGACATTCCTTCCTTGCAATCTCACCCCCTCCATTGTTTAACCAGAAATTATGATTCAAACTTTCCCTGCTTCTCATTACTGGCTTCTTCTTCTTCTTCATTTAGCCAGAGAAAGCCCTCTGCTTTTAAAGAGCTTCTGTGACCAGGCCAGGCCCACGCGTACAGTTAACTGGTCAACCAGGCCAGATAACATCACCGCATCACAGAGTACAGTCCATCAAGTTCATGCAGGGTGTGTGCTCAAGGAGGCGGGAAATTTGGGGGCCATCCTAGAAATCATTCAACTCTGCCACGGGAGACTCTGCCACTGTCAACTCTAGGGCACACCACTGCACTTCTCTGAAGGCACAATTTGAACTTCTGAGGCATGCTCGATGATTTTATTGGAAGTCCTTAGGGTGCAAAACCAATAGACCATTTTGTTTTCCCTTTGAGTGTGTGTGTGTTGTTGGTGGTTTGTTTTTTTTAAATAAATTTTCTAACCTTGCATCTTTTGTACTTTTTTAACAGCTTCTGTAGCAGATAGAAAAATCCTATTACCTCACTCCATTAAATGAGCAGAATATAAATGCCCACAAAACCAGAAAACATTCCCTTAGATATATCCTAAGCTCTGTGGAAAAAAGAAAACTCCAGTGACACTGGAGTTCTTTTTAGCTAGTAGCACTAAAATTGAATTTTTATATTCATTGTAAAGGTTGGCCAAGGGGAAAATCGTTACACAACAGAGCTAGCTGGCTGGGGTGAGAAGGCATGCCCTCATATCCTCTACATTAGAGCAGTGGAGGTCAGCTCCTGACATTCTCAAGAGAAATAGAAAATATAGAACGGTTGCTTATTTCAGAATTTTCATTTCACAGGGCACCGGATTCTTTGAACACAGAGGTCATGAAAATAGCTATTTATTGAAAAGTTTGATATTTGGAAAAACAACGTATAATGCAACATGCATTATTTCCATGCATTACTATTCACTGTATCTGTTTATGCATTCATATATGTTTGATTACAACCATTTTATATATATATATATATATATATATATATATATATATAATCAATTTTTTACAGAGAGGAAGGGAGAGAAACAGAGAGCTTGAAACATGGATGAGAGAGAAACATCGATCAGCTGCCTCCTGCAAGCCCCCCCCCCCCAAACTGGGGACGCGCCCGCAACCAAGGCACATGCCCCTGACTGGAATCGAACCTGGGACCCCTCAGTCTGCAGGCTGACTCTCTATCCGCTGAGCCAAACCGGTTTCGGCTGCCTACAACCATTTTTTATTTGGGGCCCTAAAACTTTGGTGTTTTTATTTCTTACTGATATTTCCATGTTTCTTGTTTACTCTGCATCAAAAGCTTCTCCCAAGTTCGAGAAATTAGACATGCTGTCTTGAGTCACTCTGTCAAGAATATTGTGGCTATGACTCAGAGAAGGACTATATTTCTGAGAGTAATAGGCAATGAGTACATTTAAAAAAATAGAATGGAAACTAGAACACAGTTACTAATAGTAATGAAAATTTTAAGAACTGCTCCATTATTATTTTTTTAATATATTTTATTGATTTTTTACAGAGAGGAAGAGAGAGGGATAGAGTTAGAAACATCAATGAGAGAGAGAAATCAATCAGCTGCCTCCTGCATGTCCTCTACAAGGGATGTGCCTGCAACCAAGGTACATGCCCTTGAGCGGAATCGAACCTGTGTCCTTTCAGTCCACAGAGAGACGCTCTATCCACTGAGCCAAACCGTTTTCAGCAGATCTGCTCCATTACTTAGTGCTAAGGGCAGATCTGTACCCACTTGATTTTCATAGCCACACTATGAGTAATTATTGCTGTCCAGTTCACAAGAGATAAAGGGAACTTCCTTTTTATGATTCTTTTGTATTAATTTAGTAATTTTTAAATTTTTTTATCTCTTCTGCCTCTCTCCTTTCCTCTCTTCCTCTCTCACTCTTTATTAGTTATATTAGTTGGAGAGAAAGAAACACATTTATTTCAAGGAGTTGGTTTACACAACTGTGGAGGCAAGTCCAAAATCTGCAAGTAGTTTGCAGGGTAGAGATCTGGTAAAGAGCCAAAGTTCAAGTCCAAAGGTAGTTTGCTAGCAGAATGCCCTTTTTCTCAAGGGCAATCAGTCTTTTTCTAAACATATTTAATCGATTGCATGAACCTCTCCCTCATTTTGGAAGGCAGTCTGCTTTACTCAAACTTTACTGACTTGAATGCAATTCCATTTTAAAAAACATCTGAGAAACATCTAGAATCATCTTTGACCAGTTGTAATAGCCTGACAGGATCTGTATACCTAGTGTAGATAAAGAAATATAATAAGCCAAAACCGGTTTGGCTCAGTGGATAGAGCGTCAGCCTGGGGACTGAAAGGTCCCAGGTTCAATTCCAGTCAAGGGCATGCATCTTGCTTGCGGGCACATCCCCAGTACGGGGCGTGCAGGAGGCAGCTTATCGATATATCTCTCATCGATGTTTCTGGCTATCTATCCCTCTCCTTTCCTCTCTGTAAAAAAATCAATAAAATATTATTCCCTGTCTCATAGTTTACTAGAGGCCCAGTGCACGAAATGTGTGCATGGGGAGGTCCCTAGGCTTGGCTGCAGATCAGGGCCACTCAGGACATTCTGGGGCTTTCCTTCCCCGGCTGCCAGCTGCCAGCTGGGCCCTCCTATCTATGTTCTGTGCCACCCCCTGGTGGTCAGCACACATCATAGTGAGCAATCAAACTCCCAGTCTTCTGGTGGAATTCCTGAGGGGACACTTTGCATATTAGCCTTTTATAGATAGATAGATAGCTCCTTCATTAATTCACTTAAAAGAAGTGGCTTGTTACTTGTTGGGTACTATGCTACATGGAGGAATACAGCAGTGAATCTGATAGACCAACAATTTTCCTTTTTCCATAGACCTTACTATCTAGTTAGATATATACATATCTATACTGGTATATATAAAAATCCAGTGACCAGAACGCCATACAACCAGTCTCTATGATGCCCACTATCACAGTCCAACCAGCCCAATGAGGGTTGGGGTGTGCTGGCCAACCTCCTGTGGCCCCTGCCCCGGCCTTCCTCACCCCCAATTGAACTCCCCATCCCAACTGGTCTGTAGCCCCTCCCCATGACTGGCCCCATCTCTCATTGGCCCCTCCACCCCAATTGAGGGTGGGACCGATGACCAATCTCCCATGTCCCCTCCCTCACCTGACAACACCCCCCCCCATAGACCTCAAGCACTGGGCAGGCCGAAGGATCCCATCTGTGCACAAATTCATGCATCATGCCTCTAATAAATATATATAAATTAGCTAGCACAATTCCAGATGTAGAGTGTCTAGGAAAGAATAAAGTATTGTGATGGAAGGAAATATGTAGTAAAATTTCTACAAATAAAGAGGAAAGGTATCTTTTTTACCAAAGTAACCCATTTTAAGAGATAGCTATACATTAAAACCTTCTTCAGGGAAATAATGTAATTGCACACCCAGGCAATTATTTCAAAGTTGCTTTTAAGAGAAAAAAGAGCATTCCAAGTGAGAATTACTATTACAAATATTATATGGAAAATAAATGTAAATAATTTTAACACTGTAAACTTAAAGGTGAATTATGGCTATCATTCATGGAACTATTAAAAACCTAAATGCTCAAAAATCAATAAGATATGCCTATTGATTCAACTGAAATTACAATTTGAGTGGCAAATTAATCATTATATAATTGCCTTACACTAAAAGTAAGTGCCTTGGGAAAAAATGCATAGATGTATAAATATATACTTACCTACTTTCATTTCGAAAAGGCTTTCCATTGAACACTTCTTTAATGGTGCTACAAAATGAAATCGATATGAGAAGAGCAGGAAAAAAAATTCTAAAATGAAAAATTGAATTGCAGGCAGAAAACTAAATCTTTAAAAAGCATCAGAAGTACAATACAGTGTTTACTACTCTTCTATATCATTCTCCGACAGCAGCTCCAAAGTGCTCAACTAAACCATTGTCATCAGAATAAAACTCTCTTAAAAATAAATTGCTGCTAGCAAATCAGTTGGGAGATATGAGCATTTAAAAGGGAATTTATAGATGTAAATACCATTCTTATTATGAAACATGAAAACTGCCTTTCCGGATATAAAACACGGGGAAGGATAGCTATTACAATTTGACTATTTCCTGTTATATGTGTCTAAATGCCTATCTATACGTTAACGTTTCAAAAGGGCCTCTTTGTTGATTGTACAATACACAATGCTCTAAAATAAGGCCCCTTACCTTAAGTCACTGAGCAGGATAAATGACGATGAATGATTGTCCTTTAAAGTAACTCGCATGGCTATAGCATCTTACAGCTTGCAAAATATTTCATACTTCTTTTCAGAGGCCCTGTTTGGTAGATAGGGATGTATTATCAGGCTCACCTCAATTGAGAAAATAGATGCTACAATTTTAAAGTAGTTCAAGGCCATCAAAAATAGACAAGGAAAGATAAAGAACTCTAGGTCCTGTGACTTCAAGTCCAAATGTTATCCCTCTTCACCATATGGTACCTCTCCTTGCAACCCACCTACTACACTGCCAGGCTGACAGAAATGCCTATAAGAAATTGCCAGTGACCAGACATATAAGAAACCCACAGTGTATGTTTTAGATGAACAGGAGATAGTCGTTTTTATTTTTGCAATTTTCATAAGGGAACATGATGGAAAATAACTACGGTAAGTTTGTTGATGGTGGTGATGGTTTTATTCCTTCTATAATAAATTTTGTATTTGTTTCTAATCACCAAACTAATTTATGTTTATTATAGAAGGATGGAAAACATAGAAGGCTATAATGAAAAATTTAAAATCACTAATTACATGTTATCTTTTATTGATGATAGTCTTGGAAAGACCAGCCAAAGTCTTGGCATTTTTATCGAACTCATCCAAAAGTCACATTAAATAAATAAAATAAATTACCTTCATTGTGCTCTGAAATTGCCTCCCTCAATTTACGACCAAGGTATCTTGAGAATTGTATATGTCATCACATGTACTTTCAATGATCTGAGTTCATTGGCAGATCTCCCAGGAGAGATCATCCCTTATCACGGGTTTTGGACAGGGTTACTCCTCCATCCGGGACACTAATATGGCTTCCTAAGGGCATTACCTAGCTGTTTGAGAAGCACATGGATCAAACAGCGGTGCTTAAAGAAGCACAGTGTCAGAAAAAGCAAAGAAGGAAACTGTTAGTGGCTAACCTGCAGAGAAAGCCATACGCACTTACAAAGCTAAGAGTTGGTCCGACCAAAGTCTCCAACTTCATGAACTGAGACCAGCCTTATTCATCTACCTCTTCCCCATTCTCATCCTCTTTTGAGGAAGGATGTTTGCTATACGTGCCTTACAGTTGAGATGCGAATGTTAAAAGCCATCCAAAGGTGTTTCCTCTCTACCAAATGTCTCTCTTTCTAATGATATATATCCCCAGTGGAAAGGCAAAAACCTACGGAATATACTCTCAATTTGACTTGTCCAACTTATTCATTTACATCTGCCTGGCTTATACCAGGGGTTTAATAGAGACTTGTTGAGTAGAATTGATTTGAATAAATAAGAAGAAGTATGAAATAGAAATTTCAAATGTTCTTCCAGATTAATTTATTTTGTTATATATGGTGGTTTTTTTGCATCAGCTCAGGTTCCTATTGGTCTTTGAAATAACTTTCTAAAGCTCAAAGCCTTGGCTTGGGAAAGTATAGTTCATAAAATAAACTAATACATCATTCCTTGGGCTTGGGGTGAGATTTTGGAACAATAATTAAGAAAAATATGAACTCTCCCTCATCCATCTATTATTTCCTGGAGCACTAAAATGCATGAAGAGAAACAGAAGTCTGCACTTATTTCTTTGTGGTGTTTTTTTTTTTTTATTCTGTTTTTACTTGTCTTTCTCTGACTGGCCTATTACACTTAGCATAATACTCTCCAGCTCCCTCCATGCTGTCTCAAAGAGTAAGCTACTCTGATTTAATTATTATTATTGCAGTATAGTATTCCATGGTGTAAATGGACCGCAGCTTTTTTATCGACTCAGGTACTTTATGGGCACTTGGGCTGTTCCAGATCTAAGCTATTGTACATTGTGCTTCTATGAACATATGGGTGCATATATTCTTTCTGCTTGGCAATTCAGATTTCTGAGGATATTCTGAGAAGTGGGATCACTGGGCCAAATGGAAGTTCAATAGTTAATTTTTTGAGGAAACTCCATATTGTTTTTTCATAATGGCTGCACCAGTCCGCATTCTCACCAGCAGTGCATGAGGGTTCCTTTTTCTCCGCATCCTCCTTCATTGATTTGTTGATGATAGCCATTCTGACAGATGTGATATCTCATTGTCATTTTAATTTGCATCTATCTAATAATCAGTGAGTTTGAGTATTTTTTTCAAAGGTCATTTGGCCTTCTGTGTGTCCACTTTGGAGAAATGTTTATTTAGGTCCATGGCCCTTTTTAAAATTAGATTGTTTGTCTTCCTTTCATTAAGTTGTATGAGTTCCTTATAAATTTTTGATATTAACCCTTTATCAGATGTATCATTGCCAAATATGTTCTCCCATACACTGGGCTCCCTTTTCATTTTGTTGGTGGTTGTATGTATATATATATATTGTGTGTGTGTGTGTGTGTGTGTGTGTGTGTGTATGTATTTATTTATTTATTTATTTATTTTACTGTGCAGAAGCTTTTTATTTTGATGTAGTCCCATTTGTTTATTTTCTCCTTAGTTTCCTTTGCCCCAGGAGATGTGTTCACAAATATATTGCTACGAGAGATGTCTGAGATTTTGCTGCTTATGGTTTCTTCTAAGATGTTTATGGTTTTACGACTTAAATTTAAGTCTTTTATCCATTTTGAGTTTATTCTTGTGTATAGAGTAAGTTGGTTTAGGATTATAAAAGCCCTTTGAGGTTAAATAAGCAGATGATATTTAACAAGGGAAAATAAAGTGTCCTCCTTTAAATGACAAATGATAACAAACTAAACAGGCTCAAAACGATGCCCTCACTATTAAAGAAGCAACCCTCATCACAGTGAGTGCCAGGTATCGCAGTAAACATTGCATATGTGATGTCCTTATTCAAACCTCATAATAACTCTGAGATATGATTATTATTCCTGTTTTAAAGATTTAAATCTTTCCCCAGCAATATAACAAAGCAAACCCAAAATGTTTGACTCCAGAGCTCACATGAACTTAAGAAGAAATTTATAAAACTCTTAGCCTCAAACTTTGCACTTTTTATTGTTGTCTTGCTCATTACCTTGTTTCCTTCCACATACGACGTACAGATTTTTGCTAACTAAAATTACCAAAATTACCAACTGCCAGAAAAGAGAAGGTTATAATTTTAGGCTGATGTCCTCCAACTATAATTTCTAAGAAGGAAGATAGAATAATATCTGGGTTCCTTTCCCTGAAATGGTTAACTTTTCTATATACCTAACTTGGGAGCTAACAATCTCCTCTCATAAAGGGAAAATAGATTTCTGGAAGGAAACGTAGTCGGATTTGCACAAAGCTTAGGGAAAGAACTGCCCAGGTGTGAACTGGAAAGCCAGCTTCTGGCTCTCATGGAGGGCACTGCTGCCCCCTTGTGTCTCGATGTTGTAATAACACCCTCAGCACGTTGGAGGCTGATGCATCCCTTACACAGGTGCATGCTCTGAGCTCCAGAGACGCCTTTGAAGTCTCTTCCTCAACCCTGGCTCGGGGTGTCTTTTTGAGCAATGCTGCCCACGACTCAGCTGGGAATCACTCAGTCCAAAAACAGCTGTCCTCTGGGGCAGCTTTTGTGGAAAACCTCTGAAGAATCGCTCTAAGGCAAGAGAGGGCAGAGACTTCTCAAGTATTTGCAACAAACAGAATGTAATTAAACAGAATAAACCATCCTTCCACTTACAGCCAAGCTTCAGAGACTCAGGGATACTCCTGAAATTGTAGTTTGCTGAGAAGCACATGCCCGAGGGAGGGACAAAGTATTCTTTTCCCGGAACTGGTAATAAAAGGGAAGTAGAGGAATATGTGGTAAGATGTGCTAGAGCTGGCTTTGACCTTGCCCTGCGCCTTCCTCAGGAAAGCCAATAACCCGAGGAGCTGAGATGCTTCCCTTCATATCTCCCCACCTGTGACATTGGAATTACTTGATGAAAAGTAGTAGTTAGATTCCCCATGTTCCTTTGCCCTGATGGGCGTTCTTATGATCATTTATGTGCGAGAATGTGGAAATAAAGTTTGTCTCTCCCATAGACTATAATTCCAAACGGGTGGGAATCATACTTGTCGGTCTAAGAATATTTGTTGAGTAAATTACAGTCAAACCTCGGTTCTCAAACATCTCCCGTCTCGAAACATTCTGTTCTCAACCAAGTTTTCTTAGAAACAATGTCTCGATTGTGGAACAAAGCTTCAGTGTTTGACCTGATAACCCTTTTACTATTTTAAGACACAAAGAGGCCATCCAGAGTGCTAATGTTGCTCAGGCCTGAAAGAAACAATTATCACAAGCAATGTAAGAGGTAGAAAAATCGTTGTGGGTTTGGGTACACAAAGAGAGCAGTGAGCCAGTGACAGCCATTCGGAGGCAGGGAGATGTGAAAAAGTGAACATGCCCTGGAATGAATCCTGAAAGTGATTCGATTAAGGCCAGTAGGGGATTCGATAAATTTAAAAAGTATTTATTTATGTACTGTACAGAAGAAAAGTTAAAGCAGGGAATCATTTGTGGGACTGGAATGGATTAATTCAATTTATATTATTTCTAATGGGAAAAAAATGATTTCTTTTTTAACAAATCACTTCTCGAACAGTCTTCTGAAACGAATTAAGTTCGAGCATCGAGTTTCCGCTGTATTAGTAATTTTTTTTTTTTTTTGGTGAATTTAATGAGGTTGAGAAAAACTGGGATAATAGTTCTCCATCAGTGTATGTTTGCTTTTCCATAGTTACATTTGCTTTTCTGGAGGGAACTTAGTAAGCTATATGGTAAAGACTGTTTAGTCAAACTCAGGTTCAAATCCCAGTCCTACTGCTCAAAATCTTATGTAGTGGAAGGGTAAGCATTCGTGACAGACCTCAAAACAATAATTCCTTTAGCAATTTTCTGTGGATACGTGGATCTCTCTTTAAAACACTTATATGGATGCTGCATTTTCAGTGTACTCCTCTAACCATTATCAGGGAAAACTCTCCTTTCCATTAATGGATAAAAGACTCCTGGGTTTCTACTGACATTTCCAGTGACTGCCCTTCTCCTTCTCAGATGTCATTTACAATTGCAGAATGCCTGTGCCTTGGAGGCTAAGCTCTGATGATATTCGATAGAGTAAATTCAATTTATAATGCTAGAGGAGGAGGCATAACTCATATCTGCTTTTCGGGCTCATTGCATTATATCAGACCTGCACTCCACCAGGTTCAACGGCTTTGCTGAATATCAGTTAACCCTGGTACAGCCACATTGGTGTTACAGTGACTGTATAAAGGAGTTCTACTTACCAAATTCTTGGTGATTACTATGGCTCAAAGAGCTAATAGTTAATGAGCATATGGTGTGCAAAGAAGAGGGTTAAGATAACATAACATGGATTATCTTAATTTTATAACATTCCTCTGATGTCAATAGTTATCTCCATGTTACAGGGGAAAACAATGAGTCTTAGATTCTGATCTAATAAAAGAGTAATATGCAAATTAACCATCACTCTGCTACACCACAAGCCATGCCCACAAGCCACACCCACCAACCAATCAGGAGTGAGTATGCAAATTAACCCCAACCAAGATGGCTGTGGCCAAGGAGGGAGGCTTGGGTTTACCCAGCAATGGAGGAAGCCAAGCTTTCCACACACCTTGGTGAGCCCAGTCCTCCCCTCAAGGCTACAAAGTTTCAATTATAGAAGATAAATAAATCCCAACAAAAATGGAGGCAGCCACGGAGCTGGAGAGAGCAGGAGGATAGGGTTGCCCCAGCATGGGTGAAGCCAAGCTTTCTGAACACTCTGGCCTGCCTGGACCTCCTCTTAAGGCTACAAAGTTTCAATTATAGAAGATAAATAAGTCCCAACAGAAATGGCTGCCCACACAGAGCTAGCAGGCTTGGCTCTGCTCCAGGCTACAAAGTTTCAATTGTAGAAAATAAATAAATCCCAGATATGAGGGCCTCCACTTGGGTCACTGGGGTGCATGGCGGCCTGCAAATCACCACAGGCTCCTCACCCAGGCCACCCCATGCCCCAAGGGAACCCCACCCTGATCCAGGACACCCTTCAGGGCAAACCAGCTGGACCCCACCCATGCACCAGGCCTCTATCTTATCTAATAAAAGAGTAATATGCAGATTGACCATCACTCCAACACACAAGATGGCTGTTCCCATGTGGCCAAAGATCCTGTCCCCATGTGGACATAGATGGCCACCTCCAGATGGCCAGCAGGGGAGGATAGTTGGGAGGTACCAGGCATGCAAGGGAGGGCCCTTGGGGATGATCAAGCTGGCAGGGGAGGGAAGTTGGGGGTGACCAGGCCTGCAGGAAAGAGCAGTTGAGGAGGACCAGGCCTGCAAAGGAGGGCAGTTGTGGGTGATCAGGCCAATAGGGGAAAGCAATTGGGAGGAACCAGGCCTGCAGGGGCAGGCCGTTAGGGATGACCAGGCCTGCAGGGAGGGCAATTAGGGGCAAACAGGCTGGCAGGGGAATAGTTAGGCATCAATCAGACTGGCAGGGGAGGGGTTAGGGGGTTATCAGGCTGGCAGGCAGAAGCAGTTAGGGGTAATCAGGAAGGCAGGCAGGTGAGCAGTTGGGAGCCAGTAGTCCTGGATTGTGAGAGGGATGTCAGACTGCCCATTTAGGCTTGGGAACTGGACCTCTACTATTAAATAATTAGTCTGAAGCTACACAGATTTTAAGTAATAGAGCGGGGGTTCAAGCCAATTCTTATCCTTAACTCCAGAACCCTGGAGCATAAGCATTCCACTGCATTATTGTAAATGCTGCCTAGCAGAATACACCAGCTATTGCATGGACAAGAAGCTGTTTGTGGTATTCACACATCAGCCTAACCCCAAGAAACAAGATAAGGCTGAGCAACCCACTATGTGGCTAATGGACAATTCTTCTAACTTCAACCTTCATCTCTTCACTTTGAAAATGAAGCCATTGAATAGAGTGATCTCTAAAGTTGCTTAAACACTCATCTTCCTTGATTTTGTGATCAATAGACAGGACTCTGCCGTTTTCTCATTATAAGAACCTGGACAGTTTCTCTCTAAGGCAGTTTGCACATCTGTAAAATGGAGGTAAAAATTTGCACATCTGTAAAGTGGAGGTGAAAATGTCATTATCACCGGGCCTCTAGTTTGTTGATAATCAGACCAAATCTCTTCATTCACATGACATAATCTATGTAAAGCATTTAACACAATGCTTGCAACATAGAAAGTACTCCTATGTATCCGTTTGTCATTATCATCATTATCATCACCATCAACATGTTACTATTATAAAAATCACTGCTTTATTAGTACTAGCATCCTATCTAATAAAAAAGTAATACGCAAATTGATTGTCACTCCCACACACAAGATGGCTGCCCCCATGTGGTCAAAGATGGCTGCCCCCATGGGGACACAATATGGCCATCACAAGATGGCCTGCAAGGGAGGGCAGTTGTGGGCAATCAGGCCAGCAGGGGAGAGCAGTTGGGAGGGACCAGACCTGCAGGGGAAGGCAGTTAGGGGCAATTAAGCTGGCAGGGGAGCAATTAGGCATCAATTAGGCTGGCAGGGGAGTGGTTAAGGGGTGATCTGGCTTGCAGGCAGAAGCAGTTAGGTGCAATCAGGAAGGCAGGCAGGTGAGCAGTTGGGAGCCAGCAGTCCTAGATTGTGAGAGGAATGTCCGATGCCCGTTTAGGCCCAATCCTATAGATGTCCAAGTGCCCATTTAGGCGTGATCCATAGAATGTCCAACATCTCATGAGGGATCCCAGATTGGAGAGGGTGTAGGCTGGGCTGAGGGACACCCGCCCCCCTGTGCATGAATTTCATGCACCGGGCCTCTAGTTAGTAATAAATACCAAAGTATCCATTGTACATTTACAACTGATCTTGACCTTCTCTTGATGTCATGACACTACTTGAAGGGACCACAAAGGATCATTAAGAACACCTCTGTAAGGCCCCAAAAGGCAAATGTCTCTTCACCAACTGACAGATGAGTGGCAGCTATGGGCCAAGAAAATCTCATTCCACATTTATTGCATCCTGATCATATCATATCATGGTGATGTGTTTAAGAAGCAATAAAAAAAATCACTCTCTGCTCATAATAGATTAATGTACCAGCAGGCAAAGCCCCAAGATACTCTACCATTTGATGGGGTAGCTCATTGTAACCTGACCTAAAAAGCGTCACTTTTTCCACAGCACTTTAGCGTCTAACCATCATAATTAAAGTGTGTGTAGTAGGGAGGAAGGTACAGAGGTCCTTGCTGAGCTAAAGACAACAATTTTCAACAACAAAAAATTAACTAAAAAAATTTTCAAAAAGTTTTAAAAAAAAATTTTAAAAAAAATTAACTACAATTCATTATATATATATATATATATATATATATATATATATATATTTCAAACTATAATTCATTATATATATGTATATATATATATATTAATCAATAGCCCCAGTTTTAATTGAAATTGTTTCATTTGGCTATTTGGCTCTAGGAGCAAACAAACGTTGTGTCTTTCCAAGGAAGCATTTCCACTGATGTTTTACCAGGAGGTCACCTTTCCAGTTTCAATGGAAAACAGATAATAATCCAGACACTGGATAACATTGCCAATAATGAAGGCAGAAGTATGAGTTGAACAGTGTTTAATATATAAAGTCACTGAATAATTATTTGTTGAAAGAATAAGTGGATGGCTCTGCGAAAAACTGTCACCCCACATTTTACTTAATTTTAATCTCTCTGAGCTTCATTTCTCTTTTTCATTTCTAAGTAAGTCCTAGGTCAGTAGAAAATGACCAAAGACGTGATGTCTATAAGCAGGCACGGAATATGGGCTCAGTTAACAGTTGTTATCGGGATAATATGGCTCTCCAGACTGCTGCCAACGCAGCCTTGTCTTCATGAAAACATCACTTTATCCCTTGGATTGTTCTGCACAAATGCCTTGCTATCCTCAGGCAGTTTTCAGAACGACAATTATATTCACGAGGGAAGAAAATTATTGCTGTTGACTCATGGGATTTAGTGCGTGTCAAATCCCCATGGGATTCTGGTCAGCAGCTCCTCTAGATGTAAAAATTTCTCATAACCCAGTGGAGGTAGCACATATTGGTACAGTCTTTGCAAGAAGCAATGTGACTGTGAATAAGAAGAGCTTAAACCCTTTGGTATTAGATTCTCCTACTGCCATGAGTCAGAACAATGTACCACAGGTGCAGTCACAGATATATGCACTAGAATATTAATAACACCATTATTCCTATGTGGTCAAAAATGCTGCAATCCCTTAATATCCAACAATACTGAATTTATGAAGCCATTAAAAATTATGATATGGCTGAAACCAGTTTGGCTCATTGGCTAGAGCATCGGTCTGTGGACTGAAATGTCCCAGGTTCAATTCCAGTCAGGAGCATGTACCTTAGTTGTGAGCACATCCCCAGTAAGGGGGCGTGCAGGAGGCAGCTGATGGATGTCTCTCTCATCGATGTTTCTAACTCTCATCTCTGTAAAAAAATCAATAAAATTTATTAAATAAATAAATAAATAAAAATCATGATATGGAAATGTTCAGGATATTTTGTAAAGTTAAAAGTGAATAAGATACAATGCCATATTCTTGTATTTTCCAAATTTTACTCATAAAGTATATTAATATACACTTATATATGTGACCAAAATATCTTACAGTAGTAAAATTATGGGCAATTTTTATTTACATTAATTTTGTTTCTATAGACAGCATATTTTTCACAGAATAATCATCTCTATATATAAAAGCCTCATATGCTAATTGTCCCTCCCAACTGTTTGACTATTTGACCAGTCACTATGACATGCACTGACCACTAGGGGGCAGATGCTCTGACTGCTAGGTTAGCTTGCTGCTGGAGTCTGGCTGATCAGGACTGGGTGAGATGGGCCAGGCACTATTGTCCCGATAGTGAACCAGCAGAGCCCCTCAGCCTGGCCTGCACCCTCTCACAATCTGGGACCCCTCAGGGGGTGAGAGAGAGCCGGTTTCATCCAGATCCCTCCAGACTGAGCCAAGGGACCCCACTGGTGCACAAATCTGTGCACTGGGCCTCTAGTTTGTTAATAATCAGACAAAATGTCATTAGAACATATAATATACAAATCACGGGGCCTTATAGAAAGTGATAGTGTCTTCTCAAAGTTTAGATGAGTATTTCTCACTTTCCCGAAATATGGCAGCTCTACTGCTTCTTGGGTCCTTCCTGTGAAAGTGAAGTGGTCCTGATGAAAAAATATATCCTGAGATGTCGCAATCTTATTGGACATGTTAGCTTGAAAATGTCATAATTGTAACATGACACCAGGGCAGAAGACTTCATACTGCTCAATGAATTCATGAAGGTGATACTGAAGCATCAGTGGGAGATCTGTTTCAGACACTGGAAGTATATTTCCGATAAGTCTCTAAGACTGACATTGCGAACAGTTTACCAAGTCTGTGTTCTATCTTTGTCTTGGACACAGGACACTTCTTTTGTTGTTTGGGGTGGACATATTCAATGATTTCTAACATAAAATCAGAGTAGAAATGACGTGTGCCACTTGGAGACCTGGCCCATTAATACCTTCCATGTGCACTTCTCAAGGTCTTTTTCTCTTTCTGGGTAAGACAATCCTAGAGACTTTAGAAGGCATGTATTAAACATAGCCAAGCCTTCATTAACCTCTCTCTCTTAATGACTCTCAGGCGAAGAACCATAAGTTAATCTGTACACCCACCCAACTCTGTTAGATGAGCAAGAAATAGACTACCTTCTGTTTAATTTTTTAAATATATTTTATTGATTTTTTACAGAGAGGAAGGGAGAGGGATAGAGAGTTAGAAACATCGATGAGAGAGAGACATCGACCAGCTGCCTCCTGCATACCCCCTACTGGGGATGTGCCTGCAACCAAGGTACATGCCCTTGACAGAAATCGAACCTGGGACCTTTCAGTCCGCAGGCTGATGCTCTATTCACTGAGCCAAACTGGTCAGGGCCATTCTGTTTAATCTCTTACATATTGAAGAACCTATTTGTTACAGCAGCAAGACATAACCTACCTAATGGAGTTGCATTGTCTCTCATGTACACTTAGCTGTATACATGACCTGGCCAAATTCATTCTTGATGAAGAGGTAGAGATACCACATTTGTGGATGGACCACTGCATGGTAAAAGGTAGAGAATAGTCCACTTGTATTAAGTTGGCACATAAAAGTAATCTTCACAATTTGCTTGCTTGGGTTTTTTTGCCCATTTTTTAATTAAATTATTTATTTATTTTTGGTCCTTGGGGGTCATTATTTTCACAGGGTTCATCTAATCCAAAATTCATGGTGATGTGGAATGTCCCAAACTCACACGCCAGCTCTCCCAGGGGCTAGCTAATGATGGTGCTTTACTGCAAAGCCTCCAGTTCTGCCTGTGTGGATGGAGAGACCCAAGTCATAGGTTTATTATAAAAATTAAATAGGAGAAAAATATACTGACATGCTCTCTGACAAGTTTATATTGAAATTATTTAAAATTCTCTTTATGGATCAGAGTTCCCACCTTTCACACAAATGAACGAGAAAACAATTTTGTTTCAAGTGAAGCACACTAGTTATAAATAACTGGCTTATTTTACTAAAGGAAGATCAAATTAATATATTAACTGTATAGTGAGTGGACAATGATTTTCAAGGTAAAGAAGCTTTGAAAACCACAGCAGATGATTACTGAAGAGCCCCGGAACAGTGTCAAAGTTAAAGTACACAGAGTATTCAGCCCTAAACTCAAGAACGTTAACACACCCCTGAATTTTTGCCGGTGAATCCTAGTATTTGGGGGTCCTGTGACATCTGACCCAAGGGATCCCCGGTTCCCACCAGGCAATAGTCCAACATCAGGGAGTTCCCAAGATCAATATCCATGAGTCATCAATGATTCTACCCATGGGACAAAGGCCTCTTTCTTTTCAGACCCTCCCCTCCAGAAATTTAAAAAAAAAAAAATTCTGTGGTCCTGCCTCATTCAAGGTCAAACTGTTAACAAACTATTAACAGACATTAGTAATGACTCCGGGTAGAAATTTCTTAGGCCAGGTCACCTTTGACCCAAACGGAGCACCCATTTTCTCCTTGAACTAAAGCAGTGGTTCTCAACCTTCCTAATTTTGTGGTTGGGGGGTCACCACAACATGAGGAACTACATTAAAGGGACGTGGCATTAGGAAGGTTGAGAACCACTGTACTAAATGCTTTCGGGTGCAAATCTCCAGAAAACACAGCCCGAAGATCTAGCAAAGCCCATATCACAGGCACCTTCCATATGCTTGATTTATGAGAAGCAATGTCATTTCCTCTTGCTTCTTTGATAATAAACATGTGTTCTTATAAACAGCAGCATAGTTTTATATGCAAAAATTTTTACATCTGCAATTCTTTTCGTCTTCCTGTGAGAACTGAGAGAAGAAAACTTTATAGAGTGCTTTTATTCTCTTTGTAATAATGGCTAGATGGTTAACTTCCCTGGTGCAGCTTTCCATGGTAGACAGCTCTGTTTTTTAAAAATGTGCACAAATTAATTTTATGAACACTTGGTTCATATTGCTTCTCTACCGCTTTTTCCAGGAATGCCCCAGCGGTGTTGTTAATGAAGAAACCTTCAAAGAGATTTACTCACAGTTCTTTCCACAGGGAGGTGAGTATGAGTGAGGACTGGTTACTGTGCTCTCCGTTAGAATTATGTTTGGAGTCACTTTTTCTTTTTCTTTTTCCACTTGGTGCCGCTTTGGCCTTGAGGGGGGAGGGCAATGTGGTAATCATGTAGCTGTCTCTCTTACCCTTTGCATACGCTCTTTCTTGGTCTCAGTGGGGCAGGCTGAGCTTTAGCCTCAACCCCATGTTCTAGAACGTTCTCTGTGGTATTTGCTCATGAGTAATTGTTCTTCCTGTGAGGGGAGTGAAGCAGGCATTGATCTACATGGCCATTTGGTGAGGTCAATTCTCTTTGGCTGTTGATCTTGTATCCTAATTCCTTGTTGATGACTTATGCTTGCAATTTTCAGTTTAGTTCATCTTTCACGGCACGACTACATTTTTAATCATGATGTAGAAAAATTAATACAGTGGTACCTCGAGATACAAGTTTAATTCGTTCCATAACCTTGAGGCGTGGAAACTATGAGAGGCTTGAGTCGAGGTAAACTGGTGGGTCGTGTGCAGCCGGCCTATCCTCGCATTTATTCGTATCTCAAATGTTGCTCATATTTCAAAGCAAAAATCGCTCGTTCGTATCTCAAAAATCTCATATGTTAGGGCACTCATATCTCGAGGTACCACTGTACTTACAAATTAGCTATTATCCACAAGCTTGGTCTTTAACACGAGTGGTATCATTGGTGCCTACTATTATGGCTCTCAAATGCACAGTACTTGTGTTGTTACTGTTATTTTTCTAATTTATCTTTATTGTTGAAATTATTACTATAGATATCCTCTTTCCCTCCCCCCATGGACCCTTGGCACAGCACTTTCTGACTATGGCAGCCTGGTCCCACGCCTCCAAGCTCTCCCATGCATTATCCGTGTCATTTGATTCTCCCAACTCTCAAAATTAGGACAAAAGTAATTACCCTCCGTTTACAGAGGTGAAATCTGGGGCTGAGAGAAATTAAATGGCTTGCTGGGGGCCACACATCCATTAAGTGGCAGATCTGGGTTAGAAACTAGGTTTCTTTGGAGCCTCACCTACGGTCCTTCCTGCTGGTTTTCTATTTTTAGGATACCCTACCATGACCACCCTTGTCCCACCTGAGAAAAATGAGTACCACTCTAGGTATTATTTTAATTGGGAAGGAAACAGGTGTGCAAGATGATAATGCACGTGTGTTAGAGACGAATCAAGGTCACTGGGCCTTCCTGTTTGTCCTTCAATCGCCCGTCAGGATGCCCAGCTCAGATTTGTCACACAACCAGGCAACTGCGTGTGAGGTGCTGGTGATGTAAAAGTAAGGAGATGACAATGCCCCCAAAGAATGTTCTAGTCTGCTGTAGCAGCTGAGCCATGTCAAAACAAAGCGTGTGAGGATAGAGTTAAACAATACTATTGATGGAGCACGAGGTGGGACAATTGGAGCAGCTGAAGGAAAGGGGGGACATGAAAAAGAGGCCATCAGGACCAGTTGGATCTGGGCTGATATCAGCGCCATTTATCAAGCATCTGACCTGTGTCATCACCCTTCACCTTCCAACCACCCTAGAAATGATTCTGCCTTTTTAATAAGTGCAGAAACTAAGGTACAGAGAGGTTCACCCATTTCCCTTTCAATCATTTGTTTTTACTGCGGTCCACTGAAAAAAATTCACCCTCACCTCATGCCAAAATAACTCCATAGTCTCCACTCCATCCCCCTGTTCTGACTGTCCTCCCTGCTTACCTATCATGACCGATTCTCAACGCAAACTGAGCGATTCTGCCAGATCTGTCACCCCTCTGTTCTGTCTTTGTCCCATCGGGGCAGTGGCCACAAGCTACATGGGACCTACATGTTAAACTCAGCGTTGTCCTGTTCCCTCTCTGACTCATCCCTCACCTTTCTCCCTGTGGACTCACTAAGTTCCCGTCCCACTGGCCTCCTTACCCCTCGGTCCCTCAACATGGCCATCACATTGCTGCTCCTTCTGCCTGGAACTCTCTTCTCTCAAATATCCGTTCAATGTCTCATCACCTTTGCTTTTATTCAAATACCACCCTCCTGTGAACTGCAATCCCTTAAACACCTCCCTTCCCTGTTCCCTGCTTTATGCTTTCAGCACTCAAGAGCACCTAATGGTATATACTGTTTAACCTCTTTTTCTTATGGTTTATTGTCCCTTTCCCCACTGGAATGTCACCACCGGAGGAGCAGAGGGTCTTGTCTGTTTTGTTCACTGCTGTAGCCCCGGGTTGTGGAACAGTGGGCTGACAATCAGAACTTTATAAGCACTCCGAGCTTACAGGAGTGAACGGGTGAATGACTGAGTGACATCACCTCTCCTGGTGGCTACAGCAGTACAACGGAGTCATTGCTATCACAGGCATTTTGAAAGCTTACAGCACCTAAGTATTAGTTATTTCCTTCAAAAATTAGATTCTCTTCTAGATGTCAATACAGTTGATGTTAGCAATTTCCGTGGGTGGAAAGTGATTTCATACATGGATTGTCAAAATAGAAATTTTCACTTAAGATGGCCTTTTAAGAGAAGTTAACTAGAATTCAATTCTGAGAAAACACAGTTGTGACCCATTATTATAGGAATTTAGACACGCCATGTGAGATAACTCCCCTCCCCCATCTCATTACTAATGGGCCCCCAGACAGGTACTGACTGGTCATGGAGACCACTGCCAGATTATAATGGTTCCAGTGTCAGCCTTAATAAAGGATTTGGAATATTATTTTGTTAACTCTTGTATTTCTAGATTATTAAAAACCATAAAATTTTTAAAGAAAAAATCATGCTTGCTATATATTTAAGTGTCCGCCAACATATCGAGAGGCGATAATATCAAAGTACCTAGCAAAAAATGGAAATCTTTATTTTTTTATTACCTCCAACGAATGTTATTACATGATACAAATGAGATACAGTTCCCCATTAAAAATTAATTTCCCTTTGAAAAACAGCATTTGGGCATTAAAGAACATTCACTTCAGCACAATTCTTCGCAACGGATTCTTGTTACAAAACCCAGAGGGATTCGGAGAAAAATTACTGTTGTACTCTTAAAAGTTCTTTGATGATGCACGCTAATTGAATGCATAAATCTGAAAGCATCAGGCATAAATAAAGGAAATGAAGTCTTTTCAAGAATAATGACTTGCCATTTAAAAAATTACCATCATGCATGCAGATTGGATCTTGCAGCCCTCCTGCCTGCTAGAGGGGAAAAGGCCTGAGGAATGGCATCGCCATGGCAGGAAAATCCACACTATGCCATCTTCATGCTCCTGTGAATCCATTTACTTAAGTGGCTGAGCTGAAAGCAACAGGTTTACCTCATTATGAGCAGAAACAATGATGGCTCCATCCATCACCATGTCTCCCCGTTTCCGCCAGGAAGATGCCTGGTCTCATCTACAGAACCTCCTGCAATTTGTATTGTGTCAGGCTCTTCATCTTCTCGGTTGCTTAGCAAGTGGTTTACCACGCACGGCTCCTTTGGTGTTCTCACTGTCAGCACAGCTAGATCCAACAGAAGCTCCTTATTTGCAAGGGAGAGAGTCTGCGATATAAAACAAATCGTGTGGATGCTGTATATTTTTTTTTAATATATTTTATTGATTTTCTACAGAGAGGAAGAGAGAGGGATAGAAAGTCAGAAACATCGATGAAAGAGAGAGAGACATTGATCAGCCGCCTCCTGCACGCCCCACACCGGAGATGTGCCTGCAAGCAAGGTACATGGCCCCGACCGGAATCGAACCTGGGACCTTTCAGTCCGCAGGCCGACGCTCTATCCATTGAGCCAAACCGGTCTCGGCCGGATGCTGTATATTGATGCCTTTACCTAGGTCATTACTTTTTCAACTTCACGTACAGTGGATACTCTGAGCTTACTAAGCATTTTTAAAGACCATAAAATGGCCACTTCCTGCGCTACTCCTGCTTACGGTGCAAGAATTTGGCACTTAACTTTGACTATTACTGGGCAGCCGATAAACAGCTATTGAAGGAAGGAATGAATGAGCTACAGTTAAAAAATTCTAAGTCAACAAACATTTATTGATCAGCCACTGGGTTTAAGGCCCTTGAGGCACTTAGGTGGGTTTGATGGACATAAAGATTTTTCTTTTAATTTTTCAAATAACTATATCACTGAATATCTAGGATCAGTGGTTCTCAACCTTCCTACTGCCGTGACCCTTTAATACAATTCCTCATGTTGTGGTGACCCCCAACCATAAAATTATTTTTGTTGCTACTTCATAACTAATTTTGCTACTGTTATGAACTGTAATGTAAATATCTGATATGCAGAATGTATTTTAATTGTTACAAATTGAACATAATTAAAGCATAGTGATTAATCACAAAAACAATATGTAATTATATATTGTGAAATATTTATTTCTAATTACAAATAAATCGAATTTTGTCTTGAATCGTGGTGTAGCATGGGTAACAGTCTTAATATGACAACAGTAAACTACATTGCTACATTTTGCTACACCGAGCAGTGGTGTGTTGGTTCCTAAGACCATGGGAAATAGGTGTTTTCCAATAGTCTTAGGCGACCCCTGTGAAAGGGTCGTTTGACCCCCAAAGGGGTCGCGACCCACAGGTTGAGAACCACTGATCTAGGATATTTGTAAGAATTTTCAGAGTGATAGGTAAAAGGCTTGTTGAACAGAAACTACTATTTATGTAGAGGAACCTGCCTTATCCAAAGCAACAGTGCCATGAACTCTCTATTCAAATGCTCTACATTCAAAAGCCAGTTCTACACATTGTGCTTCAATTCGGGTACAGAGTAGGCATTTGTGGGGGGAAGAAAGAAAGAAACTAGATTGGTTTCAATACTCAGATGTGAAACATGATAACCTAATATTCTGAAATGAATGTGGATCAATGGTTTTTTAAGGAAAGGCCTCATGGATATGTATCATCATTGCGGTCTGGAAATAATTGGATTAAGGTCCCTGGACTAAGTCAAGAGTCGTGAGTTGGTGGTTAGCCCAGACCAAGACCGAAGTGTATTACTCCGGTGGTTTACTTCTCTGGGCCTCAGGTTGTTTCTCTGTGAAATGGGGGACCACATTTTTATAATATCTTCCATTTTCTTTCTGCTCCAGTAATCTTTATTTCTAAGAGTTGGTATTGAGATGCCTCGATTTGATTACTGACTTCACCATTAACTAATGAGGTGACCTTAGCTAAGCTACTGGAAGTACCTGCACTTATTGTTAAACAAACATAAACAGTTCAGTGATAGCCAAGATCCCCTTCTATCCTGAGAACCCAGTTTCCCCCACCTGTAAGATTTCAACCTCCCAAGTAAAATTATAAAAAAACAAAAAAACAAAAAAAAACTGAGGCAATCTTGGGTATCAAATTCAGTAGCTGTTGTTGTTATATGTAAGGAAATGGGAATTATCGGGTGATATGGGAGAACAGAACTTACTCCTGTCTTTTGAGCCTTGAACTTTATTGGAATCCAGAACTTAGGATTCTATTTATTCATGCTTTTAGCAAATATTTACTACTATCCACGAAGAATGCAGTCAGATGGAGCCAGACCACAGGAGTTGTGTGGACAGTTTTTCTTTTCTTCACCCACCGCTCGGCCCAGCCAGATTCTTTAGTGCCTCAGCTCCTTCCTTTTGCCCAAAGCAAGTAGCATACTCCCCTCCTTTAACAGCTTGCAGTATCTCCAAAGGCCAGCCAGCAGTCCCAAGTTCACCCGAATCTTCAATGCCTTTCCAGACACAAATCAACTAGTCCATCGAGGATGAAGTTGTATCTGATTAGAATGCCAGTCACTTAAACATACAATAATAGAGTTTACAAAAAAAATAGGAAGCTTTTCAGGGGAAAATATATTACCTTTGTGAAAATAATTGATCACCCGTCTTGAAGGTAGTTGAAATAATAGTGTCTTGTCTGTGAAAGAAGAACACCTAATATTTATGGAACATTTAGTATATACCTAGGACTGTTCTAAGTACTTTGCATATAGTATTTCATCTAATCTTTTCGTCATGACTCTAGGAAGTACCTATTGTTATAGTTTTACAGGAAACTGAGTCACTGAGAGATGAAACAACTTGTCCAAGGTCACAGAGTTACTGTAGGTAGAGGTGAGATTCAAGTTCAGGCAGTCTGACTTCACTACACTATTAACAACTGCTCTCTGCACGGTGTGCGAGGCTGTTCCCCGAGAATTGCAGAGGTACAGTTAGAAAAACAGGAAGTCCCCTGGACCACATTAGGGCAGACTTTTAGAGTGTCTGTCCCCCATGTCACACTTTAAAGCTGGAGCATTTGAGAAGAATGGCAATTATTTATGCCTGTTTGCTAAATTAAAGAGTTCTCCGCACCGTTCGTTCTGAGCCATTATTCATGGCGAATTCCCCTTGCGAAGGGAAAGGCATTCACGCTGGCTGTATAAATAAGGGAACAAGAGACCTGCTTAGTAAAGCTCATTATAAAATATGCTAAGTCTTCTTTTTCTCCTTGAAAATAAATGACATGTGCAACTTGTCACCTCAGATCTCCATAGGGCACTAATTTGTTCCGGAACTCTGTGTAAGAGTACTGTTGAGACCAAAACAACTTTGCGAATGAAATAGTAACTTTATAACAGAACTTGCCACGAATTTCACTGAGTTGGTGGAATTAACTCCTGGTCCCCTATTCAAAGATTTCTTCCTGCAACCCATCCATACCTGAGGGACATTCACACTACATATGCTGTCTTTACATATTATTTAGACCTACTTATAGTAACTGTTTAGTTCCTTTAAAAAGTGTTAATAATTCATATGTTTAAAAATAAGCAGTTTCTTGTATCATATTTAAAGCTCAGAGATTAAAGAAAATTCCACTTTCATTTTGAGAAACTGAGTGTATAGTCTACCTCATGAAATATATGTATAACCTTCAATATCATTAACCCCTGGGGTAAAACATTCAGGAAAAATAATTCATCAGTAGCCATGGGCACTTGAGAGTAGGGAAGGAAGTTTACATGACCTCTGACATCCCTTATCTGGGGAAGGTGCATCTGGTTTGGCTCAGTGGATAGAGCATCAGCCTGTGGACTGAAAGGTCCCGGGTTCGATTCTGGTCAAGGGCATGTAACTTAGTTGCAGGCACATCCCCAGTAGGGGTTGTGCAGGAGGCAGCTGGTCCATGTTTCTCTCCCATCGATGTTTCTAACTCTCTATCCCTCTCCTTTCCTCTCTGTAAAAAATCAATAAAATATATTTTAAAAAGAAAGAAAAGCAACTCATAAAGTAAAAGGTGAATAGAAGTTTTGTTAAAATCCCAATAAAAATAAAGGTTAAAAGTTCTAAAGCAGAAATGGATTTTTAACGGAAGATGAATGGCAGAGCCAATGAGCTAAAAGGTTACCAGTTTCGTTAATATTAAAAAAAAAAAAAAGTTAAGGTAAAAGGCTAAACCCCACGAGATGAGACATTTAAAAGAATCAAGTAGATTTGATCAAGAGTCAAGCACACAAGCACTTAAAAATGAAAACTGTGCACTAAGAAAAGAAAACAGTAAGAAAAATGTGTGTGCTTTTAAAATAGAAAGGCACACAGCTCAGAGATCAGGCAGACAAAGGAGAAACAGAAGCGGGAGAAAGGGAGAGTTACAGGGGAAAACATACTCAGGGGAAGAGGTGGATTTTAGAGTACTTTATTGTCTTTAAGCACAGTGAGAAGACATTGGGGACACTGATTCAGAGCCCCAAATCCCACCTAGGACCCAGGCAGGGCAGGGGCCCCCTACTGCTTGCCACTGGAACTTTTAAGGCCACACAATCCCCTTCCAACAAGGGGACAGACACATACCAAATCACAGCTGGCTCGATGTACAGGCTATGGGCTAGCCTGAATTTTTACTGAGAAAATCCAAGTTCTATGCCACTCTGCTTCTTATTGACCTTGTGACTTTGGGCAAATTTCTCAGCCTCCTCTCTGCGTCTCAGTAGCTTACCTAAATAGTCAAATTGAGGAACCACACTAATAATAGCAATTTGTCTGTGTCTCCTTAGTAGTGTTTTTATTCTTTTTTTTAAAATATATTTTATTGATTTTTCACAGAGGAAGGAAGAGGGATAGAGTTAGAAACATCAATGAGAGAGAGACATCGATCAGCCGCCTCCTACACGCCCCCTACTGAGGATGTGCCCACAACCAAGGTACATGCCCTTGACCGGAATAGAACCTGGGACCTTTCAGTCCACAGGCCAACGCTCTATCCACTGAGCCAAACCGGTTTTGGCAGTGTTTTGATTCTTGTACTTGTAGAGATAGCCCCTGCCGAGCACTAAGCAATTTCCAGATGGGTCTCACTCAATGCCCCCACCCACCTAAGGTCCGATGACTTCTCCAGACACCCAAGCGTTCAGGTCATTTCTAGCCAGAAAGTCCCAGAGATGTCTGCCATACGTGGCCTCTATGTGGGCAGCACACTCCTGGGAGTCTCACATGGCAATCCTCTACTGAAAGGAGGTGGGCAGCTGGGGAGAAAGCACCAGTTAAAGGGGACGAGGACATTTTCCCGACTTTGGCACCTTGTACAATTCTTACGTCAGATATTGACACGCTGACTTCCTAATGTTCCCTTTTCCACATTTCAGACTCTACAACGTATGCACATTTCCTGTTCAACGCGTTTGACACAGACCACAATGGAGCTGTGAGCTTTGAGGTAAGTCTTAGACTTTTTTTTTTTTCATGAGATTTGACTTCAGATACTGGAGGGGATTTAATCTTTTTAGTTGGAAAATGTGAGCTTGATTTTTAATATTTTTGTTTTGAGCCTTTTATTCGCTGTGTTCTTTTTTTTTTCATCTTTTTATCAGTTGTTGATAGTATTACATATGTCCCCTTTTTTCTCCCATTGGCCCCTTATTACCCGCCCTTCCCCCCACCCCAGGCCTCCACCACCCTATGGTCGGTGTCCATGGGTTATCAATATATGTACACAAGTTCTCAGGTTGATCCCTTCCCACTCATCCACCACTTTTATTCTTTTTTAATTATTATGGTAAGAATGCTCAACCTGAGATCTGCCCTTTTAACAAATATTTAAGTGTGCAATACATTACTGTTGACGACAAGAATAATGTGGTCAGCAGATCGCTAAAGCTCAGTGATCTTGCTTGACTGACACTTTTTCTGCCTGTTGACTAGTAACTCCCATCCCTCCTCCCCACAACCCCTGGTAACATCATTCCACTCTTTGATTCTATAAATTTGGCTGTTTTAGATACTTCATATAAGCGGACTCGTGCAGCGTTTGCATTTCTATGATGGCTTCTTTCACTTTGCCATTGTTGCATATGGCAGAATTTCCTTTTTCTTTTTAAGAGTGAATGGTTTTCCATTATATGCATGTGCCACATTTTCTTTATCTGTTCATCGATCCATGGCCATTTAGTTGTTTCTCTATCTTGGCTACAGTGATTAGACCTGCAATGAACATGAGAGGGCTAATATGTCTTTGAGATCCTGGCTGCGATTCTTTTGGATAAATATTCGGAAGTGGGATTGCTGAATCATATGGCAGTTCTATGTTTAATTATTTTAACCTTCATACTACTTTCCACAGTGGCTGCACCATTTTGCAGTAGTGTGCAAATTTTCCAAATCCTCCATATCCTCCTCAACACATCATCTTCTAGTTTTTTCACCCTGATCCATGTGATGTGATATATTATTGTGGTGTTGATTTGACTTTCACTGATGATCAGCGATGCTGAATATTTTTAATATACCTGTTGGCCATTTGTATATCTTCTTCAGAGAAATAAAGGTTCAAGTCCTCAGCTCATTTTTAAAATTGGGTTACTAGAAATTTCTTTTTAATACAGTAGTACCTCGAGATACGAGTGCCCTAACAAAGGAGGATTTTGAGATACGAGCCATCAAGCAAGCGATTTTTGCTTTGAAATACGAACAACATTTGAGATACGAGTAATCATCGCAAGGATCAGCCAGCTGCATACGACCCACCAGTTTACTGCGACTGGAGCGTCTTATATTTTCCCTCACCTCAAGGTTACGGAACGAATTAAACTCGTATCTCGAGGTACCACTGTATTGAGTGATAGGAATTTCTTCTATATTTTGGAGATAACCCCTTATCAGATATATGGCTTGTAAATATTTTCTCCTATTTCCTAGGATCCCTTTTCACTTTGTGGTACCCTGTGCTGTACAGAAGTTTTTTAGTTTGATGTAATTCAGTTTATTTATTTTGTTGTTGTTGCCTGTGCTCTTGGTGACCTATCCATAAAATCATTGCCCAAACCATTGTCATGGAGTTTTCCTTCAACTTTAATTTTTAGAATGTTATGGTTTCAGGTCTTAATCTATTTTAAATAATAATTGTGCAGAGTATAAAGTAGGGATCCGATTTTATTATTTTGGGTGTGTGCATCCATTTTTCCTCACATGATCTGTTGAAGAGACTATTCTTTTCTTTTCCCCATTGTGTATTGTTGGCAGCCTTGTCGAAGGTCAGGTCACTGTATAGGCAAGGATATATTTCAGCACACCTATTCTATACCATTGACCTAGATGTCTGTCTTTATGCCAATATCAAACTGTTTTGATTACTATAACTTTGTAATATATTTTAAAATCAGGAAGTGTGATGCCTCCAACTTGGTTCCTTTTTTTCAGTATTTATTGGATGTTTTTGGTCTTTTGTGGCTCCATATGAAGTATAGAATGGTGTTTTATAGAAAATACCATTGGGATTTTGATAGGCATTGCATTAATTTGCGGAGAGCTTTAGATAATATGGACATTTTAGCAATATTAAACCTTTAGTCCATGAACTCCCCATTTGTTTGTGTCTTCTTTAATTTCTTTCATCAGTGTTTTGTAGTTTTTGATATACAAATCTTTCATCTCCTTTGTTATACTTATATCTAAGTATTTTATTCTGTTTTTTTTTGGGTGCTATTGTAATTTCCTTTTAGATAATAGTTCATTGTTATGGAAATGCAACTGCTTTTTGTGTGTTGATTTTGTTTGCAGCTTCATTGAATTTGTTTACCAATTCTAGCAGTTCTTCAGCAGACTCTATGATTTTCTGTCATCTGATTTCTTTTTCCTCACTAATTTCTCTGGCTAGGACTCCCAGTACTATGTTGAAAAGAAGTGGCAAGAGTAGCTATCGTCTTGCTCCTGATCTTAGAAGGAAAGCGTTCAGTCTGTTATTATTCAGCATGATGTTAGCTGTAAGCTTTTTATATATTGTCTTTATGATGTTCAGATAATTTCCTTCTATTCCTAGTTTGTTGTGAATTTTTATCATGGATGTGTGTTGAACTTTGTCCAAAGCTTTTTTCTGCATCTATTGGCATGATCGGGTGATTTTTATCCTTTACTCTGTTAACGTGATATGTCACGCCTATTAATTTTCATATGTTGAACCATCTTTCCATCCCAGGGATTAATCATACTTGGTCTTCGTATATGGTCCTTTTAATGTGCTATTGTTTGATTTGTTTATATTTGGGTGAAGATTTTCCATCTGTATTTTCAGGCATATTGGCCTGCATCTTCTTTTCTTGTGATGTCTTTGTCTGGCTTTAGTGTCAGGGTAAAGCTGGCCTCATAAATGAATTTGGAAGTGTTTCTTACTCACCAATTTTTGGAAGAGGTTGATTCTTTAAATGTTTGGCAGAAAGCGCCAGTGCAGCCATCTGGTCCTTGGCTTTCCTTTGTTGGGAGGTTTCGGATTATTGATTCAACCTCCCAGCTATAGGTCTGTGCAGACTCCCTTTTTTCTTACATAATTTAATCTTGGTACATTGGATGTCTCTAGAAATTCACCTAATTTTTCTAAGTTCTCCAGTCTGTTGGCCTAGAGTTGTTTTTAGTAGTCTCCTATAATTCTTTTTATTTCTTCAGCATCAGTTGTAATGTCTCCTCTTTAATTTCTGATTTATTTGTTTATTTGAGTATTCTATCTTCTTTTTTAGTATGTTTTTATTGATCTCAGAGAGAGAGAAGGGGAGAGGGATAGAAACATAAATGAGAGAGAAACTTCCATCGGCTGCCTCCTGCACGCCCCCTACTGGAGATGGAGCCCATAATTCCAGCATATGCCCTGACCTGGAATTAAACTGGTGACCTCTTGGTTCATGGGTTGATGCTCAACCACTGAGCCACACTGGCTGGGCAAGTCTTTAATCTTTTTTTTCCTCTTAGTCTAAGTGTTTGTAAATTTTATTTATCTTTTCAAAATATAAAGTAAAAATCAGTTTCATTGATTTTTTTTCTACTGTCTATTTTATTTATATCTGCTCTGATCTGTATTTTCTTTCTTCTGCTAATTTTAAGCTTAGTTTATTCTTTGGCTACCTCCTTGAAGTGTACAGTTACATTGTTTATTTGAGATGTCTCTTCCTTTTTCATGTTGGCATTTATTTCTATAAACTTCTGTCCTAGTAGTTCTTGATAATTTTTAAGCACACACACACGAAAACAAAAAACAAAAAAACAAAAACAAAAAAACAACCAAGAATTTATTTTTCCCATCATTGAATTGTCAAAAACGACACTTATCTTTTAAAAGAAGTGCAAATCACAACCCACATTTAGTTTGCTGTCTAATATTGTGTATCTGTTTGCTCAGGAAAAGGACATTTCCCACGTTACATGACAACAATCCCAGAAGCCACACAATGTCACTAACCTTTGGGACATCTACTGTGGGTCTGGAACTCTGGGGAGTGATAGTCAAAACTTGGCCTTCTGAGGCTCAGAAAGTGGGGAAGACAAGAAAGAAATGAAATATAGCAGAATGCTATATTCACCAGCCTGACAATTTTACAAGGAAATACCTTTTCAAATTATGTTCATTAAATGATTTCTTTTAATTTTGTGACATGTATTTAATCATTTTTTATTAAATTAAAAAATAGTTTATTTCTGGAAATTTGCATTGAGTAATTTTGGACTGTGGTGGATTGTGGGTAACTGAACCAAAGAAAACAAAAGTTGTGGATACGGGGCGGACTGCTCTAGCAGCTATTTATTCCGAGTCCAGACAAGCCTGAACTACAATCGGGGGTCACTGGAGATGAAAAGGAGGAGACAAGATCAAGAGACATAACACTTCATAGCAGCACAATTTACAATAGCTACAATTTGGAAACAGCCTAGGTGCCCGTCAGCAGATGAATGGATCAGAAAACTGTGGTACATCTACACAATGGAATTCTATGCTGCCATTAAAAAGAAGGAATTCTTACCATTTGCAGCAACCTGGATGGAACTGGAGAGCCTTATGCTTAGTGAAATAAGCCAGTCAGTGAAGGAGAAATACCACATGATCTCACTCATTTATGGGTAATAAAGAACATTATAAACTGATGAACAAAAAGATAGATACAGAGGCAGTAAAGCATCAAACAGACTATCAAATTATAGCAGGAAGGTTAGGGAGAGGTGGGGAGATAAGAGATCAACCGAAGGACTTGTATGCATGCATATAAGCATAACCAATGAACATAGACACTGGGGGGATGGGTATGCCTGGGAGGGAGGGAGGGCAGTGGGGAGATATGTATACATGTAACACAATAAAAAAAAAAGAGAGATATGACACGTAGTAGAATTATATTCGGGAGGTCAGGTTCATGTTTGGGAGGTGAAATTCATTCATTCACGGCCGGCTGCCTGGAAGCGGGGGCTTTGTGAGCTCAGGGTGAAAGGAGAAAGGCACAGCCCTCTGAGGTGTCACTCCACCAGTGGCCGCAGGGACAGAGGCACCGGGAAAGCTAAGTGCCCCCTCTCAGGCACACGGTCTCATGAAGATTGAATGCTGCTGAGATGGAGAATCTGGGCCAGGAACTTCATGTCCCTCACACACCTCAACCAATCACACGTGGAGAGGGGAGGGGTGGGGAGGGGGAGAGGAGGGGGGGGAGGGAGGGAAGGGGAGGGGAGGGGAGAAGAAGCTGGTGACTCTATAGCAGGTGTGGACTCAGAAGACTGCAGGTATCAAGGCCAAGGTCGTAGGCTTTATCTCGAATGTGGCAGCAGCAGGTGCCAGGGGGACAGAGGGACATGTGAGAGTGTCATAGGTACCAGGCCCCACTGATGGAGCTTACAGTCACCCCTGATAACGTTTGTGTTAGAATTTTCTGCTCTTAACCTACAAGATGATTTCCGGCACAGCCTAGGGTCGCTCTCCTACAGAAGTCAATATTTCCAGTTCACCTAATGCCATGGCCGGCAAACCATGGCTCGTGAGCCACATGCGGCTCTTTGGCCGCTTGAGTGTGGCTCTTCCACAAAATACCACGGCCTGAGAGAGTCTACTTTGAAGAAGTGGCGTTAGAAGAAGTTTAAGTTTAAAAAATTTGTCTCTCAAAAGAAATTTCCATCGTTGTACTGTTGACATTTGGCTCTGTTGACTGATGAGTTTGCCGACCACTGCCCTAAGGAAATCGTTCAAAGCAAGTTTACAGAAAGTGAGTCAGGCACAAACTAGGAGTAGCTTCATCTACTTGAAATTACTCCTGTGTCAGAAGTGAACCATCAATTCCCCATAGCACATTGTATCTAATTTCACATGTAAATTCCGTCTGGTGTTAATGATATGGGCCCAGGCATAGCACTGCTGCTGTAATATTTATGGAAAATGCCGGTAATTATGATGAATGTTGATTGTAACTTGGAAAATTACTATATACTATAAGCATGCTGGTAAATGTCTTTCTTCTGAAGGCAAACGAATGACTGGGTTAATAAATGCTATATTAAAATCAAATTTAGCACTAGGCCCTTACAGTTCTCCTAAATTAATTAGCTACCTGGAAGGTCTCTAGAAAACAGATGTGATTAGGCAATGAACATATTTTGAGTAGCAATAGCATCGTGACTCCACAGTAAAGAGAGATGGACTTTCTGCTCCGTTTGCTTAAAGCCTGAAGGCAGAGTGAATGAGACAGGAGGGCCCTAGATCCAGATATAACCGGATCGCAACCCCATTCTGCTCCCAAGTAGCCGTGCGACTCTGGGCTACGTGTGTGAACTCTCGGGGCCTCGGCGTTCAGTCTGTAAACCCTCAGCAGGCAGAGCTCCTTCACAGGGGCATGTGAGAATGAACGGAGAATAAGCATGTCTGCCAAGGACTTGGCACCAAATATGTGCTCAGTATTTTTAGACATGAAACAGCACTTACTACATGGGAGATTTTTCTAGCAAAGCCAGTGAGTAATGATACGGGTGAGCTTATGAAACAGCAATCTCATATCATTGAATGTATCCAAGCAAAAGTCAGGGGATTGCTCTGTCTGTAGTTCTGCATCTGATTACGCAATAAGCATTTATTGTGTGCCAGACACTGTATTATGTATTTAAAAATAACTAATTATAATAATAGTTACACACAATAATACTAACTGACCCTTCTTCAGCAGTCATTATGAGGCAGGCCTTGGGCTGAGGGAATTGCAAATACTACCTTAGTAATCTTCATAGGTACCAGTAACATCTCCTTATTAGGAAATGAATCAGAGAGGTTGAGCAACCTGCCCAAGGTCACACAGCTAGTACATGAGACAGCGGTTCTCAACCTGTGGGTCGCGACCCCTTTGGGGGTCGAACAATCCTTTCACAGGGGTCACCTAAGACCATCGGAAAATGCAGATATTTACATCACGATGCATCACAGTAGCAAAATGTCATGGTTGGAGGTCACCACCACATGAGGAACTGTATGCAAGGGTCGAGGCCTTAGGAAGTTTGAGATCCACTGATGTAAGAGAATCAAGATTCAAACTCGGGCAGCCTGGCCCCAGAATGCACCTCTTCGTACCTGTGCATCCTGCCTGGGAGGTGGACCTGGATGGACCTCCAGCTTGACCTGAGACCCCCTGAGCCAGCTGCGTTTTGACCTCCAGTCTTGCAGATTCAGAAAGTAAAGCCGCGCACATGCTCTCTATGTGTAATGTCTCCAGCGGGGTCTGCAGCATGCTGCCGACGTGTGAGCTTTGTGCAGCAAAAACATGGCAGATGATAAAGGTGGCAGAGACCGCTGCTGGTCACCAGTGTCCATGTGCTCCCCTTTGAGGTCACGTAGGCCATCACCCCAGCCTGCCCTGCAGTTAGCGAGGCTGTGATTCAGTCTGACCCCAGGGGCTGGGGGTAAGTGACTACATCTCTCTGCCTCTTTCCATCTGCGGCGAGTGTGAGGTCCCAGGTTTCAGTGAGGGGCACCACCTAGTAGGCGGAGTCTGGATCTCTGACTGCATGGAATAGAGCCCCTCCCCTCTCGTGTTTCACTGTTTATGAGTGACAGATAACCTTATATTGTGCCAAGCGAAAAAGATTTACAAGTATTGATATAACTGTTAATGTTCTCTGATTGGCAATGAGTATAGGTTACAGATAGATGATGAATGGATGGATTGATGGATGGATTGAATAAGAGGTAGAAAGATAGATAGATAGATAGATAGATAGATAGATAGATAGATAGATGATAGATAGATAGATAGATAGGTAGATAGGTAGATAGATATAAAGAAAGAATAAGATAAATAACAGAGAGATATAGTTTAGCCTTTAGCCTGGCTGGCATGGCTCAGTGGTTGAATGTCAACCTATGAACCAGGAGGTCATGGTTCGATTCCCTGGTCAGAGCACATGCCAGGGTTGCAGGCTTGATATCCAGTAGAAGGCATGCAGGTGGCAGCCAATCAATAATTCTCTCTCATCATTGATGTTTCCATCTCTCTCTCCCTCTCCATTCTTCTCTGAAATCAGTAAATATTTTTAAAGAAGTAGTTTCATGTTTGTTCACTTCAGGTTTTGACACCAAATAAGTTTAGTACCAACATGTACCACCTCCCACTATCCTCACAATAAAATGTGGGGGTTTTGTGGTTTTCTTAGTTTGTAAAAGAATTATAGAGGGAGGCGGCAAATTGCAGATAGAAAGTGAAGGGCCTATATTACTAGCCACATCTTATTGGTGAGGAATCTACGCTTGGGAGGTTAAGTGACTTGTGCAAAGCCATTCAGTTAATAAATGCCAGAACCAGGATTGAACCCAGCTCGGCCTGAGTCCCTACAATCCTATGGTTTTAACCAGGGCTCAGCAAATTTCTGTAAAAGACCAAACAGTAAACATTTTTAACTTTGCCAGACATACATTCTCTATTTTATCTAATCAATTTCTGCTGTTGTAGCACAAAAGCAACCACAGACAAATTCTAAGTAAATAGGCATAGCTGTGACCCAATGAAACTTTATTTACAAAAACATATTTGACCCTTAGGCCAAATATGATTCACAGCCCATTCTTTTAAAATTTTTATTATTTTTATGTTATGATTTATTAAATTGATTGAATTGACATTGCTCAACATGAACAAAGAGGTTTAATGTGTGGGTTTCTATGTTACAAGATCTGTATATTGCATTGCAGGCCCTCTACCCAAAGTCAAATCTCCTCCTATACCCTTTTATGGGATCCCTTTCCCCCCATCCCTTTCCTCGGCAACCATCACCCTGCTCACAGCCCCATTCTTTTTTTTTTTAATATATTTTATTGATTTTTTTACAGAGAGGAAGGGAGAGAGATAGAAAGTCAGAAACATCGATGAGAGAGAGATATCGATCAGCCGCCTCCTGCATGCCCCACAGTGGAGATGTGCCCACAAGCAAGGTACATGCCCCCGACCGGAATCGAACCTGGGACCTTTCAGTCTGCAAGCCCACGCTCTATCCACTGAGCCAAACCGGTCTCGGCCACAGCCCCATTCTTAATCAACACAACAAACTCCCCACTGGCAAGGGAGAGACTGAGCTATAATGTTGGCCAAGTGATGTCTACAGTAAACTTCTATAGTGTACTTACTGAGTGTTCTCGCCAACCATTACATGTACTACTCAGGAATCCATCCCATCCACAAAAATCAGAGCATGTGCTTGGGGTCAGAGGTCTGGGTTCAGTTTCTGGTTCGCCTGCTTACTGGCCACACCCCCATATTTCCCCTGAGCCTCCATCTATAATATAAAGACACCAATGCGTTTTCCCTATGGTTGCCTGAGGCTGACATGAAATCATACATGGAAATTGCCTAGCAAAGGGCCCCACACACGTTGCTGAACTGTAGTCATTATTACTGTTACATTTCAAAGTTTCCAGGGCTCTTTAACCCAAGAATTCCACTTCTTTCCTGAAGGAGTAAGTCAAAATAATGTGAAATGGAGAAAAATGTTTTTCAAAGATCATTTATGATGAATTAAATTTTACATTCATCTTCATATCCAGCAATAGGGAGTGTAGTTAAATAAATTGCAATATAGTTTATGACAAAGACAGTTTTCAAACTCCAGATTGCAATCATTGGTAGGTGGTATAATAAATGTAGAGATGAATGACAAGAATATTTAAAAATTAATAGAAAAATGGAAATAGAGTCATCACTGTAGTTTCTGATATATAATTTTGTATGCATGTACCCATGTGTGTGTACTCGTACAAGGTTGCCATTTAAATGTAATGCTTAGTGTGGGTCCAAAATGCCCAAATGTTTAAAAGCCACCGTGATAGTATCCTACATAATAAAACCCTAATATAAAAATTGACCAACAGTGGAACAACCAATAACGTGCACTGACCACCAGGGGCAGACGCTCAATGCAGGATCTACCCCTTGGTGGTCTATGCACTCCCACAGGAGGAGTGCCACTCAGTCAAAAGCCATCCTGATCTTACCCACAACTGCCCTCCCCTGCAGGCCTGATTGTGCCAATTGCCCTCCTCTGCTGGCCAATTTGGTTCTGATTGGTCAGTTTCTATGCCAGTCAGTGTCAATAATCTCCACCTCCTAGGCAGCCATTGGCCCCTCACACTTCATCCAGATTTGGTCCTGATTGGTCAGTTCCTATGCCAGTCAGCATCTCCGGCCTATCTCTGGGTCTGATCAGAGAGGCAGGGCTTATCAACAGCCCCTGCAGAGGCCTGGAGAGAAAGAGAGGCATGGCTGCTGGTAAAGCCCAGAGAGAAAGTGAGAGGCAAGGGCTGATCAACAGCTGCCATGGAGGCTGCGGATCAGACCCTGCCTCTCTCTCTGGGCCTGATCCATAGCCTTCTTGATACTCACCCCCCCTCCTCCCCGTGGCAACCCAGCACTGACTACAGGACTGACTTCTGGTGTTTGGTTGAGTCTTCAGTCATTACAGACCCTGGGTTTTTATATATTAGCCAACCATGACATATATATATATATATATAGTCTTGTCTTAAAATCTTGGTTGCTGGTGACCAAGACATATATATATATAGTCACGTCTTAAAATGTTTCCTCATTGCTGGGGTCTGCTGTGGTTGGTGACAGGGTGAGCACTGATGCTGAATCTTGTAGGCCAGTGGTTCTCAAAGTGTGATCCCAGGACCGGCAATGTGTTAGAAATGGCAGTTCTTTATACCTTTTGCCGAACTTCCAGTTATAAATTAAATAAGTATGGGCATGTAAGGACTTATCACTATCACTTTGTGACTTGAAGCAACTGATAAGATTTATATTGATAACCATGAACCTTCAGCTGGCTTTTCAAATGGTCCAGCCATCTTTCTCTGGTGAGCTTACCCGCCCACACTCTGCCATGACTATTTTACACCTTCTTAAAAGACAAAACTTATAGAGTTTGCAAGTTGTACACTGCACAAATCCAAAGGATGTCATCGCTCTTCCCTCCCGCAACCCCACTAAAGCGTCTCCCACTGGCCACTGGTGACCTCTGTGTTGCTGACCCAATGGACTCTGCTCATTCCTCAGAAGACTCCTGTACAAATACAAATAATCCCTTCTTCATGGAATGCTCTCTTCTCCCACTTCTCTTCAAGATTCTTTGCTGGCTTCTCCTCTTTTCATACTAAGTACTGGAATTCTTCATGGCCTTTTCTTTTCTTACTCTTTTTTTTTAAATATATTTTTATTGACTTTTTACAGAGAGGAAGGGAGAGGGATAGAGAGTTTGAAACATTGATGAGAGAGAGACATTGATCAGCTGCCTCCTGCACGCCCCCCACTGGGAATGTGCCCACAACAAAAGTACATGCCCTTGACCGGAATCGAACCTGGGACCTTTCAGTCTGCAGGCTGACGCTCTATCCACTGAGCCAAACCGGTCTCGGTTCATGGCCTTTTCTTGAGTCCTATTTTTCTCTGACTCTCCATTTTACGCTGAATAAAGATTGGGAAGTGAAAGAGCTACAGTGATCTAATTGTTGAAGCACCGTTTGTGGAAAATACATTCTTTCCCCATTGCATGGCCTTGGCATCCTTGTGGAAATCAATGGCCACAGATGTGTCAGTTTCTTTCTGGATTTTTAAGTTTATTGCATTGATTCGTATATGTATCTTTATACCAGTGCCACACTACATTGTTTTTTCTTTTTCAATATTGTTTTGACAATTTGGGACTCTTTGCAATTCCATATGAATTTTAAGATCAGCTTTTCCATGTCTTTCCTGATAAATTTTTTAATAAAGTGAGAATTTGCATTTTCTTAACATAATAAAAGTCAGTAGCATGCTCATTGTAAAAAACATTAGAAATAACCTCATTAAATTCAGCAACCAAATAAGAATGTGTACTATTATTGTAATCATGTAATGTTGTTCAGGAAGTATTATTCAATACATTTACAAAAGAGTAATTAAAAATATGAAAATTAGAAACAAGAGGTAAAGTTGACCCTATTTGTAGCTAATATGATTGCAGACATGAAAAACTCAGGAGAAACAATTGAAATATTATCAGATACAATAGGAACACTAAGTTGGCAGCATACAAAATTATTATACAGAAATTAATAGCTTTCCCATATACTGTATAAGCAAACTTTAGAATATATAATAAAAGAAAATAGCTCATTTATAATAGCAGAAGCAGGACTAAAATATCTAGAAATAAATATGATTAAGAAATATGACCAAACACTTTGGGAAAAAAGAGAGAAAGCTCTAGTAGAGTTTGATGT